>WNWK01001222.1:0-261186 GCA_009830355.1 Cherax destructor | reverse complement strand
TTTCACCTGCCTCAGTGGGAATGGTCACCTGCCTCAGTGGATATGGTCACCCCCCAGTGGGGAATATTCCCCCCTCGGGGGATATTTTCACCCTGAAAGTTTTGGCCCCTCCTCGTGGGATTTTTTTTCCTGCCCAGTGGATATGGTCCCCTGCCTCAGTGGATATGGTCCTGCCTCGGGGGAACACCTCCCCAGGATATTCCCCCTCCTCAGGATATGGTCCCCCTTGCCTCAGGGGGATATTCACTCCCAGTGGATATGGTCCCCCTAGTATATTATCCCTTTGGGGATTGTTCCCTCCCTAGGGGGATATGGTCACCTCCTCGGGGGAAAGGACCTGCCCAGGGGATATGGCACCTCCTCAGTGGGATATGGCCCCTGCCCAGTGGGATATGGTCACCTGCCTCAGGGGGATATGGTCCCCCCTGCCTCAGTGGGATATGGTCACCTCCCTCTTTTTGGGGATAGGCCTGCCTCAGTGGGTTTGGTACCTGCCTCAGGGGATAGGGTCACCCTGCCTCAGGGGGATATGGTCACCCCCCTCGGGGGATAGGGTCCCCTTTAGGGGATATGGTCACCTGCCTCGTGGGAATGGGTCACCTGCCTCAGTGGGGTACCTCCTCCAGTAGGATATGGTCCCCCTGCCTCAGTGGGATATGGGTCACCTCCTCAGTGGAAATATGGTCACCTGCCTCAGAGGTTTGGGTCACCTGCCCCGTGGGATATGGTCCCCCTCCCTCAGTGGGATATGGTCCCCTCCTAAGTGGGATTTTCCCCTGCCCCAGTGGGATATGGTCACCTGCCTCAGTGGGAAAAGGTCACCTGCCTCAGTGGGATATTGGTCACCTGCCTCAGGGGGAATATTTCCCCCTGCCTAATTGGATATTTCCCCCTGCCTCAGGGGAATGGTCCCCCTGCCCCCAGGGGGGATATGGTCACCTGCCTCAGTGGGAATATTTTTCACCCCTGCCCCCCCCAGTGGGATATGGTCACCTGCCTCGGGGGGGAATATTTTCACCCTGCCTCAGTGGGATTGGTCCCCTTTTCCTAAATGGAATTTTTTTCCCCCTGCCTCAGTGGGATATGGTAAAATGCCTCAGGGGGGATATGGTCACCCACCCTCAGGGGGATAGGGTAAACCTTTGCCTCAGTGGGATATGGTACCTGCCTCAGTGGGATATGGTCCCCGGGCCTCAGGGGGTTTAGGGTCCCCTTCCCCTCGGGTTGGGATTAATGGTCACCCGTCACCTGCCTCAGTGGGATATGGTCACCTGCCTCAGTGGAATATGGTCACCTGCCTCAGTGGGATATGGTCACCTGCCTCAGTAGGATATGGTCACCTGCCTCAGTGGGATATGGTCACCTGTCTCAGTAGGATATGGTCACCCTGCCTCAGTGGGATATGGTCACCTCCCTCAGTGGAATATGGTCACCTGCCTCAGTGGGATATGGTCACCTGCCTCAGTAGGATATGGTCACCCTGCCTCAGTGGGATATGGTCATTTGCATCAGTAGGATATGGTCACCTGCCTCAGGGGGATATGGTCACCTGCCTTAGTAGGATAGGGTCACCCTGCCTCAGTGGGATATGGTCACCTGCCTCAGTGGGATATGGTCACCTGCCTCAGTAGGATATGGTCACCCTGCCTCAGTGGGATATGGTCACCCTGCCTCAGTGGGATATGGTCACCTGCCTCAGTAGGATATGGTCACCTGCCTCAGTGGGATATGGTCACCTGCCTCAGTAGGATATGGTCACCCTGCCTCAGTGGGATATGGTCACCTGCCTCAGTGGATATGGTCACTGTTTCAGTGGATATGGTCACCTGCTCAGTGGGATATGGTCACCTGCCTCAGTGGGATATGGTCACCTGCCTCAGTGGGATATGGTCACCTGCCTCAGTGGGATATGGTCACTCTGCCTCAGTGGAATATAGTCACCTGCCTCAGTGGGATATGGTCACCTGCCTCAGTAGGATATGGTCACCTGCCTCAGTGGGGTATGGTCACCTGCCTCAGGCGAATATGGTCACCTGCCTCAGTGGGATATGGTCACCTCCTCAGTAGGATATGGTCACCTGCCTCAGTGGGATATGGTCACCTGTCTCAGTAGGATATGGTCACCTGCCTCAGTGGGATATGGTCACCCTCAGTGGATATGGTCACCTGCCCAGGGGATATGGTCACCTGCCTCAGTAGGATATGGTCACCCTGCCTCAGTGGGATATGGTCACTTGCATCAGTAGGATATGGTCACCTGCCTCAGGGGGATATGGTCACCTGCCTCAGTAGGATAGGGTCACCCTGCCTCAGTGGGATATGGTCACCTGCCTCAGGATATGTCACCTGCCTTAGTAGGATAGGGTCACCCTGCCTCAGTGGGATATGGTCACCTGCCTCAGTGGGATATTGTCACCTGCCTCAGTAGGATATGGTCACCCTGCCTCAGTGGGATATGGTAACCCTGCCGCAGTGGGATATGGTCACCTGCCTCAGTAGGATATGGTCACGTGCCTCAGTGGGATATGGTCACCTGCCTCAGTAGGATATGGTCACCCTGCCTCAGTGGGATATGGTCACCTGCCTCAGTGGGATATGGTCACCTGTCTCAGTGGGATATGGTCACCCTGCCTCAGTGGGATATGGTCACCTGCCTCATTGGGTTATGGTCACCTGCCTCAGTGGGATATGGTCACCTGCCTCAGTAGGATATGGTCACCCTGCCTCAGTGGGATATGGTCACCTGCCTCAGTGGGATATGGTCACCTGCCTCAGTGGGATATGGTCACCTGCCTCAGTAGGATATGGTCACCTGCCTCAGTGGGATATGGTCACCTGCCTCAGTAGGATATGGTCACCCTGCCTCAGTGGGATATGGTCACCTGCCTCAGTGGGATATGGTCACCTGCCTCAGTGGGATATGGTCACCCTGCCTCAGTGGAATATGGTCACCTGCCTCAGTGGGATATGGTCACCTGCCTCAGTGGGATATGGTCACCAGCATCAGTCGAATATGGTCACCTGCCTCAGTGGGATATGGTCACCTGCCTCAGTAGGATATGGTCACCTGCCTCAGTGGGATATGGTCACCTGCCTCAGTAGGATATGGTCACCCTGCCTCAGTGGGATATGGTCACCTCCCTCAGTGGAATATGGTCACCTGCCTCAGTAGGATATGGTCACCCTGCCTCAGTGGGATATGGTCACCCTGCCTCAGTGGGATATGGTCACCTGCCTCAGTGGGATATGGTCACCTGCCTCAGTGGGATATGGTCACCTGCCTCATTAGGATATGGTCACCCTGCCTCAGTAGGATATGGTCACCTGCCTCAGTGGGATATGGTCACCTGCCTCAGTGGGATATGGTCACCCTGCCTCAGTGGGATATGGTCACCTGCCTCAGTGGGATATGGTCACCTGCCTCAGTGGGATATGGTCACCTGCCTCAGTGGGATATGGTCACCTGCCTCAGTGGGATATGGTCACCTGCCTCATTAGGATATGGTCACCCTGCCTCAGTAGGATATGGTCACCTGCCTCAGTGGGATATGGTCACCTGCCTCAGTGGGATATGGTCACCCTGCCTCAGTGGGATATGGTCACCTGCCTCAGTGGGATATGGTCACCTGCCTCAGTGGGATATGGTCACCTGCCTCAGTGGGATATGGTCACCTGCCTCAGTGGGATATGGTCACCTGCCTCAGTGGGATATGGTCACCTGCCTCAGTGGGATATGGTCACCTGCCTCAGTGGGATATGGTCACCTGCCTCAGTGGGTTTGATGAAAAAAAACCTACTACATTCTCTACTATTGCTTCTACTTTTTTTAATACCCTTAATACTACAGCTGCTAATACCTCATTACTACTTCTGCCACTACTACTGCTAATAATTACGACTTCTGCCACTACTACAGTGGTCCCCCGAGTAACGAACACCCCGGAAATTGTACAATTATGTAAGTATAATATTGTAAGTGCTTGTGGAAGTGTATTTTTGGGGGTCTGAAATAGACTACACTAAGTGACATTATTCATTAAGGGAGTAAATTCGTTCGGTAATGGCACTTGAGCAGGCTTCTGGAATGAAGTTCTTTCGTTACTCGGGGGTCCACTGTACTGCTAATACCTCATTACTACTTCTGCCACTACTACTTCTTTCCCATACCTCCACCCATTTTTACCACCTTACACACTACGCAAATAACCCGGTCATAGGTGACATACAGACATGTGAAGAGACACAAGATAGTTAAAGCCTTCTGTTTGATTCATTTATGACTTGACAATAGTCCTGGAAGGACTGAAACATGACTTGACAATAGTCCTGGAAGGACTGAAACATGACTTGACAATAGTCCTGGAAGGACTGAAACATGACGACAATAGTCCTGGAAGGACTGAAACATGACTTGACAATAGTCCTGGAAGGACTGAAACATGACTTGACAATAGTCCTGGAAGTACTGAAACATGACTTGACAATAGTCCTGGAAGGACTGAAACATGACTTGACAATAGTCTTGGAAGGACTGAAACATGACTTGACAATAGTCCTGGAAGGACTGAAACATGACTTGACAATAGTCCTGGAAGGACTGAAACATGACTTGACAATAGTCCTGGAAGGACTGAAACATGACTTGACAATAGTCCTGGAAGGACTGAAACATGACTTGACAATAGTCCTGGAAGGACTGAAACATGACGACAATAGTCCTGGAAGGACTGAATCATGACTTGACAATAGTCCTGGAAGGACTGAAACATGACTTGACAATAGTCCTGGAAGTACTGAAACATGACTTGACAATAGTCCTGGAAGGACTGAAACATGACTTGACAATAGTCTTGGAAGGACTGAAACATGACTTGACAATAGTCCTGGAAGGACTGAAACATGACTTGACAATAGTCCTGGAAGGACTGAAACATGACTTGACAATAGTCCTGGAAGGACTGAAACATGACTTGACAATAGTCCTGGAAGGTCTGAAACATGACGACAATAGTCCTGGAAGGACTGAAACATGACTTGACAATAGTCCTGGAAGGACTGAAACATGACTTGACAATAGTCCTGGAAGGACTGAAACATGACTTGACAATAGTCCTGGAAGGACTGAAACGTGACTTGACAATAGTCCTGGAAGGACTGAAACATGACTTGACAATAGTCCTGGAAGGACTGAAACATGACTTGACAATCGTCCTGGAAGGACTGAAACATGACTTGGCAATAGTCCTGGAAGGACTGAAACATGACTTGACAATCGTCCTGGAAGGACTGAAACATGACTTGACAATAGTCCTGGAAGGACTGAAACATGACTTGACAATAGTCCTGGAAGGACTGAAACATGACTTGACAATAGTCCTGGAAGGACTGAAACATGACTTGACAATAGTCCTGGAAGGACTGAAACATGACTTGACAATCGTCCTGGAAGGACTGAAACATGACTTGACAATAGTCCTAGAAGGACTGAAACATGACTTGACAATCGTCCTGGAAGGACTGAAACATGACTTGACAATAGTCCTGGAAGGACTGAAACATGACTTGACAATCGTCCTGGAAGGACTGAAACATGACTTGACAATAGTCCTGGAAGGACTGAAACATGACTTGACAATAGTCCTGGAAGGACTGAAACATGACTTGACAATCGTCCTGGAAGGACTGAAACATGACTTGACAATAGTCCTAGAAGGACTGAAACATGACTTGACAATCGTCCTGGAAGGACTGAAACATGACTTGACAATAGTCCTGGAAGGACTGAAACATGACTTGACAATCGTCCTGGAAGGACTGAAACATGACTTGACAATAGTCCTGGAAGGACTGAAACATGACTTGACAATAGTCCTGGAAGGACTGAAACATGACTTGACAATCGTCCTGGAAGGACTGAAACATGACTTGACAATAGTCCTGGAAGGACTGAAACATGACTTGACAATCGTCCTGGAAGGACTGAAACATGACTTGACAATCGTCCTGGAAGGACTGAAACATGACTTGACAATAGTCCTGGAAGGACTGAAACATGTTTTGACAATCGTCCTGGAAGGACTGAAACATGTTTCCCTCCTTATTGCTGGTCATTAATGAAGAGGTGATTGTGTAAATAAGGGAGGCCTAGTTAACACCCTCTCATGTGTGTCCCATACCATACCCAGTTGTGCTTGTCAATGTTTTTATAAAATCATCTCACTCCATCAGTAGATAGCAACCATGGCAGCCAAGACAGTCATACCAGAGGTGCCAAGAAGAAAAATGCATGGAAGACTGGAGTATTTTGAAAAAACTGAGATATTAGATCAACTTAAAAGTCAAAGATGTGTGATGGAGACAGAACAAATGTTTGGTGTGACTGAGACAGCAACTATTAAGTGGAATGACGGGAAAATAATAGCTTGTGTGAGGAGTGATCAAGCTTGTGACCTGACAGAGATCAATATCCTATGTCAGACACTGCATTTAAGAACCTAACTACCATCTTATACCAGGGTCTACTACTACTGCTGCTGCTGCTGCTGCCACTGATGCCACTGCTGCCAATGACACCGCCGAGTAGTAAACTTTAACACTCTTCTTTATGATTTATTTACATGTCTTAGCTAAAAACTGAAGAATGTCAGACTAAGAATAATAACAAACAATCTCACCTGCTTTGAATTCCTCATAAAGAGGAAAATAATTGGGGTGAAGCAGAGTTTCTTGAACCAGTTGTACTTGTGCACAGTGTAGCGCATGAGACCCGTGTACACGAACCCTGGGCACACCACGAATACCCCAACGCCAGCGCCTGCACTCACAGGAGAAGAAAACTTGTTAACCATTACTCAGTCAATAACCATCTTGCCATAAAAAAGTCAGTCACATCTCTTATAAATATCCTTTATACAGCCTTTCCTCACTTAACGACGTACTCATTTACCGACGCCTCGGACTTACGACGGGCTCTCTGACCAGTATTCATACCTAAATAATGTACATATACTAGAGCTGATTTCCTCTATTCTTTTATTTCAATATAGTACAGTACACTACTGTATAAACATTTAAAAATATACCAGAAATGTTATAAGTGGTGCAAAGGTGACATCAAAACAATATCAAAGATGGTCGACACAAACTCACTACCATTATAGTATGCTCCTCACTTAGTAATGAATTCGTTTAACGACGTGGTCTTAGAAACGGAACTCCATTGTTAAGTGAGGAGAGGCTGTATATTTGGGCAAATGCAACTGAAAGAATAGAGTAGGTGTCATATATATGAACTTTACTGACTGACCTCGGACTAACTGGACTTGACTGACTGATCTGGGAACTAACTGGACTTAACTGACTGACCTGGGACTAACTGGACTTGACTGACTGACCTGGGAACTAACTGGACTTGACTGACTGACCAGGAACAAACTTGACTTGACTGACTGACCTGGAACTAACTGGACTTGACTGAGTGACCTGGAACAAACTGGACTTGACTGAGTGACCTCCATCACACACAATAGTGTGTGATGGAGGTCATCACACACAATAGTGTGTGATGAAGAACTCAACAAGAGTGTGTGATGAACAAGAGTGTGTGGTGAACAAGAGTGTGATGAACAAGAGTGTGTGATGAACAAGAGTGTGTGGTGAACAAGAGAGTGTGATGAACAAGAGTGTGTGATGAACAAGAGTGTGTGGTGAACAAGAGTGTGTGATGAACAAGAGTGTGTGATGAACAAGAGTGTGATGAACAAAAGTGTGTGATGAACAAGAGTGTGTGTGGTGAACAAGACTGTGATGAACAAGAGTGTGTGATGAACAAGAGTGTGTGATGAACAAGAGTGTGTGGTGAACAAGAGTGTGTGATGAACAAGAGTGTGTGATGAACAAGAGTGTGTGAACAAGAGAGTGTGATGAACAAGAGTGTGTGATGAGCAAGAGTGTGTGGTGAACAAGAGTGTGTGATGAACAAGAGTGTGTGATGAACAAGAGTGTGTGATGAACAAGACTGTGATGAACAAGAGTGTGTGATGAACAAGAGTGTGTGATGAACAAGAGTGTGTGATGAACAAGAGTGTGATGAACAAGAGTGTGTGATGAACAAGAGTGTGTGATGAACAAGTGTGTGATGAACAAGAGTGTGATGAACAAGAGTGTGATGAACAAGAGTGTGTGATGAACAAGAGTGTGTGATGAACAAGAGTGTGTGGTGAACAAGACTGTGATGAACAAGAGTGTGTGATGAACAAGAGTGTGTGATGAACAAGAGTGTGATGAACAAGAGTGTGTGATGAACAAGAGTGTGTGATGAACAAGTGTGTGATGAACAAGAGTGTGTGATGAACAAGAGTGTGATGAACAAGAGTGTGTGATGAACAAGTGTGTGTGATGAACAAGAGTGTGTGGTGAACAAGAGTGTGTGATGAACAAGAGTGTGTGGTGAACAAGAGTGTGTGATGAACAAGAGTGTGTGGTGAACAAAAGTGTGTGATGAACAACAGTGTGTGATGAACAAGAGTGTGTGATGAACAAGTGTGTGATGAACAAGTGTGTATGATGAACAAGAGTGTGTGATGAACAAGTGTGTGATGAACAAGAGTGTGTGATGAACAAGAGTGTGATGAACAAGTGTGTGTGATGAACAAGTGTGTGATGAACAAGAGAGTGTGATGAACAAGTGTGTGATGAACAAGAGTGTGTGATGAACAAGATTGTGATGAACAAGAGTGTGATGAACAAGAGTGTGTGATAAACAAGAGTGTGTGATGAACTAGAGTCTGTGATGAACAAGAGTGTGTGATGAACAAGAGTGTGTGTTTAGCAGCAACTGTTCGCACAACTTCAAGTTATATAATAAGTGTTCTGGTTAAAGTGCTCCTGCTGATGAGACAAGTGTATCCTGGAAGAAAGTGCCAACAAGAACATACATCAGTCAGCAAGAGAAAAGTGCTCCAGGATTCAAGGCAGAAAAGGATCACTTCACCTGGCTCCTTTGTGGTAATGCATCAGCTGATTTTAAGTGTAAGCCCATGGTTATTTACCACTCTAAGACTCCTTGTGCTTTTAAAGTTGAAGATAAAACACTTTACCAGTAATTTGGAGGACAAAGCAGTCAGCATTGATAACACAGGAATTATTCATTGATTGGTTTAAGTATCACTTGATTGTTGAAGTCAAGTTTTACGTGCACAACAAGAACCTTGTACTCAAGGTTCTCTTCACTCTTGATAATTCCTGTACTCAACCAGAAGCTTTGTTGGATATGAACCCACATGTAAAAGTTGTACTCTTACCTCCAAATACAACATATTTAATACAACCACTGGAGTTATTAACTCATTCAAGTGTAACTACACACCAAAAGTGATGAAAAAACTAGTTGCATCAATGGACATTGATTCCAACCTGGCAGTACCAAACTTCTGGAATAAATTTAACATTGCAGATGCATCAGCTGTGTTAGAAGCGCATGGAATGAAATGCCACAATCAACATTAAATGCAGCCTGGGGAAAGTTATGTCCCAGTGTGGTGAATACTTTCACAGGTTTTTCCTCTCTTAAGAGTCAGGTGCAGGAAATAGTTCAGGTGGTAAGATGACGACCAGGTGACGACTCTAATGCAGGAACATGATGTGAATCATCTCTTACAAGTTGATGATGAAGACAAGTCCAGAGGAAATGTTGGCAGAGCTCAATGTACAGATACAAGGGAGGCAGATAACACAGCAAGAACTTAAAGAACTCAATGTACAGATACAAGGGAGGCAGATAACACAGCAAGAACTTAAAGAACTCAATGTACAGATACAGGGAGGCAGATAACACAGCAAGAACTTAAAGAACTCAATGTACAGATACAAGGGAGGCAGATAACACAGCAAGAACTTAAAGAACTCAATGTACAGATACAAGGGAGGCAGATAACACAGCAAGAACTTAAAGAGCTCAATGTACAGATACAAGGGAGGCAGATAACACAGCAAGAACTTAAAGAACTCAATGTACAGATACAAGGGAGGCAGATAACACAGCAAGAACAACTTAAAGAACTCAATGTACAGATACAAGGGAGGCAGATAACACAGCAAGAACTTAAAGAACTCAATGTACAGATACAAGGGAGGCAGATAACACAGCAAGAACTTAAAGAACTCAATGTACAGATACAAGGGAGGCAGATAACACAGCAAGAACTTAAAGAGCTCAATGTACAGATACAAGGGAGGCAGATAACACAGCAAGAACTTAAAGAGCTCAATGTACAGATACAAGGGAGGCAGATAACACAGCAAGAACTTAAAGAGCTCAATGTACAGATACAAGAGAGGCAGATAACACAGCAAGAACTTAAAGAACTCAATGTACAGATACAAGGGAGGCAGATAACACAGCAAAAAGAACTTAAAGAACTCAATGTACAGATACAAGGGAGGCAGATAACACAGCAAGAACTTAAAGAACTCAATGTACAGATACAAGGAGGCAGATAACACAGCAAGAACTTAAAGAACTCAATGTACAGATACAAGGGAGGCAGATAACACAGCAAGAACTTAAAGAGCTCAATGTACAGATACAAGGGAGGCAGATAACACAGCAAGAACTTAAAGAGCTCAATGTACAGATACAAGGGAGGCAGATAACACAGCAAGAAGAACTTAAAGAACTCAATGTACAGATACAAGGGAGGCAGATAACACAGCAAGAACTTAAAGAACTCAATGTACAGATACAAGGGAGGCAGATAACACAGCAAGAACTTAAAGAACTCAATGTACAGATACAAGGGAGGCAGATAACACAGCAAGAACTTAAAGAACTCAATGTACAGATACAAGGGAGGCAGATAACACAGCAAGAACTTAAAGAACTCAATGTACAGATACAAGGGAGGCAGATAACACAGCAAGAACTTAAAGAACTCAATGTACAGATACAAGGGAGGCAGATAACACAGCAAGAACTTAAAGAACTCAATGTACAGATACAAGGGAGGCAGATAACACAGCAAGAACTTAAAGAACTCAATGTACAGATACAAGGGAGGCAGATAACACAGCAAGAACTTAAAGAACTCAATGTACAGATACAAGGGAGGCAGATAACACAGCAAGAAGAACTTAAAGAACTCAATGTACAGATACTAGGGAAGCAGATAACACAGCAAGAAGAACTTAAAGAACTCAATGTACAGATACTAGGGAGGCAGATAACACAGCAAGAAGAACTTAAAGAACTCAATGTACAGATACTAGGGAGGCAGATAACACAGCAAGAAGAACTTAAAGAACTCAATGTACAGATACAAGGGAGGCAGATAACACAGCAAGAAGAACTTAAAGAAAAAGTTAACATTATAACAGTTATGTGAGCAGTTCCATGTTGCTGCTAAACTAGCACACTTTATCAGTGAACACGACAGTGACACATCTAGAAGCACTGCTGTGAAACAGTGTCTGGAGGACACGGACACATCTAGAAGCACTGCTGTGAAACAGTCTAGAAGACACGGACACATCTAGAAGCACTGCTGTGAAACAGTGTCTGGAGGACACGGACACATCTAGAAGCACTGCTGTGAAACAGTGTCTGGAGGTCACTGACACATCTAGAAGCACTGCTGTGAAACAGTGTCTGGAGGTCACTGACACATCTAGAAGCACTGCTGTGAAACAGTGTCTGGAGGACACTGACACATCTAGAAGCACTGCTGTGAAACAGTGTCTGGAGGACACGGACACATCTAGAAGCACTGCTGTGAAACAGTCTAGAGGACACGGACACATCTAGAAGCACTGCTGTGAAACAGTGTCTGGAGGACACTGACACATCTAGAAGCACTGCTGTGAAACAGTGTCTAGAGGTCACTGACACATCTAGAAGCACTGCTGTGAAACAGTGTCTGGAGTAGGGATGTATCGGATATCCGTATCCGCATCCGCATCCCCGGAGCATCCGCATAAATTCTTACATCCGCATCCGTATTTTTTCTAAATGAGACATCCGCATCCGCATCCATATTTTTTCTAAATGAGACATCCGCATCCGTATTTTTCCTAAGTGAGACATCTGTCGTATCAGTATCATATGTACACTTGTGTAGTGTACCAGCATCCAGCATTCATCCCATTTATACAGCTGGTCCCTTTGCGTGTGACGTCACGATACCCGCTGACGTCAGAGGCTCAGCGCATGTGCACAGCCTGATATAGGCGCACACTCTCACTAGCGTTAGACCTACGAGCGAGACAGACGGTGTGGCTGGACTCTCCTTCACTTACTGTAAATATACCGTAACCATCCAACAAGGAGTATCTTTGACCTCCTATATATCTCTCTCAAGACCCACACAACAAGTGGTAGCAGCGGTGTGCCGTAATTTTTATCGATTACGATGTTATAGAGAGATAGACTAGACAAGCAAGCAAACAGCCTCCAGACCGACCACGTTACCAGCTACTACATCCAAGAAGTCTACTTATCTACAGTATCTCCTGGTCAGCTAAGTGCCTTATTTGTTAATTTTGCTAAAACCTACGAGGGGTTGACCCGGGTTTTGCAAATTCTGTACGAGTAAGCCAGTGAGGGGAGAGTCCCATTCAAGCCAGTAAAGCCACCACCAGTTACGTCAGCCTAGGCTTAAGCCAGCTTCTACCTTGCTGTGCTAATTTGTTACAAGATTCCAAGCCAGTCAATCTGTGTGAAAATATTCTACTAAGCCAGCAAGCCACTCTGCTGTCTGAGAAGTAAGCCACGTGAGTTCACGCATTTATACCACCTTTGTACTCCAGTGTATTGCTGTTCTGTGTACAATACACCCCGTGGTATCCTGGGTTATTCAAGCCACCCTGGGTTAAGTTCATGTATACGGCGTAAGCCACAGGCGCACGCGGGAACGGTGTAAGCCTAGCTACAACAACACCCCCACCACCCCCACCACCCACGCTAAGCAGACGCCTTGCCACGTGCATCCACCCCACACAAAGCATTAATGTGGATTATTTCACCCTTAACTGGGTCCTGCAAGCAGTTATTGGCTACGAACCAGGTCGAGCGTCCTGAGTGTGTTTCTTCTGAACTGTTGTGCCAACTGTAAAAGCCTCGGTTCGTAGTCCACCGGTTTATGCACATTACTTCAAGTTATCAACGAGTGGACCAGCCACCAGCCTCCACCACCACCCTCCACCACCACGCCAGTCACTGATCTCCACCCTAGAGACATTTATTGTGTTGTTGTTTTATTTTTCAGATAATCTATAGACAATTTCGTGTTTGAGACAATTTCTGGAGTTACATAAATTTTGAGTTATCCTAGGAAGTGTTCTGTGTTAAATTAATTATTTGCATTAATTTTTTATTTCACTAGTATTGTCTCTTGTTAATTATTGCGTTATAATTTCTGTGAATTTCGTTGGGTTTCTAAGTATGCAGTAAGTACAGTTTTGTTAAAGTTATCTTGTGTTCCAATATTCCACCAAGTAGTAATTTTAAAGATTTTAAATTTTTCCCCGCATTACCCATGTGTTGTTGAATTTTCTGTCTTGTTAATTATTTGTTCCACCAAGTGTACTATCAAGAGTTATTTTTATTATCTTACCCTTTTTGTTAATGTTTTAAAATTTTTAATTAATTAAATTTTGCTTGCCCCAGTAACTAAATTGTTTTCTCCTCAAGCAATTTTTAAAATTTTACATATATTCCCCAGCTAATTCTTATGTGTTGAGTCAGTGTTACTTATTCCCTTGCATCAATATTGTTTTGTGTACTTGTTTCTTTTTGTATATTAATGTGCCTTATTTTTTAGAATAAGTGATATACCTTACTGAAGATATTATTTTGCCCAATAATTATATACAGTGGACCTCGGTTAACAATACCCCGGAAATCGTTCAATTATGTAAGTATAATTTTGTAAGTTCTTGTGGAAGTGTATTTTTGGGGGTCTGAAATAGACTTTACCTCGTGAAATTTTTTTCCTTTTTAAGGGTAAATGTTCGTAATGCATTTGAGCAGACTTCAGGAGTGAATTTTTACTGAAACTCGGGGGTCCACTGTATAGTCAACAAGAGCATGACTTTTGTATAAGCAGAAGTTAACTGTTCTGGCCTTGATGAGTATCTTCCAGCTGATGTAAGTGTTAAACCATTTTATTGTCATTAATTTTTCATTTGTTTTCATGTGTTGTTGAACAAATTCACTCTTAAGTTTGTTTAAAGTCAGTGTTTTTAGTAAATTGTTCAGTAACTGTTGCATTGAGTTACCTTGCTTTGCTTGCAATTAAGAGTAAGAGTGTTCAAACTATTTTATTTCTACATATCTTATTGTTGTGTGAAAATAATTTTCCCCAGTGAATTTTCTTTAATAGTCATTCCTGAAATTGATTTTGTGTAAATTAAATTCAGTATTCACCTTGTTTTATCAATTTTGTTGTGTTTAACTTGCTCTAGTAACTTGTCATTTCCTAAGAGTAATAAGTAATATTCAGTGAACTTTCTAGAGATTCAAGCAGTAAAGTTACTTTAATTTTTGCCAGTGAATATTCTATCGAATTGTTTATCAGATTGTTGCTAGTGCCATAACCATTATTGAATTCTTTTAATTAATTGTGCATTTAATTCTTTTATTGTGTTGCAATTTTATTGATATTTACAAGAAAAAGAAAACTCATTTTGCTGTTCAAGTTAAACCTAGATTGTTTTAATTTAGTGTGTTGAGTTTCCTCTGCCAAGTAAATTTCCAGTGAGTTATCTTTTCTTTAGTGTTATTGTGCTATTATCCGTGTTACTTATGCAGAATAGTTAATAATTTCTATCAGTTAAGCTATATTGTGCCATATACTTGTGTAAAAATTATAGGGGAATAAGTTTACTGAGTATACCAGGTAAAGTGTATGGCAGGGTTATTATTGAAAGAATTAGAGGTAAGACAGAGAGTAGGATTGCAGATGAGCAAGGAGGCTTTAGAGTGGGTAGGGATGTGTAGATCAAGTGTTTACAGTGAAGCATATATGTGAACAGTATTTAGATAAAGGTAGAGAAGTTTTTATTGCATTTATGGATTTAGAAAAGGCATATGATAGAGTGGATAGGGGAGCAATGTGGCAAATGTTGCAAGTGTATGGAATAGGTAGTAAGTTACTGAAGGCTGTAAAGAGTTTTATGAGGATAGTGAGGCTCAGGTTAGGTGTGTAGGAGAGAGGGATTACTTCCGGTAAAAGTAGGTCTTAGACAGGGTTGTGTAATGTCACCATGGTTGTTTAATATATTTATAGATGGGGTTGTAAAAGAAGTAAATGCTGGGGTGTTGGGGAGAGGGGTGGGATTAAATTATGGAGAATTAAATGCAAAATGGGAGTTGACACAGTTACTTTTTGCTGATGATACTGTGCTTATGGGAGATTCTAAAGAAAAGTTGCAAAGGTTAGTGGACGAGTTTGGGAGAGTGTGTAAAGGTAGAAAGTTAAAAGTGAACATAGATAAGAGTAAGGTGATGAGGGTATCAAACGATTTAAATAAAGAAAAATTGGATATCACATTGGAGAGGGATTATGGAAGAAGTAAATGTTTTCAGATATTTGGGAGTTGATGTGTCAGCAGATGGGTTTATGAAGGATGAGGTTAACCATAGAATTGATGAAGGAAAAAGGTGAGTGGTGCATTGAGGTATCTGTGGAGACAAAAACGTTATCCATGGAGGCAAAGAAGGGAATGTACGAAAGTATAGTGGTACCAACACTCTTATATGGGTGTGAAGCATGGGTTGCAAATGCTGCAGCGGGGAGGAGGCTGGAGGCAGTGGAGATGTCCTGTCTAAGGGCAATGTGTGGTGTAAATATTATGCAGAAAATTCGGAATGTGGAAATTAGGAGAAGGTGTGGAGTTACTAAAAGTATTTGTCAGAGGGCTGAAGGGGTTGTTGAGGTGGTTTGGTCATTTAGAGAGAATGGATCAAAGTAGAATGACTTGGAGAGCGTATAAATCTGTAGGGGAAGGAAGGCGGGGTAGGGGTCGTCCTAGAAAAGGTTGGAGGAAGGGGTAAAGGAGGTTTTGTGGGCGAGGGCTTGGACTTCCAGCAAGCATGTGTGAGCGTGTTAGATAGGAGTGAATGGAGACGAATGGTTTTTGGGACATGACGATCTGTTGGAGTGTGAGCAGGGTAACATTGTGTGAAGGGATTCAGGGAAACCAGTTAATTGATTTAGTTGGACTTGAGTCCTGGAAATGGGAAGTACAATGCCTGCACTTTAAAGGAGGGGTCTGAGATAGTGACAGCTGGGAGGGACTTTTCTCAGCTGTAGTATCTGAGCTCCTCTGCAAAGACAGTGATTATGTATGAGTGTGGTGAAAGTGTTGAATGATGATGAAAGTTTTTTCTTTTTGGGGATTTTCTTTCTTTTTGGGTCACCCTGCCTCGGTGGGAGACGGCCGACTTGTTGAAAAAAAAAAAAAAAAAAAATGTCTCAAGTAAATTCAAGTGATAACTGTGTGTTTTCTGCCAGTCAAGGCATTGAAGTTCTAGTAACCATGTGCGATAATACTGTGTGTATTGCCATTCAGCGCCATAATGATAATGAGTCAGTAAACAGTCCTCATAGTCCCTTAATGATTGAAAGACAGTCTCTAGCCGTTGAGCAATGTGTTTGTTCTTCGAGCTTGTATCAGAGAATTGCCAGAGTGATGCGGAATGTGAAGTTCAGATTAGTTCTTGTAGAAAGTATGTGTTTTACTTGTTAACGTAGCCGAGCGGTCAAGGCACTAGTATTACTGTCACTCCTGTCTGGAATCCTGCCCCTGCAATACTTTGCATGCAAGATAGCGTTCAGATGCCTAGGGTGCCGGAGGTATCCCGGACCGCCTTGAGTACTGAGTCTATCCTTGTAATGTTGCTAGTTCAAGTAGTAGTTCCTCTCCAGGGGACGCTTTGTTGAAGAAAGACTATTTGAATGAGTTATAGCATCTCTCGCTGATGCAAAAGTAATTGCAGAAAGCCATTTCTGTTGCTAGTGTATTCACTAGAGTGCCAGTTGTTGTCCCTCGTGTTCCAGATAGTGTTCCTTCCAGTTGACAGTAAGCCTTTGCAGAGTAAAGTGTCGTGTGTCGAGTAATTCTTACCTGCAGTAAGAGATAGTGAGCCGTTCTCCTTTGCTCATACTTTGTGTCTTTGAGCTAACTATTTCAACCGGGGAGAGATCCATCCACTCCACCGAGTTGTTCATTCCTCCAGTAGGAAAGTGATCATAAGTTGTGAGCTAAAGATAGAAAATCAGAAAATCAAGTTTAGAACCGAATTATTGACTGTGTGTTTTGTTATTAGATTTCCAGTATCTAGCAAGATTGTTGTGTGTTCAAGTTCTCTCTGAGTTCTGAGTTTTAACAGTATAACCCGTGTTAGCCGAGTTTATCTTTCCTGTTAAAACTTCTTCCCTGTAAATATTTATTCTTCCTCAGAAGCCGAAGAGTGCATGAATACACATCGATTGATCGATCAAATTTGCAATTGTAATATATATAATCCGTTATATCTAGATCCATTAAATTTCTCTTATGTACCATTAACTCAAGAAGTGCGAGAGTAAGATTAATCTTGATCAGTTCCAAGTTATAATGTGTTTGCTATTGTATAGATTCACCCAGTACCACCTGTCTGTTCAGCCTATAGAGTTGTATAGTATGCCGAGACGTCATACGATAACATGGCCGAGCAGTCGTGTCAGTATCATATATACATTTGTGTAGTGTATCAGCATTCATCCCACTTATACAGCTGGTCCCTTTGCGTGTGACGTCACGATACCCGCTGACGTCAGAGGCTCAGCGCATGTGCATAGACTCACATAGGCGTACCCCCTCACTAGCCACAGACCTACGAGCGAGACGGACGGTGGCTGGGCTCCTCCTTACTCATACCATAAATATACCGTAACCATCCTACAAGGAGTGTCTATGTCTACCTAAATATCTCTCCCAAGACCCACACGACACCACTTCAGTGACAGAGCAATGTTGTACTTCAGGAAAGTATTAAAGCGTCGCCAGAAACAGAGGACTCTGGACAGTTATTTCACCAGGCAGGGGTCTAGTGACTCAAGCTGGTCCTAGTGGGATTAAAAGACCAAGAAGGGAAGTAACCCCAGAGAGGGACTTGTTACCTGAAGTCCTTTTGGAGGGGGATTCACCTTCCAACCACTAACTCCCTGCCCCTGTCATCCTCCCTATCTTCCAGATGCCTGCAACTCTTCAATAAAGTTAAGTAAATGTATATATATATATATATATATATATATATATAGTATTGTTTTTTATTATTTAGTACATGTATGTGAATATTTTTGGGGGGAACAGATTAATTGTATTTACATTATTTCTTATGGGAAATAAGCTTTCGAATTACGTATTTTTCGTTTTAAGTAATAGCTCCTGGAACGGATTAATTACGATAGTCGAGGGACCACTGTAGCTATAATTTTAGTAGACTGAAACATTGGAATTTGCCGAAAATAGGGCTCAAAGTGGGCGAAATCGCCGATGCGTAAATGTCATCGATACCGCTAACTTCATGAGAGCATAATTCTGTTAGTTTTCCATCAAATTTCTATCATTTCATAAGAAAAAAAAATTTTTTTTTTCCCCAAAAAATTTGCGACCCTGAGAGAGAGTTTGGGAGAGGGCCTCGCAACCCCCAAAGGGTTAATGTAAATTAAACATTAGCAAATGGCAAAAAATTTGGAAAATATTAGTTATGCAAGGAAAAGAATTATCTAGTGGACATAACTTGTTCTTTGTTAGCAAGAACACTGGAAGACTGTACTGCACTGAACTACCCATGGCCCTCAACAAGCTGACTGGAAACAAATCAAAATGAGCTACCCAATATTTTTTTTTTTTTTAAAGATCTATGCTGCACATTATCAAGATTTTTGCATCCCATCAAAGTTTTTCATTGCACTTTATGAATCGAGAGAGTTTACCCTGTTCAGTATCTGTGTGCCGTATATAATATGCTCAGTTCCAAGTTCTGTCAACACATGCATCACATTAAGGATAATCTAGTGTTAATTTTTAACATGAAGCATCTCAAAAATTCAGACAAGAACAGTATGCTCCAAAATAAGTTTCATTTCAACATAGAAAACACTGGTTCAGGACTTAATGTGTATGGCCATTAATACCAGTTCATAGGTTATTAAAATTACCCTGTATGACTCATTTTTTAGTGAGCCGCTAACCAGACAGAGTCGAAGACCTAAATGAATTTTTTATGAGCGACACAGAATTTCGTAGACTCAAACCGATCTGATATTATCCTGATGCCAAATGACTTCGAAAAGGCGATAAATGACATGCCCATGCACTCTGCCCCAGGCCCAGACTCATGGAACTTCGTGTTCATCAAGAACTGTAAGAAGCCCCCTATCATATGCTTTTAACATCCTATGGAGAGGGAGCATGGACACAGGGGGTCATCCCACAGCTACTAAAAACAACAGACATACCCCACTCCACAAAGGAGCAGTAAACCAATAGCAAAGAACTACAGACTGATAGCACTAACATCCCATATCATAAAAATCTTTGAAAGGGTTCTAAGAAGCAAGACTGCCACCCATCTAGATACCCATCCGTTACACAACCAAGGGCAACATTCGTTTAGAGCAGGTCGCTCCTGCCTGTCCCAACTACTGGACCACTATGACAAGGTCCTGGATGCTCTAGAAGACAAATATAATGCAGATGTAGTGTACACAGACTTTTCAAAAGTCTTTGACAAGTGTGACCATGGTGCAATAGTGCACAAAATTTGTGATAAAGGAATAACAGGAAAAGTTGGTAGATGTATCTATAATTTCCTAACAAATAGAACACAAATAATAGTAGTAAACAGAGTAAAGTCTGTTTACTAATAAATAAGAAATATTTACACTTACCTAGGAGGAGATGCTGGTAGAGGGTGGCATATGTTGTCAGTGGCCCTATATCCCTCCAACAATATTGGAAGAGTTAGCTTTGTGTGGTATTTTTTCTATCGCTAACTTACTTGCTACACTGTTAATGCTACACTATCGCTTTTTGGAGCTATAGCCTTTATCAACTCCTCCTGCTTTAGTATCGTACATATCGTAGAATCACTGAAGAAAGCACATTCTCCCCTCTCTCTTCCTCCTCCACTTTGGTACTTTGCTACGAGTTCTTTCTTGAATTCTATCGTGTTTCTCACCTTTACCAAAGGGCTGGCACTAGGAGCTTTCTTTGGGCCCATGGTGGCCTATTTAGCAGTCACACATAATAAAAAAGCGCAAAAAACATTGGATTATTACGAAATGTTTCGTATGATCTCGCAGGATAATGTTCACTCGCCGAGAAACAATGCCACACTGACTCAGAATGGTGGGTGGGAGGCTTTGTGTGCACGCGGGCACTCGGATACGTTCCGTACGACCAATGAAACCAGAGGGAATTAACGAAAGCAGCCTATATTTTGATAAAAAGAGTCGGCGATAACCAAAAATCACAAAATCAGAGGGTAACAAAAACAGAGGGTCCACTGTACGACCAAACTGAGTTACAAGCTGGGTCACAGAAGGAATTAAACTCTTAAGTCAAGGTACCACTGTATAGGATAGCTTTCATGTAGACATTCTTAGAAGAGGTGTCCTGGAAGTGAAAGTTTTTAAACACACCAAGTGGTCACAATTTACAACATTTTAATTTCAACTTAATACTGACCTGTGTAAAAGAGTTTCCACGATCTGATGGTTGCCTTTTTTCCACCACTCTGTAATTCCTGCTTTCGTTCGAGATATCCTTGTATTTCTACAGGTGGCAAGTTGGCCATGTTTTCCATACGCTTGTGTTTACGGAAGCTTTGTGTTCTGCGTCGAGTGGTGAAGCTTGGAGTCCGTTTGGCTTTCTTCAAATCAACTTTCATACTTTCAGCTCTCTTGATATCTAAGGAAAATAATAAAAGATGGGTGCAATGCTCTTTAATGATACGTACTGTACTAAAACTATGAACCAAACCCCTTTTTAATTTTATTTTCTAATACCAAGGCAAATTAAAAAAAATTTACTAAATTAACATAAAATTTAAATACATTGCCAAGAAGAGAGACTTACATAGTCGCTGTAGAACAATATTACACACACTAGCAAGCCATTCAATTATCCATTATATAATAGATTTCTGCTGCTAAAAAATAAATCCTGTTGCTAGGTTACTATTTTGTTACCTAGAGCTAGTAAAGCACTGAAAAATCTACATAAAGAAAAAGTTAACTGTTGTCTAAAGCCAACACCAGTGAATGCCTCAGGCATCAAACATGCAATATATAAACTGTATGTAAAATTCAATGTGAATAACTGAAAAAGCAACACCATTAATAATTTACCCTCAATCCAGTGATATAAAAGGCAAATCATGCTTTATAATATCCTCACAGATACAAGGTGTCCAAAATGTCCCACTTATTAAGACACGTGTAACTGTTTAGTGGAACCTTATAGTCATGTACCACATGCCTTCCACGAACCGTGTGGTAGAAATATTCCTTACAAGGATGTAACCCATAGAAATTAATATAAAGTGTTCATTATATCTGCATGCATGGAGTTACTCTAATAATGTAGTTTTCTATAAATCTCTCCTTTTCTTACCGACACTGAAGAGTTCTTGATTTTTAGCATTACACAAATGCTTACATAATGCAGGTAAGAGTCTGTAACTTATGGTAATATTACAAATGTATGATTATTACAAGATATACTACTACTGCTTGAATGCTAAACAATCTGGCACTTATTAACTATGGAAGTTATTCTTTGATGCACATTATTAATTAAAACTTTGATGTTACACAATATTAATCTTTTTCAAAATTATTTCTTGTGCACATCTCTGTTCACCTTGGATGCCCACATGAGAACTACAATTAATAGTTCACCTGTAGCTAATTCCAATAAACACAGTAAACTACTACACGTGTCTTTATTGTACAATTCTTTCTTGCCTAATATCAAGGAGGATTATTTACTATAAGTCATCTAGCTCCTTCACACTTTCAAATCTCTCTTCCTCATTTATGATAGTGTCTATTCTAAATGCAATCATTGTATTTCCATTTTAAGGTACCTAAGTAACTCTTATGCTGTATTTAACCAAATTCAACTCCCTGGTTTACTATCAACTAAATTTAAATTAAACCTTAATTATGTAAATATGCATAACATGAAAAAACATTTTAAAATACAAGATTACAAAAATAAAAATATAAAAATGAAATTCTGCCAGCGAAAATAACTAATAAGTTTTTGTCTCATTCTTATGACAGAATGGTAGTACCTTCCTAGATGGTTGTCTACAAACCTATGGTAGATACCATAAAACTCGAACCCAAACTATAATACAGAACTGAAGTTATAGAGAGATACTTTAGACTAAGATCAAAGAAAAGGTTGAAACCATGTGAAAAAGCTAAAAAATGGCAGTGATCTTTAACCCTTTGACTGTCGCAACCCCAAGTCCTGAAGTGTCTCCTGGTGTCGCAAAATTTTCGAAAAAAAATAAAAATTATTTTTTCTTATGAAATAAGAGAATCTTTTCCCGATGGTAATGACACCAAAAGTATGAAATTTGATGGAAAACTTATGGAATTACGCTCTTGCGAAGTTAGTGATCTCGGCGATATATACGCATCGGCGATTTCGCTGACTGAGCCCTATGTTCGGCCAATTCCATTGTTCCAGTCGACCAAACTCATAGCTATTTCTTTAGAACTCCATTTATTCTATCGCTTAAGTACAAGAAACCGCCAATTTACCGATTTCAACTACCCAAAAAAGTGGTCAGAAATTGTCAATTTGGACAATTTCATGTAAAATAAAAAAGATATAAATTTCAAAATAGGGTCCAGAATAAACAATGCAGACATTCCTGGCACTAAAATAAGATTTTCTCTGTTCATTAGTCACGTCTTTAGGCCCGTCTTATATTACTCTTGCTTTCTATTTTGATTTTTTATTCACACAAAAAACAGAAGATTTACTGCTATGCAGACTACTGCATTATTGTAAAAATGGTATAAATAATATCAGTGCACTTGTGAAAGAATATTAGACTCGCCAGTTGACATGTATTGGACGCATGGCGTGATTTATTTACTCTTGAACATTGGCAAATATCAAACATTTTCGCGACTGAGCTCAATTTAAAGGTCGTTTTCATCATGAAACTAATCAAAATCATCTCTATTTCTGTAATATGTCTTCCATTCTATCAAATGAGACCATGAAAGAGAGACTACAACCATAAATACTATACGAAAATACACCTCAAAGTCGGCGTTTTTAATCCAAAAACTTTTTAGTTGTAGCTACAGTGAGAGTAAAAGATAGATGGGATACAAGGAGAATGGAAACAGCAAATTGAATTTATTAACATTCGGGTCAAATATTTTAAAAATCCAACTAACAGTTCAAGCGTATGTTTATAGTTTTTTTTTTTCTCATTATGCACTGCGTGCTGCAGGATTTTTTTTATACAGTGCACACTGACCACACAGACCCATTCTCTCACATGTAGGCCTACCAGCTTTCTCCAGCTTGATTTAAAGCCACTAGAATTTTTGAGTATATATACGTCCGAAACACTGGCTCGTAAGACGTATATATACAACCGAAACAGTCAAAGGGTTAAGTGTAGGTAGGACATGGTGATACCAAATGTACACAATAAGGAGGTACAGTAATCACCATGACACCTGAGAATATGGGTGTTTTAAGCCCCTGACAGTCAAGCTTCTGACTGCTAGTTATTCCACAAACATTGATCTGTCTTGGTTATGAATGTCTTAAGCCACTGATATTCCAGCTTCAAACCTAGCCTGGTACTAGTACATATAACTAATCTATACATAGACAATTGTGAGTGTACTTATCTTTAGATTATTCCCTTGTACATTAATACCCAACAGATTTTATTAAAGTAATTTTTTTTTTCCAACACCAGCCATCTCCCAAAAAGGCAGGGTAAAAAAAAAAAAAAAAAAAAAAAAAAAAATTTACATTCAGTGATTAAAGTAATGTCTTAATTTCATCCACGTCTTAAGTTCATGGTAATATGTAGAGCTGAAGTGCAGGTATTGTACAATGCCTGCACTTTAAAGAAGGGGCTTGGGATATTTGTTGTTTAGAGACATCTAAACTGTCGTATCTGTGCCCCTCTGCAAAGACAGTGATAGTGTGAATGATGGTTAAAGCATTTTTCTTTTGAGTCACCCCTGTCTCTGTGAGAGTGCAAAAAAAATGACTGTCTCAAGAAAGATGCTTTACTTTCTTGTTACGCAAACCATTAATAGGCCCCCTTGTCGGGTTAGGAGATGGGCTCTATCTTGACAGGAAAGTGTTTGTATGTGACACTAGACATTCAAAGAGCTAATAAAAATTACTCTGAATTTAAAGTAACACAATCTCTGTATCCACTTTCTCTTTCCCCTCCAAGATAATTTGTGACATTTAAAGCTATTAGGCAACTAGGCTGTAAAGTCATTTCTATTTAATTTTTGACAAAAAAATCTATCCATCCCTACAGCTCATGACATTTTACACCAAATTTAATCCTCCTGTACTTGAAACATTACATTAACTCTTGCACTACCTGAAAGCATAAAGACTGACAATTTATGCAACTTAAAAATAGCAGTGCACTGAACTGATAAAAACATCCAGAACAACACTGTATGCCAACACTATCACCACATGAAAATATGTACTAGTAAATATGATGCACTAAAGCTTAAAACATTCAATACTGCTTTAATAAAATCATCAAAATTAAACAGTGTGGCAAAACTGATGACAACTGCTGAATTAAACAAACTACACATTCAATAGCATTTGGTGCAAGCACACAACTGCCTGGTTAATAAGATCTTATATAAATCCTGATTATGTATGAGTGAGGTGAAAGTGTTGAATGATGATGAAAGTATTTTCTTTTTGGGGATTTTCTTTCTTTTTGGGTCACCCTGCCTCGGTGGGAGACGGCAAACTTGTTGGGGAGAAAGAAAAAATATATAAATAAATCCTGAGTAATATATAATGCCTAGGTGTGAATAACCAAGTTTTGACTGATAGAACTGGTGAAAATACTCGTGTAACTGAACCCACATGCAGCATGCACTTACCAGCACCTCTGTTAAAAGGAGAATTTGATCGTAACATATCCTGGCGCAAGCTGTTACCTCTCTTAAGACTCGTCAGGCTTGTCTGTGACCCAGATCTATAGAGACCATCTTCATCAGGGACTTCCAGATTTTTCCTGTTTGAGAGACCAAAAGTATTAGAAAGAAATTCTTAGATATTCTATTATTCCCCAAAAAAACTAAATTAAACATTACATTTTTTAACTGGTTCATAATTGTACTGTTATTTTCTGATGAACTACAGGCTAAAATAAACTAAAATTTCTTGGGGTTGTGAATTATATTATTTAAAATTAGTTTATAAGTTGTTTATATAAGTGTTCAATAACTAAAGATTTATTATGGTAAGACAATATTCCATGTTTTGTGTCATATTAGGCTTTTTTTTCTCACATTCAAGGGTGTTAACAACTTAAAATGCTATAAATATATCACACAACTATAAACATACTGAATAGTCCCCAACACCAGGCAATGTTTAATAAATTACAAAGCTGTATGCTCTATGCGTAAATGTTTATCTCGAACCTCCCATGTACACAGAACACGGTAAGAATGTATACCATCACCATTTCATTTTAACCATACAGTTCATATCCTTAACACCACAAACTATTTTTAACGACTTTGCATAATCAATGAAACGTGCTCTTGATAGATGTTTCTGAAGCTTTTCTAAGCATTTTATACTGCAAAATTTTAATTAAATTTTATTTTATGATGGCAATTTCAGATCCCTAATATTCACAACTTTGGGATAAATGAGGAGCATCAACTTTCATCATTGCTTTGATATACACAGTACTAATGCTATCAAAATACCAAGTAACCAATATAAGCAACTGATACAAATGGCTTTTGTGGTGCAATTAAACCTAACAATACAGATTTACATTACCACTGAACCATGAATCACATACACACTTCAACCATTTTTTCATCAAAGAAAATTTTACCTTTAAAAGCATTCCTTTTAACAAGTTAAAAATAGTGACAATTTTATAAATGACAAATGACTTATGAAGTGGTTGAGATGTGTACTTGTGACAGGTTCTTGTCATGATGCACTATTGCAGTATATTCCCATGGCCAGTTTACAATAATAAGCAAGTTATTAAATTTCAGAAGCTGTGCGTCGATGCGATGTCAGACCAGGTGCTCCAGGCATGGTTTAATTGATTAGTGCATCAATACCTTATCAGAACCTCTCCCAGAGAGCTTGAACGCTTCCGGTACCTTGGATGAACCTCAGGAGTGCTCGATGTCTCAGCTGCCTCAGAGCTGGAACTGTGTGGGCAGTGCAAGGTCAAGTGAGGTCAGGAAAGATGGGTCAGTGCAAAGAGGTCAAGAACATGCTTCAAGTAGTCAAACTATTAAAGAAAAAATCTCAAGGAATTTGAGTGCAGGGAAGTCTATTTAAGAAAGGGGAGATATTCATGCAAACCATCCTATAATAGCAGTTTTGTGATACAATATTACCTGTACAGTTTTATATCCCAAAATGCAATCAACTAATGCTACCATGCAATCTTGGTTAAAATGAAAAGCTAAATGCTAAGTTAGGATCACATTGGCCTGTCACAAGCCAAGGGTGTCAAATTACAATTTTTTTAATACTCTATAAAAAGCTATAGTCTTATAAAAAACGACAATAAGCTTCCTATCTTACTTTGAATTAAGTAATAGTTTAACAACATAACTCAATATTAATTAATACTTTTATAGAATTATACAAAAGCAAGACAAACATATTGCAAATGTACATGAAACAAATTGGATGTAAAAAAAAAAAATTAAAATTAGAAAATTAAATATTTTATATACTAAGGAGCTACAGGATGTCTGTACAGTGGTATTACAATTGAAATCAAATAATTTGCTATCTTGGTAGCAATAAAATATCAAATTCAATGATCTATCTATATTATGAATGCCAATAACAATATGCACCTAAACTCCTGTAAAGAGCAAATACAGTGGGAACCTTGGTTTTCGTTTGCCCTGGTTTTCGTCAAATTCGGTTTTCAACGACTTTTCGTCAAAATATTGTCCCAGTTTTCGTTCATCACCTCGGCTTTCGTCCGCCGTACCAAACGTGTCCGCCTGCCCTCTCCCACACAAACCATCCCACGCATGCATTCCAAGTCAGTCTGGCTTGTTCCTCATTCAGTGATCATTACCCTGCACGTTCATATGAAACATTTTGTAATAATCCATTGTTTTTTGTGCTTCTTTATTGAGTGTGACTGCTAAATAAGCCACCATGGGGCCAAAGCAAGTTCCGAGTGCCAGCCCTTTGATAAAGAAGACGAGAAACATGATAGAATTCAAGAAAGAACTCATAGCAAAGTATGAAAGTGGCGTACGAGTGGCCAGGATGTGGTAAGAGTTGGTGGACAACCACAGGGAAGACCTAACCACTGAAGAGCTGCAATACCTTCAACTGGAACAGCAACAGATCACAGCTGAGGAAATTGCTTCAGAGGAGGAGGAAAAGAGGGGAGAATGTGCCTTCTTCAGTGATTAAGAACATGTGTGCAAAGTGGAGCGAGTTGCAAAGTTTTGTGGAGAAATATCGCCCTAACAAAGCTGTTGCAAGCCATGTCTGCAACATGTTCAATGACAATGCCTTGTCCCATTTTAGGCAAATCTTAAAAAGACGCCAGAAACGGACCTCTCTGGACAGATTTTTTGTGTGACAGGGGTACAGTGACTCTCAAGCTGGTCCTAGTGCCAGTAAAAGACAAAGAAGGGAAGAAATCCAGGATAGGGACTTGATACCTGGAGTCCTTATGGAAGGGGATTCGCCTTCCAAACAAACTCTCCTCCCTCTCCCCTCCTCGCCGTCTTCCATACGCCAACAAGTCTTCAATAAAGGTAAAAGTGATTTAAATGTTCATTTATCCATTTCATTAGTGCTTTATATTTCTCATTGTTTTCTGTATGTAAAACTATAGTTATTCTCTATAAAATGTATTTTTTAATACTTTTGGGTGTCGAACGGATTAATGGGATTTACATTATTTCTTATGGGAAATATTGCTTCAGTTTTCGTCGAATTCGGTTTTCATCAGACTTTCTGGAATGAATTAAAGACAAAAACCGAGGTTCCACTGTGCCTAAAGTTATTAGGAAACTGTTGATATGCAACATGCTGATGAAAACCATTTCTCTAATCTGAACCAAAGAATTTTCAGCTTTTAACTGAATATTGATCATGTCATGCTTTGTAATCTAGAGAAAAAGAAAATAAATAATTAGCCAGGATTAATCTTTATATAACTTTTACAACTAATGGCTAACTATAAAATTATGTTTAGTGCCCAGAAGTATGTATTTAAACACAAAGGTCATGCCAACCTGAATCTCTGATTACAAAACAAAAATAACCCAACAAAACCTATTTACCCTAAGAAAATAAACAATTTTTTTTCCCAAATTAATATTTGATAGGGTTTCCAAAGAATCTTGTGTAATGAACAAGAAAAAAATTTGAAAACTGTTTATACCAGCCATCTTCCACTGAGGAAGGGTGACCCGAAAAAGAAGAAACACTTTCACCATCACTTACTCCATCACTGTCTTACCAGCAGTGTGCCAACATTTCCATAATTTTCAAGATTTTAATAATTACAGAACAAATATTTTACTATTTACATTTGTTTATAATATTTATAATAAAGGAATATTACTTTAGAGTTTACTGAAATTTGCTTTATGGTCTGTATAAAATAACATACCAAACCATAAGCTAAAAATCACTCGGTATTTGGTTAACAGTTAATTTAACTACAAATTCAGCACTTGGTGATGGTTAGCTGTAAGGAGTCGCATTCTCACCTCACCATATCTGTCACAGATTTCACTCAATATTCAATCAATTTGCTCCAAGATAGCAATTATTCTATCAGAATTGCAAGAACTTTACGAAGTAATTAAATACTAGCCATGCATATTTCATGATTTACATGACCAATTAATACCTTACAAGTTTCAGGCAGAAAAAAAAACACGAACATTACCTTCTATTTTCCAGATACAAACTGAAGTCAACAGTTGGCTGTAGTGTCTTGTTTAAATGTCTAACATTACCTTCCATTTTCCAGATATAAATTTAAAATGTTATCAGCGAGATGCATTAGCTTCTTTAAATAACATTGTTCTATTCTAATACAGAGGATCTTACTGTTTTTGCAAGTGTACCTGTTAAAGCAATTTCCCAAATGGCACCCAGATAAAAAGGTAAAACCTGACTAAAAAATAATTACAGGAAATAATAGGAAAGTACTACCTACTGCAAGTAATTGATCATCCCAGTAATAGTGGCTAAGTAAGCCTACAGGCTGCTAGCAGCAGTAACCTGCTTGTGTTGTGGACCTGCAGAGGATTAACAGCAATAACCCACTTATGGTGGCTATGCAAGCCTGCAGGCCACTAACAGTAACAGACACTGGTTATGATGGCTGTGAACCTGTAGGCTACTAGCAACAACAACCTGGTTAACCAGGCACTTGATAAAATCTGGCCTAAAGCCAGATTTTGAGGGTAGAACACCTTGAAAGTGGTCATATGTTATAAGTGAAACTAAATACTTAACATGTATACAGAATTAATCTAAAATAAAGAATAGGAAAAAAAAATTAAAGGAATGACTGAAAACTGACAGAAAAAAAAAAATAGCAAAATCCTCTTCTGCATTTTAGAAATTAAACTGAGAACACAGGGAGACTCAACAGTCGTACGTGGTATTTGCTATGTGCCATCCTACTGTGTAGTGCAGCAGGGTGCAGAAGACTTAACATTGCATGGTACAGTATATATGTACTAATTTTTTAACCTTTAATATCGATACTGTACTTTAATAATTTGATCACTCAGTTGCATAAACTATGATATACTTGCTTTATTTTCACTACAAATCTTACCTAGAATGAGACTCCGGTTCCCGCGTCGAAGAAGGTGACTTGGCATACTCTCCATTCATTGACAGTCGCACTCTTTCCATATCCTCTTTAGTAAACTTTATTTCCTGAGTTCTGCGCCTTTCATCCTCACGCCGTCGCTCCTGTTTGGGAATTTTTTTTTTTTTAACCTTATAAGCCATTTCCCCACCAAGGTAGGGAGAAAAAAAAAAGTTCATCATTCATTCAAATACTCTTCCCAGAAGTGTTGGCTAATTCAGATGACCTTGTAACTAGAACATCCCCAACTTTCCTTCAAAATGTTGGTACTGCCCTTCCCACCTCTAGGACTCAAATTCTGGTTAACAGGTTTCCCTAAATCCCTTCATACACGTTATCTTCCTCACTCAAACAGCACATCCATTATAAGTCACTTGCCTCCACTAACTCCAACTGAACGCACTCACACAAGTTGTTCATGAATGGTATACAATACCAACAAGATGAAAATTAGACATGTGTAACATCTGGGTATCTCTATTGTAGACATTTTGCCATCCAGTGGCTTTATCAATACACATTCTAGGACAAAACTTGAAGACAGTAGAACTATATACAAAAGATGGAGTTGGTGTGAACAGCACCGTAGGTGTGGAGAATCTCCACACCTACGGTGCTGTTCACACCAACCCAAGGCTGAGGGACTGATTACCTCATCTTCTATATATAGTTCTACTGTCTTCAAGTTTTGTCCTAGAATATGTATTGATAAAGCCACTGGATGGCAAAACATCTACAATAAAGATAACCAGATGTTGCACATGTGTCTAATTTTCATCACACTCACACAAGCCTGCAGTATGCTCAAGACCCTAACAATCAAAACCACCTTGACCCTCCTACAGTTTCTGGAAATACCACTACCCCTCCTACCTTCTATCCAAGACTTGTATACATTTTTTAACACACCAGCAGCCTCCCACTGAAGCAACGTGACCAGAAAACAGTAGAAACACTTTCACCATAACTTATTATCACTGTTTTGCCAGAGGCATGCCAATACTACAGTTCAGATGCCCCTCCAAACTATAAATATCCCCAACACTCCTTCACAGTGCAGGCATAGTACTTTCCACCTCCAGGACTCAAGTCCGGCTAACTGGTTTCCCTGAATCCCTTCATAAATATTACCTTGGTCACATTCCAACAGCACATCTTCATAAACACTTTCCACTAACTCCGATTTAACATGCTCACACATGCCTGCTGTGTGAGCATGTTAGATAAGAGTGTTCCTTGCTTTGAATTCTTTGAATATTTGCTCCACATATTGCTCTCAGACATATCTCTACTGTTTCCAGCCTACTTCTCACTGCAATGTTCAAAACCCAAGCCTCAAACCCATACACAAGTGTTGGTACAACTATAATTTGGTACATTCTTCTTTTTAAGAACATAAGAAAGGAGGAACACTGCAGCAGGCCTGTTGGTCCATACTAGGCATGTCCTTCACAATCCATCCCACTAATAGAATATTTGCCCAACGCAATTTTCAATGCTACCCAACCCCTCTCACTCTTGTATTTATCCAACTAAATTTGAAACTACTCAAGGTCCTAGCTTCAATAACCCTACTAGGCAGTTTGTTCCACTCATCAACTACCCTATTTCCAAACCAATACTTTCCTATATCCTTTCTAAATCTAAACTTATCTAATTTGAATTCCTCATTGTGGGTTCTCTTGGAGAGAGATCCTTAAGATCTTATTTATATCCCCTTTGTTAATACCCATCTTCCACTTGTACATTTCGATCATGTCTCCCCTCATTCTTCATCTTGCAAGTAAATGTAATTTAACCCTTTGACTGTCGGAGGCCCCATTCTGAAACTTCATTCTATGTCGCAAAATTTTGGAAAAAAAAAATTATTTTTTCTTATGAAATGATAGAGAATCTTTTCCCGATGGTAATGACACCAAAAGTATGAAATTTGATGGAAAACTTACGGAATTACGCTCTCGCAAAGTTAGTGATGTCAGCGTTATATACGCATCGGCGATTTTGCCGACTTTGAGCCCTAATTTCGGCCAATTCCATTGGGACAGTCGACCAAACTCAGCAATTTCTTTAGAACTCCATTTGTTCTATCGATTGAGTACAAGAAATCACCAATTTACCGATTTCAACTACCCAATAAAGTGGTCAGAAATTGGCAATTTCGCCAATTTCATGCAAAATAAAAAAGATGTCAATTTCAAAATAGGGTCCAGAATAAACAATGCAGACATTCCTGGCACTAAAATAAGATGTTATCTGTTCATTAGTCATGTCTTTAGGCCCCTCTTATATTACTCTTGCTTTCTATTTTGATTTTCTATTCACACAAAAAATAGAAGATTTATTGTTATGCAAACTATTGCATTATTGTAAAAATGGTATAAATAATATCTGTGCACTTGTGAAAGAATATTAGACTCACCAGTTGATGTGTATTGGACGCATGGCGTGATTTGTTTACTTTTGAACATTGGCAAAAATCGAACATTTCCGCTACTTTGAGCTCAATTTCAAGATAGTTTTCATCATGAAACTAATCAAAATCATCTCTATTCCTGTAACATGTTTTCCATTCTATCAAATGAGACCACGAAAAAGAGAATACAACCATAAATACTATACGAAAATACACCTCAAAGTCGGCGTTTTAATCCAAAAACACGGTCAGTTTTTTTTTTTCTCATTATGCACTGCGTGCTGCAGGATTTTTTTTATACTGCGCACACTGACCACACAGACCCATTCTCTCATATGTGGGCCTACCAGCTTTCTCCCGTTTGATTTGAAGCCGCTAGAATTTGAGAGTATATATACGTCCGAAACACTGGCTCGTGAGACGTATATATACGACCGAAACAGTCAAAGGGTTAAGGGACTTCAATCTCTCTTCATATGGAAGATTTCTAATGATATGAATTAATTTTATCATTCTTTGTTGAATGTTTTCTAAAGAATTTATATCCATTCTGTAATATGGAGACCAGAACTGAGCTGCATAATCTAGGTGAGACCTTACTAATGATGTATAAAGCTGTAGTATAACCTTGGAACTTCTGTTGCTTACACTTCTTGATATAAATCCCAGTAATCTGTTTGCCTTATTACGTACACTTAGGCATTGCTGTCTTGGTTTAAGGTTGCTGCTTACCATAACCCCCAAGTCCTTTTCGCATTCTGTATGGCGAAGTTCTACGTTATTTAACTTATAAGTGCTAGGGTTATGGACACTCCCAAGCTTCGGAACCTTGCATTTATCTACATTGAACTGCATCTGCTACTTTTCTGACCAGGAATTGAGTTTGTCTAAATCCTCCTGAAGTTCTGTGACATCTAAGTTTGAATTAATTATCCTACCTATCTTCGTGTCATCGGCAAATTTGCTCATATCACTAGTAATTCCCTCGTCAATGTCATTGATATATATTATAAACAATGGGCCTAAGACTAATCCCTGTGGAACACCTTTTGTTACAGATCCCCACTCGGATTTAACCCCATTTAAACACACTCTGCTTCCTATTGGTGAGCTATGACTTAATCCATAACAGCACTTTTCCCCCAATGCCATGAGCTGCCACTTTCTTTAACAGTCTCTGGTGCGGTACTCTATCAAAAGCCTTACTAAAATCTAAATAAACAATATCGAATTCTTTATCGTGATCAACAGCCTCAAAAGCTTTACTAAAGAAGGTTAATAAATTAGGTAGGCAGGAATGGCCCCTCGTGAATCCATGCTGAGTATCATTAATCAAATTATGGTTATCTAGATGGTTTCTTATAATATCAGCTATAATTGACTAGTAATTTGCCTACAATTGAGGTCAGGCTTATTGGGCGGTAATTTGACGGTAACGACTTGTCCCCGCTTTAAAAATAGGAATTACATTAGCCATATTCCACATATCAGACTACACCTGTTTGAAGAGAAATTAAAAATATTAGTTAATGGTTCAGTTTCATTTTGCATTACTTAACCCTTTGACTGTTTCGGTCGTATATATACGTCTTACGAGCCAATGTTTCGGACGTATTTATACACCCAAATTCTAGTGGCCTCAAATCAAGCAGGAGAAAGCTGGTAGGCCCACATGTGAGAGAATGGGTCTGTGTGGTCAGTGTGCGCAGTATAAAAAAAAATCGGGCAGCCACTGGTGCATTGTGGGAACACCATTTTAGTAATCCTTGTTTAGCATACCTAGCGGTAAGAATTATTTGACTCCTTGGCGCATCTGGGACATTTCTCTTCCTCAATGATAGTTCTAACACAGATGGAAGTGTCTCTGAAGATAAATTTCATGGTTTTGAGGAGTTTGTGACCGAAAGCAATGCCCAGGATACCAGAAGGAAGGAAGAGAGGAAGGAATGAAGGAAAGAAGAGATGAGAGGAAGGAAGGAAAGAAGTAAGGAAGGAGGAAAGGAAGAAGGAAGTAAGAAAGAAAGAGAAAGGAAGGAAGGAAGAGATGAGAGGAAGGAAGGAACAAAAGAAGTAAGAAAGGAAGAAATAAAGGAAGGAATGAAGGAAGAAAGGAAGGAAGGAAGAGATGAGAGGAAGGAAGGAAATATGTAAGAAAGGAAGGCAGAAAGAAAGGAAGGCAGAAAGAAAGGAAGGAATGAAGGAAAAAAGGAAGCTAGGAAGGTAGGTATGAAGGAAAGGAAGGAGGTTGTGGAGAAGAAGACATGGGTCCCCTTTTGTGTTGACAGGCAGTGTGGGGTGGTGAGTAATGGTATAATATGTCATTTTGACAGCTGCCTTACCCTGACTCAGCAAATTTAGATGTCCCCCACCAACACCCCCACCCCCCACCACACACCCACACCCCCACCCCCACACACCCCCACCCCCACACACCACCCCCACACACACACACACCCCCACCCCACACACACACACCCCCCCACACACACACCCCCCACACCACCCACCAACAACCCCACACATCCACCAAACACCACACAACCCCCTACACCTACACAAGAACCCACACTAACCAACACCACACCCAACTAACACACACACCACTAACACACACACCTCAACACCAAAAACTACACAACACAACCCTACACACACACCCACACACACAGGGCTCCACAACAAAACACACACAACACAACAACACTCCAAAACAAGGTCACAGACACACCCTACAACACAACAACACAACCAAACAACTACACATACACTTCAGACAACACAAAACAAGACACACACACCAACTAAACCACAACACAACCAATCAGCAAACATTCTTCCCACACACTACACACAGCTAATACAACCCACAAAACAGCAGAACACATACACATTCTAGACAATCATGCATAAACCACCCCTACACAACAACACCCACACAACACACAACCAGGCCAGACTGACCTCACCACCTCAACCACAATAGACTACACCCCACACACACCCCCACACACACACACACCCCCACACACACACCCCCCACACACACACACCCCCACACACACACACCCCCACACACACACACACCCCCACACACACCCCCCACACACACACAACCCCCACACACACCCCACACAACCCCCACACACACACACCCCCACACACCCCCACACACACACCCCACCCCACACACACACCCCACACACACACACACCCCCACACACACACACCCCCACACACACACACCCCACACACACACACCCCCACACACACACACCCCCACACACACACCCCCACACACACACACACCCCACACACACACACCCCACACACACACACCCCCACACACACACACCCCCACACACACACACACCCCCACACACACACCCCCACACACACACCACACACACACCCCCACACACACACACTCCACACACACACACACACACACCACACACACACCCCCACACACACACACCCCACACACACACCCCCACACACACACCCCCACACACACACACCCCTACACACACACACCCCCACACACACACACCCCCACCCCACACACACACCCCACACACACACACCCCCACACACACACACACACACCCCACACACACACACACCCCACACACACACCCCCCACACACACACACCCCCACACACACACACCCCCACACACACACACACCCCCACACACACACACCCCCACACACACACACACCCCACACACACACACCCACACACACACCCCCACACACACACCCCCACACACACCCCCACACCCCACACACACACACACCCCCACACACACAACCCCCCACACACACACCCCACACACACACACCCCACACACACACACCCCCACACACACACACCCCCACACACACACACCCACACACACACCCCCACACACACACTCCCCACACACACACACCCCCACACACACACACCCCCACTACACACACACCCCCACACACACACACCCCACACACACACACCCCCACACACACACACCCCACACACACCCCCACACACACACACCCCCACACACACACACCCCACACACACACCCCACACACACACACACCCCCACACACCCCCAACACCCCCACACACACACACCCACACACACACACACACACCACCCACACACACACACCCCCACACACACCCCACACACACACACCCCCACACACACACACCCCCACACACACACACACCCCCCACACACACACACACACACCCCCCCACACACACACCCCCACACACACACCCTCAACACAACCACACAAATTTCACACAAACACACACACACACACCCCTACACACACCACCACACACACACCCCCACACACACACATAGCTTGGAACTTTGAAGTGCTAATTGCAGTTGATGGAAAGTGTCTAGTCATTATATGTGTATATATATTATAGAACAATAGTAATAAACAATTTTTTTTTATTGTTAGTTGGTGTAAACAAGTTTTGTAAACAATATAATGATACTAATGTTTGTGCGATTATTGTGTTGCATACAACGAGTGTATATATATACACACACACAACCCGCACATATAAAAGAGAGGAGCTTACGACGACGTTTCGGCCCGACTTGGACCATTTACAAAGTCACACTAACACACAGACAGTGGAAGGGTATTTATAGGTAGGCAGACAGGGGAGGGTACAAGAGAGTGGGGTAATGATGGAGTAAGTAATGGAAGTAGTAGTAGTAGTAATAGTAGTAGAGGAGACAGTCATATGGGAAGGAGCACTGCAATGAGGCTAGCGGCCCGCAAGGGTGGGACGAGAGAGAAGAAAGGCGAATAAAATGAAGGACAAATACAAGGCAAAAGAAAAGAAAGAAAGGAAAACCCATAGGAGAAAAAAGGAGAAGGGGGAAGAAAAGAAAGGGGAAGGAATCAGGTTAGGTCACGGGTGTTCTGAAGTTTAGAGCATTTAACAATGTAATGAGAGAGGAAAGCATCAACAGAGACAAAGCCAGGGCTAAGATTCATACAGGGAAAGTTGTGTATAAGGGAGGATTCAACAAGGCGGCGACTATGAAAGTTGGACGTAGGGTAGACAGTTTTAGCAGAAGACCAATCAATAGGATGACTGTGATCTCTGACATGACAGAAAAGAGCACTATTAGTGTCGGCAAGCCTAACACTATTTTTGTGCTCCTTGAGTCTGTCAGAAAGAGATCGGCCAGTTTCTCCGAAGTACTGAAGAGGACAGGAGGAGCAAGAAATAGAGTAGACACCAGGAGAATCTGTGGAGGGAGGGGAAGTATGAACTAGATTAGTGCGAAGAGTGTTAGTCTGACGAAAGGTAAGTTTGATATCTAAGGAACGGAGAGAGTTGCTGAGATTAGAGAGACCACTTTTCGTGGCGCTCTCCTTCCTGCTCTTGATAGCCTGTTTTCTAAAAACCATCATCTTCCTCGCCGCTATCAACTTGCCCTTTCTGCCCTTAAATCCAACGCTAACATTGTCATACTCTCTTCTGATAAAGGTAATTCGGTTGTTATCCTCGATCATGAGGATTACCTCCGTAAAGCCGATGTCTTGCTCTCTGACTCACGTACCTACACTCCTCTCGTTTCCAACCCTCTTGATCGCATCAAGAGAACTTTCAACAAGAAACTTAAGACTCTCTCCGACCTCTGTCCTTCTGACTTTAACCTTGTTCAACGTTTTCGAGTCATCTGTCCCTCTCTGCCCTATTTCTATGGCCTTCCCAAAACTCACAAACCTGATATTCCTCTGCGTCCCATCATATCTTCTAGAGGTTCTGTCTCTTATTCTCTTGCGTCCTGGCTAGCCAAAATCCTCACTCCCTTTCTTGGTACTTTTTCTCCTGCCCACCTTCGTCACTCTCAAGACTTCATCGAACGGGTTCGCCTCTCCCGACCTGTAAGATGCTTAGTCTTGATGTCGAGTCCCTCTTCACTAATGTCCTCTGGATGATGTCCTTAATTTTCTCGGGGAGAAGGCCAATGAAGGGTTACTTCATCTCCCTATACCTACTGATGTCTTTCTTGATCTTATCCGACTTTGCGGAGACTAACTCCTTTTCCTTTCAAGGTAAATATTATTCTCAAACCTTTGGTGTCGCTATGGGCTCTCCTCTATCTCCTGTTCTTGCTAATCTTTACATGGAATACTTCGAGACTGTCCTTCTTCCCACTATTGATGTACGTCCTTCACTCTGGCTCCGCTATGTAGATGACATCTTTGCTCTTTGGCCTCATGACTTAAGTCTCTTCCAACCTTTTCTTGATGCTCTTAATAATCTTGCCCCTTCCATTAAGTTTAAAGCTGATTGGGAATCTAATTCTTTGCTTCCTTTCCTTGATGTTCATGTCCACCGCTCAGTTACAGGTTTTGCCTTCTCCGTGTACCGCAAGCCTATGCACAGTGGCATGTACATTCATTACTTCTCTTATCATGCCTCCTCTGTCAAGAAGAGTGTTCTTATCTCCCTCTTTCTCCGTGCTCTCCGCATCTGTGATCCTCAGTTTCTTGAAGCAGAAATTTCCACTCTTCATAATTCATTTTCCCGCCTGGGCTACCCTTCATTTCATAGACTCTGCTTTCTCTCGTGCTAAACGGACTTTCTTCTCTCCTAAACCCTCTACTCCTGAAAACTCTCCAGTCCTCTGCATTCCCTACATCTCTGGTCTCTCTAATCTCAGCAACTCTCTCTGTTCCTTAGACATCAAACTTACCTTTTGTCAGACTAACACTCTTCGCACTAATCTAGTTCATACTTCCCCTCCCTCCACAGATTCTCCTGGTGTCTACTCTATTTCTTGCTCCTCCTGTCCTCTTCAGTACTTCGGAGAAACTGGCCGATCTCTTTCTGACAGACTCAAGGAGCACAAAAATAGTGTTAGGCTTGCCGACACTAATAGTGCTCTTTTCTGTCATGTCAGAGATCACAGTCATCCTATTGATTGGTCTTCTGCTAAAACTGTCTACCCTACGTCCAACTTTCATAGTCGCCGCCTTGTTGAATCCTCCCTTATACACAACTTTCCCTGTATGAATCTTAGCCCTGGCTGTGTCTCTGTTGATGCTTTCCTCTCTCATTACATTGTTTAATGCTCTAAACTTCAGAACACCCGTGACTTAACCTGATTCCTTCCCCTTTCTTTTCTTCCCCCTTCTCCTTTTTTCTCCTATGGGTTTTCCTTTCTTTTCTTTTGCCTTGTATTTGTCCTTCATTTTATTCGCCTTTCTTCCTTCTCGTCCCACCCTTGCGGGCCGCTAGCCTCATTGCAGTGCTCCTTCCCATATGACTGTCTCCTCTACTACTATTACTACTACTACTACTTCCACTACTTACTCCATCATTACCCCACTCTCTTGTACCCTCCCCTGTCTGCCTGCCTATAAATACCCTTCCACTGTCTCTGTGTGTTAGTGTGACTTTGTAAATGGTCCAAGTCGGGCCGAAACGTCGTCGTAAGCTCCTCTCTTTTATATGTGCGGGTTGTGTGTGTATTGTTCCAGTCACGATATTGTGCCTTTTTTGTTATTTGTATATATATATACATTGCACCTTACTTTGGTCTCACAGGCCACATAAGTTATGTAAAAAAATAAAATAGTGGAAAAAAAACAAGAAACCTACGAAAGAAAGTAAACCAAAGTTTACCGGGTGAGCGGCATTCGCCGCTGTTGCCATACGCGGCTCATTTTTTGCCAAACTTTACGCCTCTATCTCGGTAAATACTGATCGCAAACATTTTTTGGGGGGATTTAAACAATCAGAAAAATAATCTTAACATTTTGATAAGAAAAAATAAAAAAAAAATTTCGAATATTTCCCGACATAGAATAACAGTTTCAGAGAGGGGCCTCCAACAGTCAAAGGGTTAAGAACCCTTGAAAAAAGCTCATCAGGACCCGGCGATTTATTTTGTTTCAGTCAGTCTATTTATTTCATAACCATTTCGCTAGTGATTGATATAACATAATTTATCTCCTTCAGGCCCACTATAAAAATTAATTAATGGGATATTGTTAGTGTCTTCCTGTGTGAAAACAGAGAAAATAATTATTAAAAATCTAGCACATTTCATTCTCCTTGTCAGTAAGATGCCCAGAGTTATTAAGGGGACGTATCTTATCTCTAACTTTTGTTCTATAAATCTGGAAAAAAACTTTTGAGTTAGTTTTCAAATCCCTAGCAACTTTAATTTCATAGTCCCGTTTAGCTTTTCTTATTCCCTTTTCAACGTCCCTCTTAATGTCAGTATACTGATTCATAAGATCACCCTCGCCTCTTCTGATGCACCTATAAATTTCTTTCTTCTGCCCTAAAAAATATTTGAGTATTATTAATCCATTTTGGGTCATTTCCATTTGATCTAATTTCTTTATACGGGATAAATGTTCTTTGGGCAGCATTTATAGTGTTAAGAAAGCTGTCATATTGATAGCTCTTTTCATTACCCCAGTCCATAGATAAGTGTTCTCTAAGCCCATTGTAATCTGCTAAGCGAAAATCTGGGACCGTTACTGAATTATCCCTACTATCATACTTCCATTCAATGCTAAGGGTAATTGATTTGGGGTCGCTTGTGCAGAGTTCCTCTGTAATTTCTAAATTATTAACAAGTGTTTCCTTGTTTGACAGAACCAAGTCAAGCAGGTTATTTCCCCTTGTAGGTTCTGTCACAAACTGCTTCAAAAAACAATCCTGAACTACTTCTAAGAAGTCGTTAGATTCTAAATTCCCAGTCAAATTCCAATCAATCTGGCTAAAGTTGAAGTCTCCTAGAATTACTACATTAATTTTGCCTACACTTTTATTTTTAACACGTTGGCTGTTTCCTACAGAGGCAGGGTGACCCAAAAAGAAAAAAAAAAAATGAAAGAAAAACTTTCATCATTCAACACTCGCCATCACTCATACATAATCACTGTCTTTGCCGAGGCACTCAGATACAACAGCTTAGATGTCCCTCCAAACTGCCAATATCCCAAACCCCTCCTTTAAAGTGCAGGCATTGTACTTCCCATTTCCAGGACTCAAGTCCAGCTAACCAGTTTCCCTGAATCCCTTCACAAAATATTACCCTACTCACACTCCAACAGCTCATCAGGTCCCAAAAACCATTCATCTCCATTCACTCCTACACTTTCATTTCATATATATTAAAATATGTATACAGTATATTAAGATACTGTATATTATGAATATACTGTATACTCATGTGTCATCTTGAATATCACACTGTATAATTAAACTACTAGTAACAAATCCGTTTCTAAAGGTACTTAGCAACTCTAGTAGTACTGTACACAATTCTGCCTACCAATTTTCTGGTTGTCCATTCTAAAGTATCCCTAATCTTTTTTTACATATAAAACTTTTAAAAGTATTTTTGCATACAGTGTGTTTATACATGATTTGTACAATGATCTCCATGAAGACTGATTAAATTTGGTTAAGTCTTTTCCTTTACTTGTCCTGCAACTAAATTTTTATTAGATAAGGTGAAATATTTGCCAAGCCTAAACACACCTTATATTTTACCGTACAACTGCATTTCTAGCGGCTAGGAATATAAACTAGGAAATCAAACTTGGCCCTAAATTAACTCTTCAGATGAAGCCAACAAATCAATATGCCAATCATAAATATTCACACAAATATTAAATAGATTAATATTTTTTCTTCCATTTTAATCCCAAGAGCCTCAAATGATATAATACTACTACTAATAATAATTTTATTTTAGCATGATACATGTTTGTACAAAGGAGTATAACAACTGGGTGAACATGCCAAAAGCCTCTTTATATGCAGAGCATTTCAGGCAAACTTAAGACTAACTTAAGATTAATAAGGCAATAACAGTATTGTAATTGCTAATATGGTCATTAGGCAAGTTACAATGAATACAAGAAAATTGCATCTTCTATTAGCTCACGCTATATGACTTAATAAGTTAGGTAGAGAAGAATTACAGTTTTGATATAGTATATAAAAAAAATACAGTACGTATTACAATTTAGCACAATTTAAAACAATGAAGTTGAAACAATTTTAAGTTTGAAGTAATGATTAAATAGTTGAGTAATCATCAAGCACAATTTACAATAATGAAATTGAATATTAATATCCCACTGTTGGACAAGTCACATGAACATGGATACGTACATCTGTGATTCGTTGAACCTCTTTACGTTTAATATTTTCCATGCGTTCCTGTTCTCTTCTAGCTACTTCTGCCTTCCGGTCATTCTCTTCACGTCTCTTCTGAGCCTGGAATTCTCCTTCAATCTGAAAGTGGGTGTATTGAAATTTACGAACAAAACTTACAACCTATTTTTACACAATAATTCTATTATCTCTGCATTCTTAACCCTTTGAGGGTCCAAGAATTTTCAAAAAAAAAAATTGTTATTTTTTCTTATGAAGTGGTAGAGAATCATTTTCTGAAGGTAATAAAACAAAAGGAACAAAATTTTATGGAAAATTGACAAAACTACACTATCACGAATTTTACTGTGTCAGCGATATTTACGCATTGGCGATTTTGCCCAATGACTCCTATTTTAAGCCAATTACATTATTCCAGTTGACAAAATTCTTAGCTATTTCGTTAGTATTACTTCTATTTTATCGATTGAGCACAAGAAACTGCCCAATCAACTATTTCAACAACCCAATAAAGTGATCAGAAATTGGAAATTTGGCCAATTTCACACAAAGTTCAAAATATTCCAATTTCAAAATAGGGTCCAGAATAAACAATGCAGGCATTCCTGGCACTAAAGTAACATTTCCTCTGTTTATTAGTTACATTTCCAGGCTTTACAGATGAATTCCATTTTTTTTTTTATTTATATAAATTTTTATTCACCAAATAAATAGAAGATTTACTGTTACGCAATATTGTAATAATTGTATAAATAATATCAGCGCATTCATGAACATACATTAGACCCACCAGTTGATGTGTATTGGACTCATGACGTCATTTGTTTACTCTTGAACATCGGCAAAAATTGAACATTTCCGCTATTTTGAGCTCAATTTCAAGCTATTTTCACTACTAAAACCAATCAAAATCATATGTATTATACCTTCCATTCTATCAAATGAGAGCAAAAAATCACGAATACAACCGTAAGAAACATACGAATATACACCACAAAGTCAGCGTTTTAATCCAAAAACACACATTTTTTTTCTCATTATGCACTGTGTGCTGCAGGATTTGTTTTATATGGTGTACACTTACCACATTGATGTATTCTCTCATATCCAGGCCCAAATTTACCGCTCACAGCTTATCTGAGTGAGCCGAGCTCATGACATAGAACTACAGCTTGGACCCTCAAAGGGTTTAGTAACTAGATTCTTAGTGTGTTTATTGAAAATAAAATTTTGAGTTTTTAAAAAAAATAAAAAAATTATAAATGGGGGGAAAGTTTTTTATATATACATGTCTATTGCCAATAAAGTAAATATTGAAACGATAAAATAAAGAGTAGACTCATGGACTCCGTCCAGGATAATAACATTGAGCACAGTATAGGAAACTAATACCTATAAAGTAGAACCCTTTCCTCAAGAATCGGGGGTTCTACTTTTTAGGTATTAGTTTCCTATACAATTTTCAAAAACACAAGATACAATTACAAAATGACAGACAGCAATGAATAAAGAAATTAGTAGTTTCTTCACTATTTTAATAAAGACAATCATGCAAGTCATTCTTATCTATACATCTTCCATCATTTTTGCTTACACACCTTTGAAGATGCCAAGTATCACTTCATATGGCAAACTTAGTAGTAGTTTTAATTATACTTACTAAAGTGAATCTCTTAATAGGATCCAACTTATCCTCCTGTGCATCAATTGTTTTTAGGAAGTCATCATGACACCTGATCAGTTCTTCTACCTCTGTTATAGAATCGCCCATTTGGTCTTCCTTGACTATAGATTCACGTGATTCTATCCATGCTTCAAATACCTGAGTGTCCCGCAAAAATACCTGCAAAATATGATTCATTTGGTAAGAGGAGTGAATGCAAAATGTTTTTTTGCAATTATACAAAGTGATAAAATATTAATAAATGCTTAAAAACAGAATGAAGTACAGGTGAGCATTAAATTACTCTGATGCCACATTAACCCTTTCACTGCCCACACCCCTGTAACTGAATATTGCTCTCAGTATCTACTTTAAAAAAATCTTCTGAAGGTAATAACATCAAAATTACAAAATTTGATGGAAAACTTGTGGCATTACTCAGGCACAAAGTTAGCAGTTTGGGCACAACTTATGCAGCAGCGATTCTGCCCTATTTGCTCCATTAGACCAAATTCTTAGCTATATCACCTCAAAAACCACTTAAATACTATTTTAAATTACACAAGATCAAACTGCTATTCCCATCATGCACCACATGGGTCAGGTTATTTTTTTTTATATTGTAAACACCCACTGCAGACATTCTCTCACATCTATGTCAAGGTTTACCCCTCACAGCTTATGCACAGAAGCTATGCTCAAAGCAGATCTACGCAAAAAACCTTACATCAGTAACACTGATCTACGTGACATCCACTCCAAGGGTTAATAATTATTGGGTAACAACACACACACTACCCATATAGGACATAGTCAGCACTTAGTATAGCAAGAAAGTGGCAGAAGAGTGAAACAGTTTGCCAAGTAGATTTATTGAAGTTAACATTTTGGGAAACTTTAAAAATAAGGTTCAATAAATATACAAGTGAAAAGGGTTGTATTTAAAAAGTACAGTGGTACCTCGAGTTACGATATTTTTTCGTTCGAGAATGCTGTTCAAGTGCCATTACCAAACGAATTTATCCCCATAAGGAATAATTTAAAATAGACTAGTCCTTTTACACCCCTAAAAATTTACTTACAAAAGCATTTAAAAAAATAAACTTACATAAAAGGGCGATTTTGGGGACCATCGTAACTCGAGGTACCACTGTATCTCCCTAAAATAGGCCAGTAAGCCTGTTCCAGTGCTTCTCTATTCTAATGTTATGCCTGGAGCCTATAGACCTTAAAAACAAAATTAGCTAAGCAGTACCATTATCTAAACATTGTGAATATTAAATGATACCAAGGCAGGCAGGAGGGCGTGCATATAAACAAAGATCACCAGGGTAAATAGCCAAGAGACAATGTCAACGATATATCAAAAAAATTACATCTGGAACAAGATCATGTATTATCAACATACAGTGGACCCCCGGATTTCGTACTGCTCCAAACTCGAACAATTATGTAAGGGTATTTTTGTAAGTGTATTTTTGGGGGTCTAAACGGACTAATCTAATTTACATTATTCCTTAGGGGAACAAATTCGTTCGGTAACGGCACTCAAACAGCATTCTGGAACGAATTATTGACGAAATCCAGGGTTCCACTGTACTGTATCTATAAGCCAGAATACCCAAAGTGAAATGAAAATATTGTAGAGAGAATGGAACGAAACAGAATGACTTCGAGAGTGTATAAATCTGTAGTGGAAGGAAGGCGGGGTAGGGGTCGGCCTAGGAAAGGTTGGAAGGAGGGGGTAAAAGAGGTTTAGTGTGCGAGGGGCTTGTTATAGTTATAGGAAAGATGGTGACCACTAACTTATTAGTTTAAACTATTATTACAACTCACACAGGATCCACATTAATACCATTAGCAACTTAAGAGTTCAATTTTTTTTCTCTCAATCAATCTATACCTTAAACATCTCTATAATTGATGAAAATTAGACACATGTGCAACATCTTGGCATCTTTATTGAATACGTTTCGCCATCCAGTGGCTTTGTGTCAATACATATTCTAGGACAGTAGTCGTGAAGATTCTTCACTGGATGGTCAAATGTCTACAATAAAAATATCCAGATGTTGCATGTCTCTAATTTTCATCTTGTCGGTATTGTATACAAATTCTTGTACAGCATCAGCCAGGTGCTTCGGCTCCCTCAGTGCCCTGGTGATGGACCAGGTGATTCTGCTCCTTCAACACGATACCATGAATTGTGTGCAACGAAGCATTTACATTTAATGTGGCAACATAGATAACACTGACTAGATAAACATAGTTGCTGTTAAGAAAAAACACAATATTTACCCTTAAATCATAGTTGTGTTCATATATAGTATCTCTTGAGTGCCAGGATTCAATGAGCAGCTTCCTACGAGCCTCCAGGGTTGCAATCTTTTCAGCTATTTCCTCTGCCATGAAATGACCTTGATCAATGAGTGCATTACCAGCTGCACTGAATTTATCAAAGGCATCAGCACGGGCATCAATTTCAGTCTTGTATTCCTTGTGCCTCGAGATTACTGCTTCAGAACCAGGCACATCTCTTGGTAACTCTGGTGCTGTAATCTTAGCCAAAATTTCATTCAGCCAAGCCCTTCAAAATACAGGTAAGGTATTATCATTTAATAAACAGCATTAATTTTTGAAGAAATTAAATACAATTATTCTGTTATGTCCCAAAAATTTAAGGGAGGACTTATAAAATTTAAAGAAAGTTTAAAACAAATTAAAAATAAAATATAATCCCAATATCAAATTCTTATTCATCAATTTATTATTGTCCTTAGTTGCCTGCCTTACCTTTCCCAAAAAGAAAAATTGTTATGGAAAAATTCTGGTGGAAAGATGTTTAGATTGCAGAGGTCTAGCCACACATTCTAACACCCCCCTTCCCCATTTCCTTTCCCTGTAACTAATCTGCAAAAATCTGAAACCCTCTCCAGGTATACTAATTACTGCATCAACAAATTATGATACAAGTAAAAAAAAAAAAAGGTTCTTATGCCTAAATTTGCACTTTTATGTTGGAAGATGTGTACCCTTATAAAAAAAAAAAAGGCATGTTATATTAATGGGAAGGAATAAACCAGCAAGGATTATACAGCACCAGGGAAATGGGATGGGTGGGGAAGGAATAGTGTGATCCAAAGGAGAGAGGGTAGCTCCAGTTCATCAGATCAAGAGCATCAGTATCAAAGAACCCCCTTGAAAAGGCTTTTAGATCTAGTTAATGCTTTAACTTATGTACAGTGGTACCTCGGTTAACGATGGTCCCCAAACTCACCCTTTTATGTAAGTTTATTTCTTTAAATGCTTTTTTAAGTGTATTTTGGGGGTCTAAAAGGACTAATCTATTTTACATTATTCCTTATTGGGATAAATTTGTTTGGTAATGGCACTTGAACAGCATTCTGGAACGAAAAAATATCGTTAACCGAGGTACAACTGTATAGTTAATGGAGTTTACATTTAAAAATGCCCATTTCCTATGCACCTCAGATTTGACTAGTTCCAAATGGATGCCACTAAAATGCATCCATCAAGATCTACAATACTGAATAATGCTGGAGGTGGGTTTCTTATGTACTAAATGAAGTCTGAGACACAAAGCATTATAAAAGATTTTGAAGTTCACATAACCTTCAGACTAATTTAATATTACTTTTATGAATTATTTCTCAAAGACCAGAGCTATTTCTTTCAATTTTCCTCAAATATATTTTTCTACTTTCATTCACTATTCAACATTACTTTGGAATTTTAAATTGCATCAACAACATATTCCAGTCAGACATTACCATCTCAGCCAATGAAGCAAATTACTGAATTACTGATAAAACTCCTACACCTCAATTGATCTAAGTCTCACAGTAAAGGAATACACATGAAAAACTTCTGAAGGAATCTTACATCAATTCTCTGTAATCATCAAAGTATGACTGTAGCTTTTCTGCTTGATACAGCTTATCCTTTCTTTGTGCAGACTTATCAAGAAGATCATTCCATGCTTCAACAGTTTCCTCGTGTTTGACAGAAATATGTTCTCTTGCATCTGGAAACAGTTCAGCTAGTCGCTTGGCTTCCTCAACAACAGACTCCACCTAAGTAAAACCGTAATGAACATAAAAGTCTACATATTCCACATCTTTATAAATTTTTGACAAATGGTTTAGAGTGAAACTAATGAAGTATGCAAAGACAATGAATTATGTTATGATTTTACAAAATAAATAATTGGAAAAGTTTAGCATACCTCTGCCACATTTTCTTATGCCAACAGTCTCTCGCCAAAGTAGAAACATTACTATTATTTATTTATTTAAATTTAATTATTATAACCACACAAGAAAATGCTGCACCAATATGGGTCACAAATACTGTACATTAATATTATTAAAGTAAAAGATACATCTGAAATGAGAATACTACTTAAAATAAATGGGCTACTAAAATAATGCAATAAAAATTAAACAAATACTAGCCTCATCTTTTATTTAAAGATGAGGGACCAAGCAGCTAGTAACCCTTCCTACTGTATACATTACTAAATTTAAAAGGAGAAACTTTCATTTTTCCTTTTGGGCCACCCTACCTCGGTGGGATACGCCCAGTTTGTTGAAAGAAGAAAGATAAATATTTTTGATAGCTAATAAGGAATAAAAAATGGGCAGTGAATATTGTGGATTAAAGATAAAATGGAAGCATGTTTGCAGAAAATTGTGAAAAAATATGACAACAAGATTGGAAAATGAATATCATGTGTTGATGCAAGGGGGTTGTAGTCTACATGATTCAGTTCATGAAAAGATGATTCCTTGAAAGAAGACTACATATTACTATATATATAACAGGTGGCCCTAAATATCCATTAGCAATTTATTGATAAAAAAATGAATTACTATATTAACAACATTAGCAGCAAGAGAGGTGTACTCTACAAAGTATGCTGACAAATAAAGGGTTTAATGTACAAGTGGGAACACAACTTTCCTGTTATTATACAACACCACTACTGTAATAACTTAATACAGGTAGATTATCCCTCATCCAAAGTTCAAATAGCTTCGAAACCCCAAATTTTTTTGAGCGCTGATAAAGCCACAAATGGAAAACTTCAGTTGGCTCCGGGGAGGTTTTCAAGCATTGCACAAGTATCAGTGTACCCAGACATCTGTGACTCGTGACCTCACATAACCTGAGTGGGGCTCTGATGTTCTATTAGCACCAGTTTGCTATCAACAGTCGTCACTGCCAGACCTATGTGCATTACTCATTGTGATTGTGTTTTATGCTTATCTCTGCTCTGTTGTGTAAAGATGTTTCTGAAAATGTCAAAAAGGCCTGTAGATACCCTTATGGGTAAACAGAAGCCTTTTAGTCAAAAATTGGCATTGTAAGTAGACTGAAAGCCTACTGTTGTTTTTTATTTAACAGCTGATTCAGGTATTCTGCCAATGCTGCTTTTAATAAAAATATTGTATAAAACTACCTTCAGGCTGTGTACAAGGTGTATATGAAATATAAGTGGACTTTTAGACTTGTGGCTCCATCACCAAACTATTTCATTCATTTTTTTTTTTTTTCAAGTCGGCAGTCTCCCACCGAGGCAAGGTGACTCAAAAAGAAAGAAAATCCCCAAAAAGAAAATACTTTCATCATCATTCAACACTTTCACCACACTCATACATAATCACTGTCTTTGCAGAGGCGCTCAGATACGACAGCTGAGAATAGTCACTCCCAGCTGTCACCATCCCAGACCCCTCCTTTAACCCTTTCAGGGTCCAAGGGGGGTCTCCGAAACTCGTTCTCAGGGTCCAAGAATTTAAAAAAAAAAAAAATTATTTTTTCTTATGAAATGATAGATAATCTTTTTCCGATCATAACGCCACAAAAATTATGAAATTTGATCGAAAACTAACGGAATTATGCTTTCGCGAAGTTAGCGGCAGCCATGACACTTACGCATCGGCGATTTCGCCAACTTTGAGCCCTATTTTCGGCAAATTCCAATGTTTCAGGCAACTAAAATTATAGCTTTTTCGCTAGAACTCCATTTCTTCTATCGATTGAGTACAAGAAACCGTCTATTTATCTATTACAACTACCCAAAATAGTGGTCAGAAAATGGCAATTTCGCCAATTTCACACAAATTTCAAACGATGAAAATTTCAAAATAGGGTCCAGAATAAACAAGGCAGACATTCCTGGCACTAAAATAACGTCTTCTCTGTTCATTAGTCACGTTTCCAGGCCCCTCTTACATTACTTTTGCTTTTCATTTTGAATTTTTATTCTCACAAAAAAATAGAAGATTTACTGTTATGTATACAACTGCGTCATTGTAAAAATGGTATAAATAATATTAGAGCACTTGTGCATGAATATTAGACTCGCCAGTTGATGTGTATTGGATGCATGGTGTGATTTGTTTACTCTTGAACATCGTCAAAAATCGAACATTTTCGCTACTTTGAGCTCAATTTCAAGGTACTTGTCTTTGTCAAACCAATCAAAATCATCTCAATTTCTGTAATATATCCTCCAATCTATCAAATGAGACCAAGAAAACGAGAATACATCAATAAATACCATACGAAAATAGACTTCAAAGTCGCTGTTTTAAACCAAAAACACGGTCAGAGTTTTTTTTTTCCTCATTATGCATTGTGTGGTGCAGGATTTTTTTTATACTGCGCACACTGACCGCACAGACCCATTCTATCACATCTAGGCCTAACAGCCTGTTTCTGCTTGATTTGAGGACGCTAGAATTTAGGCGTACTAGTACGTCAATAACCCCAGGGCGTAAGCCGTACTAGTACGTCAATAACCCTGAAAGGGTTAAAGTGCAGGCATTGTACTTCCCATTTCCAGGACTCAAGTCCAACTAAATCAATTAACTGGTTTCCCTGAATCCCTTCACAAAATGTTACCCTGCTCACACTCCAAACAGATCGTCATGTCCCAAAAACCATTCGTCTCCATTCACTCCTATCTAACACGCTCACACATGCTTGCTGGAAGTCCAAGCCCTCGCCCACAAAACCTCCTTTACCCCTCCCTCCAACCTTTTCTAGGACGACCCTACCCCGCCTTCCTTCCCCTACAGATTTATACGCTCTCCAAGTCATTCTACTTTGATCCATTCTCTCTAAATGACCAAACTACCTCAACAACCCCTCTTCAGCCCTCTGACAAATACTTTTATTAACTCCACACCTCCTAATTTCCACATTCTGAATATTCTGCATAATATTTACACCACACATTGCCCTTAAACAGGACATCTCCACTGCCTCCAGCCTCCTCCTCGCTGCAGCATTTGTAACCCATGCTTCACACCCATATAAGAGTGTTGGTACCACTATACTTTCGTACATTTCCTTCTTTGCCTCCATGGATAACGTCTTTTGTCTCCACAGATACCTCAACACACCACTCACCTTTTTTCCTTCATCAATTCTATGACTAACCTCATCCTTCATAAAACCATCCGCTGACACGTCAACTCCCAAATATCTGAAAACATTTACTTCTTCCATAATCCCTCTCTCCAATGTGATATCCAATTTTTCTTTATTTAAATCGTTTGATACCCTCATCACCTTACTCTTATCTATGTTCACTTTCAACTTTCTACCTTTACACACACTCCCAAACTCGTCCACTAACCTTTGCAATTTTTCTTTAGAATCTCCCATAAGCACAGTATCATCAGCAAAAAGTAACTGTCAACTCCCATTTTGCATTTAATTCCCCATAATTTAATCCCACCCCTCTCCCCAACACCCTAGCATTTACTTCTTTTACAACCCCATCTATAAATATATTAAACAACCATGGTGACATTACACATCCCTGTCTAAGACCTACTTTTACCGGGAAGTAATCTCCCTCTCTCCTACACACCCTAACCTGAGCCTCACTATCCTCAAAAACTCTTTACAGCCTTCAGTAACTTACTACCTATTCCATACACTTGCAACATTTGCCACATTGCTCCCCTATCCACTATCATATGCCTTTTATAAATCCAAAAATGCAATGAAAACTTCTCTACCTTTATCTAAATACTGTTCACATATATGCTTCACTGTAAACACTTGATCTACACATCCCCTACCCACTCTAAAGCCTCCTTGCTCATCTGCAATCCTACTCTCTGTTTTACCTCTAATTCTTTCAATAATAACCCTGCCATACACTTTACCTGGTATACTCAGTAAACTTATTCCCCTATAATTCTTACAATCTCTTTTATCCCCCTTCCCTTTATATAAAGGAACTATACATGCTCTCTGCCAATCCCTAGGTACCTTCCCCTCTTTCATACATTTATTAAACAAAAATACCAACCACTCCAGCACTATATATCCCCCTGCTTTTAACATCTCTGTCATGATCCCGTCAGTTCCAGCTGCTTTACCCCCTTTCATTCTACGTAATGCCTCACGCACCTCCCCCACACTCACATCCTGCTCTTCTTCACTCCTAAATGATGTTGTACCTCCCTGGCCAGTACATGAAATTACAGCCTCCCTTTTTTCATCGACATTTAAAAGTTCCTCAAAATATTCCCACCATCTACCCAATACCTTCAGCTCCCCATCTACTAACTCCCCTACTCTGTTTTTAACTGACAAATCCATTCGTTCCCTAGGCTTTCTTACCTTGTTTATCTCACTCCAAAATTTTTCTTGTTTTCAGCAAAATTTCTTGACAGAGCCTCTCCCATTCTTTCATCTGCTCTTCTTTTGCACTCTCTCACCACTCTCTTCACCTTTCTTTTACTCTCCATATACTCTGCTCTTCTATTAACACTTCTGTTTTGTAAAAACCTCTCATAAGCTACCTTTTTCTCTTTTATCACACCCTTTACTTCTTCATTCCACCACTCACTCCTCTTTCCTCCTGCACCCACCCTCCTATAGCCACAAACTTCTGCCCCACATTCTAATACTGCATTTTTAAAACTATCCCAACTCTCTTCAACCCCCCCACTACTCATACTTGCACTAGCCCACCTTTCTGCCAATAGTTGCTTGTATCTCACCCTAACTTCCTCCTCCCTTAGTTTATACCTTTTTACCTCTCTCTTACTTGCTGTTGCCATTTTCTTTTTGTCCCATCTACCTATTACTCTAACTGTAGCTACAACCAAATAATGATCCGATATATCCGTTGCCCCTCTATAAACATGTACATCCTGAAGTCTACCCATCAACCTTTTATCCACCAATACATAATCCAGCAAACTACTTTCCTTACGTGCTATATCATACCTTGTATATTTATTTATCCTCTTAAATAAAATATTTATTACTTATTACCAAACCTCTTTCTACACACAGCTCAATTAATGGTTTCCCATTTACATTTACCCCTGGCACCCCAAATTTACCTACTACTCCCTCCACAACATTTTTACCCACTTTAGCATTAAGATCCCCAACCACAATTACTCTCTCACTCGGTTCAAAACTCCCCACACACTCACTCAACATTTCCCAAAATCTCTCTCTCTCCTCTACACTTCTCTCTTCTCCAGATGCATAAACACTTACTATAACCCACTTTTCACATCCAACCTTTATTTTACTCCACATAATCCTTTAATTTATACATTTATATTCCCTCTTTACCTGCCATAACTGATTATTCAACATTATTGCCACTCCTCCTTTAGCTCTAACTCTATTTGAAACCCCTGACCTAATCCCATTTATTTCTCCCCACTGAAACTCTCCTACCCCCTTCAGCTTTGTCTCACTTAAAGCCAGGACATCCAGCTTCTTTTCATTCATAACATCTACAATCATCTCTTTCTTATCATTCGCACAACACCCACGCACATTCAAACATCCCACTTTGACGGTTTTCTTCTTTTTCTTTTTAGTAAGCTATACAGGAAAAGGGGTTACTAGCCCATTGTTCCCGGCATTTTAGTTGACTTTTACAACACGCATGGCTTACGGAGGAAAGATTCTTATTCCACTTCCCCATGGATATGAAAATAAAAGCAAAAAGAACAAGAACTATTAAGATAAAATCAAAGAAAACTCAGATGAGTGTGTATACATAAATGTGTATATGTATGTGTAGTGTGACCTAAGTGTAAGTAGAAGTAGCAAGACGTACCTGAAATTTTGCATCTTTATGACACAGAAAAAAGACACCAGCAATCCTACCATCATGTAAAACAAATACAGGCTTTCGTTTTACACTCACTTGGCAGGACGGTAGTACCTCCCTGGGTGGTTGCTGACTACCAACCTACTACCATTATCTCATTCATATATCCGAAAAATTTCAAAATTCGAGACAGTTCCGGCTCCAAGCATTTCGGATAAGTGATACTTAACTTCTAGTTAACCAAAGCAGTAAAGGATTTGAGAATGCAGAAGGCACATTTGAGTGTGTAAGATCAGCTAGTGGAAGCAAGTGATTATTGGAATGTCATGGGCTGCTTGAATATGAACACAGTAACATTTATGATAGGGCTGAGGGAACTGGTTAGCCAGACTTGAGTTCTGGAGGTGGAAAATGCAGTGCCTGCACTCTTAAAGAATATGTGATACTGCAGAAAAAAAAAAATTAGATTAAAAACTTAACATTTACATACCTGTTCCTTTACTGCAGCCAAGTCTCTCTCAAAGCCTTGATGCTTCCTTGCTAAACCTTGAATAGTTTCTAAATCATGGCCATAATCTTCTGATGATATAAAAGCATCTTTCTCTGCAATCCAGCTGATCGTCTCGTCTGCATTTCGGTCAAATACATGGACCTGCGAATGTTAAGTGAACACTAATAAAATTCTGATACAGAGCATATCAAGATACAAGAACAGGTATATGTTTTATATGAAGAACAAGTGTACAGAATGACCCTATTTAATATCTCAAGTTTGCAAATTATTTTCCATTAGCTGTCGTTTTTATCAATTAACATTTTGGTGTTATCACCTAGGTTTTATCATTTAGTTTTGTTGGTGTTATTACCTAATAAATTATAAAATAAATTGAAGTTTTCATCATGCTACATACCTGCTTAGCTCCAGCAAGTGCTTCTTGCCTTGCATTAGCCAATTCTTTCAAGTCATCCCATAATTGCTGCAATTCCTCAACCTGAAAATTTTATAGGGGCTTAGAAATAGAAATGTGAAAAAAAAAACACTATTACAATAAAAGTAATGTCAATTTGTATTATTGATCTCTAATTTTTCCTCGATTTCAAACCAAAAGTATCAAGAATGCAATATTACCAAAATTATTCACCTTTTCCTTTATTCTTGCTGGCTCTGGATGCCCATCCTCCAACAGGGTTTTGGCCTTTCCTTTTATACCAATTAATTTTTCTTCATTTGCAGCCAGGGCACTAAGGAAGGACTCGAACTTCTGGATTAAGATTTCCACATGCTCCACGTCCCTGCCATAATCTTCACTTGCTGCCACAGCCATCTGGTCATTTAGCCACTCACTCACTTCATCACTTTCTCGAAGGAATGCAAACAATGTTCGACTCTCTTCTAGCCTCTTCATTCTTTTTTCCATCAAAATTTTCAGATCTGCATACTGCTTTTCCACATCATTCTGCAAATTGAAATGATTTTTATATTTTGATTCAACTTTCCAAACATTACAAAGCTTGTACCATCTTATGTTTTGAAAAAGGGAATGCTTTCCACTCTAGGGCTAACATCCTTAAATAATAAACACTGACTATCATTTACTGTATCACAAAACAAAATTTCCCATTAACCAGTGAAAAATATCCCCTATTTAGTACTTTCCAACCTAAATACAAATACATTTAATATAAATTTTGAAAATGAATAAATATATCGCATTTGGTCAGTTCAACTGTGAATTCACTCACAAATATTAACTTGTGTTGAGTCAAAGGTAATTAATATTAACTAATACATAAAGTAATTGTTACAGAAAAAAATCTTACCCATTGACAGTCATTAAATAAAGTTTTTAAATGAAAACAGACTGATAGACCAACATGGATTACAATGATTTGAATTGCTCAAAAGAATTGTTACATGCAATAAATATTGAATTTGAGTTTCAGATAAATATATAACAACTAAATGTATAACTAAGCTAAATCAATCAAGTCTGCTCAGAATGGTAATCGAGTATCACTTGGAACCCTCAAGTGCTACATTCACATGTCAAACCCATGGAATAGAGCACTTTAGGAATTTTAAAAGCCAAAATAAACTAAGTTTTGCAATATACAAGTGAATTTTTTTTTAATAAGATTATGCACAAGTTGTGTGTCAATAACTTCAGAAAATACACAAAAAGCCTTATTTTTATTTTTTATTAACACATCGGCCGATTCCCCCCAAGGCAGGGTGGCCCGAAAAAGAAAAACTTTCATCATCATTCACTCCATCACTGTCTTGCCAGAGGGGTGCTTTACACTACAGTTATAAAACTGCAACATTAACACCCCTCCTTCAGAGTGCCGGCACTGTACTTCCCATCTCCAGAACTCAAGTCCGGCCTGCCGGTTTCCCTGAATCCCTTCATAAATGATACTTTGCTCACACTCCAACAGCACATCAAGTATTAAAAACCATATGCCTCCATTCACTTCTATCAAATACGCTCACACATGATTGCTGGAAGTTCAAGCCCCTCGCACACAAAACTTCCTTTACCCCCTCCCTCCAACCTTTCCTAGGCCGACCCCTACCCCGCCTTCCCTCCACTACAGATTTATACACTCTCGAAGTCACTCTGTCTCGTTCCATTCTCTCTACATGTCCAAACCACCTCAACAACCCCTCCTCAGCTCTCTGGACAATCGTTTTGGTAATCCCGCACCTCCTCCTAATTTCCAAACTCCGAATTCTCTGCATTATATTCACACCACACATTGACCTCAGACATGACATCTCCACTGCCTCCAGCCTTCTCGTTGCAACATTCATCACCCATGCTTCACACCCATATAAGAGCATTGGTATAACTATACTCTCATACATTCCCCTCTTTACTTCCATGGACAAGGTTCTTTGTTTCCACAGACTCCGAAGTGCTCCACTCACCCTTTTCCCCTCATCAATTCTATGATTCACCTCATCCTTCATAGACCCATCCGCCAACATGTCCACTCCCAAATATCTGAATACATTCACCTCCTCCATACTCTCTCCCTCCTTAATAAAAACTAATTAAAAAAATTGACCCAAAGCATTTTTTTTTTATTAACACATTGGCCATTTCCCACCAAGACACAGTAGCCCGAAAAAAGAAAAGCTTTCATCATCACTCACTCCATCACTGTCTTGCCAGAGGCATGCTTACACTACAGTTATAAAACTGCAACATTAACATTAACACTGTACTTCCCATCTCCAGGAATCAAGTCCAGGCTGCTGGTTTCCCTGAATCCCTTCATAAATGTTATCTTGCTTACACTCCAACAGCACATAGTTCTAAAAACCATTTGTCTCCATTCGCTCCTATGTAACATTCTCACGCATGCTTGCTGGAAGTCCAAGCCCCTTGCACACAAAACCTCCTTCACCCCCTCCCTCCAACCTTTCCTAGGCCGACCCCCACACCACCTTCCCTCCACTACAGATTTATACACACTCAAAGTCATTCTATTTTGTACCATCCTCTCTACATGTCCAAACCATCTCAATAACTCCTCCTCAGCCCTCTGGATAATAGTTTTGGTAATCCCACACCACCTCCTAATCTCCAAACTACGGATTCTCTGAATTATATATTCACACCACACAATGCCCTCAGACATGACATCTCCACTGCCTCCAGCCTTCTCCTTGTTGCAACACTCACAACCCATGCCTCACACCCAAACAAGAGCGTTAGTATAACTATACTCTCATACATTCCCCTCTTTGCTTTCATGGATAAAGTTCTCTGTCTCCACAGACTCCTCAGTGCACCACTCGCCTTTTGTCCCTCGTTAATTCTATGATTCACCTCATCCTTCATAGACCCATCCACTCAAAAGCATTATATATTACAAAAACAAATTATTTAATGCTTACCATTTTCTTGGAAATATTATCACTGTCAAAGTGTCGTCTCTCTGTAAGCTTTGCACACAGTACTGACAGCTTTTCCAGAGGAGATTTAAAACTCTCCAAGTCACGTGCAACATTATCTAGCTTTTTGGCAAGTGCTCCAACAGAGGTCTCATCTTTTCCAAAGTCTTGGGACAATAGTAGTGGCCTTTTCTCTTGCATCCAGGCCTCTGCTTCACCTGCCTCAGTATAAAACTGAAACAAAAGCAAATATCACTTTCACACATGTAAAAGGCATAATGCAGGTTCAATATCTAAATTCATCTTGGATTTTGGAACTAAATTACATAAAATAAAGAAAACCATACCAATTGGGACTCGACAGCATCAAGAAGCCTGAGTCTCCTCACGCTCGCAGTGTCCTTCAGCTGTGTTAACTTCGATAGCAACAGCTTTATTTTTGTTTCTATCTCTGTTGATGCAAAGTGACCAGATCTAATCATCTGTTGTGATCGGTTATTTACACTATTGATGACTGGTTCATGCGACTGTATTTCTGCCTCTAGTGCCTGAAAGACATAAAACATTGAAGTTTGCATTTAGGATTTAATTTAGAAATGCTAAAACAAGATGGCTACACATTTCAAGTATTAAGTGAGTCAGCAAGGTATCGCTGGCTCCTTTCCCGTATTAAGAGAAGTATACTGAAGAGGAAGTTTAAATATTTACAGATCACTTTGACATAATACATTATACAGTACTTTTGATATTCAAGAGAAACTATGGCAAGAATTCATCCTTCATAAAATTGTCTCCCTGTCTCATTTCCTTCTTTTCTATGTGATAAATTAGGCAAATTGGAGGAGTGGGGAGGGGGCAGGAGTAAGGTAAGAGGAGTGAGTGGGAATAATATATCTATTTCTACAAGTACATGTACAAGGTATACAGGCCTACCTGACATCAATGACATATTACTATATAGAAAGCCGCTTGTTATGCGGAGCATAACAACACCCAGGTACCCACTTTACTTATGGGTGAACATGGACAACCAGGAGATAAAGAATGTACAAATTCTTTCCTTACTGGTTTCAAAAGCAAATAGTATGTGATAGATCTGTTTTGGATAAGCAAAGTTTAAAGTTAGAGAGTCAAAGCCAAGAGTTACATTTTACTACCCTTGAACTGAAATGGGTAATTATGGGTAACCCATTGTCAAAACTGCCCACCTCATCATGGAATACCAGGCTAGTAATTCATGAAGACAGGAAAAAGAATGACAATGAACACATACAAAATATTGAGCATTAATCAGATAGCTATATACACTGCATAACTTCTTGAGAAACCTCCTTGAACTAACTTCTAATCTAATATACACCCCTCTCCTCACCTGCAGTGATAAGAGGCCACTACACAAGTTCTAGTTGCTTGTGTTCCTATATAGGACTTGATAATGCTCAAACTTAGTTAAACACTGTTCAATACACAAGCTTCCTTTACCTGGAGTTTACCTGGAGAGAGTTCCAGGGGTCAACGCCACCGCGGCCCAGTCTGTGACCAGGCCTCATAAGCCTATTACAATAAAATTATGTAATCTGGTATGTAAATATACTGATCATGATTTTATATTAGATATTTATATAATCATTAGTCTCCATGGGGTAGTGGAAAAGAATCCTTTCCCCATAAGCCATGTGTAGTGTAAGATGCAACTAAAATGCTGGAAGCAAGATGCTAGAACCCCTTTTCTGAATAAATTATTAAATGCAAAAAGAAGAAATGCCTCATTGGGAGATACTGATCTAAAGCTCCACAAATTGAGCACAGGAATACAAATTTACCTAGCGAATGATTTTGCCATACAGCAAACATTTGCAATTTTAACCCTTTAGGGGTCGACAGGCTTTCTCAGAAACTTGTTCTAAGGGTTCGAAAATTTTTGGGAAAAAAAAAAAAAAAAATCTTATGAAATGATAGAGAATCTTTTTCCGATTATAACGACACCAAAAGTATGGAATTTGATTGAAAACGTATGGAATTATGCTCTCACAAAGTTATTGATCTCGACGATGTTTACACATCGGCGATTTTGCCCACTTTGAGCCCTATTTTTGGCCAATTCCAATGTTCCAGTCCACTAAAATCATAGCTATTTCGCTAGAACTCCATTTCTTCTATCGACTGAGTACAAGAAACCGCCCATTTACCAATTTCAACTACCCAAAATAGTGGTCAGAAAATGGCAATTTGGCCAATTTCACACAAATTTCAAACGATGCCAATTTCAAAATGGGGTCCAGAATAAACAAGGCAGACATTCCTAGCACTAAAATAACATCTTCTCTGTTCATTAGTCACGTCTCCAGGGCCCTCTTACATTACTTTTGCTTTCCATTTTGAATTTTTATTCTCACAAAAAATAGAAGATTTACTGTTATGTATACAACTGTATCATTGTAATAATGGTATAAATAATATCAGCGCACTTGTGGAAGAATATTAGACTCATCAGTTGATGTGTATTGGACGCATGGTGTGATTTGTTTACTCTTGAACATCGTCAAAAATCGAACATTTTTGCTAGATGAGCTCAATTTCAAGGTACTTGTCATTGTCAAACCAATCAAAATCATCTCTATTTCTGTAATATATCTTCCATTCTATCAAATGAGACCAAGAAAATGAGAATACATCAATAAATACCATACAAAAATAGACTGCAAAGTCGCTGTTTTAAAAAAAAAAAAAAAAAACGGTCGGAGTTTTTTTTCTCATTATGCAGTGTGCTGCAGGAATTTTTTTATACTGTGCACACTGACCACACTGACCCAGTTTTTCATATGTAGCCCTACCAGTCATTTCCCACTTAATTTGAGGCCGCTAGAATTTACGCGTACTAGTACGGCACCGACCCTGGCGCGTAAAACGTACTTGTACGGCACCGACTGCAAAAGGGTTAAATAAACTAATAAATACTAATGTTAGCTACAATTTTATCTTGCATGTTTATGATGATTTTAAGTTGCCAACATTACCAAACAAAATCATTTTTAAAAATACTATGTCAATTATCAAACTTAATAATTTTTATAGTAACAAGTTGATGTAACATTGCTTATTTGTTTTCATCTCTAGGAGGCCAAGTAGGATGTCTCATAAAAACCAGTGTTTAAATTACTCAATAAGGGGCTACACAGCCCAATTAAAATAAACACCATTATGGCTCACAAAATCATAACACAATGGCAAACATTTATTTCACTGATACTCATACAGTGGAAATAAATGGTATAAAATACCAACACAATGGAAAAATAAACAAAAGCAGTATAATGTGATCCTTTATTGGCAACATTTCACCCACACAGTGAGCTTTATTAAGTCACAAATAGATCTACCTGGGTGAAAGGTACGAGAGTATATATAGGATGGAGTCAGGTGGAGAATGCTGCATTGACTCTGTCACCCTACTCGGAAGATCGTCACATGCAGCATTCTCCATCTGACTCCATCCTATATATACTCTCATACCTTTCACCCAGGTAGATCTGTTTGTGACTTGATAAAGCTCAATGTTTGGGCGAAACGTTGTCAATACAGTGGTCCCTCGACTAACGTAATTAATCCGTTTCAGGAGCTAATACAGTGGTCCCCCGGTTAACGTTCAAAATTCATTGCAGAAGCCTGCTCAAGTGCCATTACCGAACGAATTTACTTCCTTAAGAAATAATGACATGTAGGTTAATCTATTCCAGACCCTCAAAAATGCACTTCCACAAGCCCTTACAATATTATACTTACATACTTGTACGATTTCCGGGGTGAACGTTAGCCGGGGGACCACTGTACTTCACACGAAAAATACGTAATTCGAAACCTTATTTTCCATAAGAAATAATGTAAATACAATTAATCCGTTTCCACCCAAAAATTTTCACCAAAAATTCCTTTTTTTAAAGAATAAATACTATAGTTTTACATACAGAAAACAATGAGAAATAAATATAAAGCACTAATTATAATGGACAAGTGAACAGTTAAATAAGTTTTACCTTTATTGAAGACTTGTTGGCTTATGAGAGTTTGTTTGGAGGCAGGACAAAACAGTCTTTCAATATGACAATAATTTAAACTCTACAGCTTATTTATCTAGCACAATTCATCTAATATGACATAATAAACAATATTAATAACATAGAAACATGATATAAACTCTAGAATGAATAAAAAATCCAAAGAAATCTTATCTTAAGGACTGGTGGAGTGTGTTGGTGGTGGTGGTGTTGTTTGGTATAAGGGCCACTGACCATAAGCCGTGGTGGGTGGCAGCAGGAGGCCATCACCACTATTCACACAAAACAATGTGCATAATTTATAACTAAGAAACATTTACACTTTAATTTATAAATAAGAAATATTCACACTTATATAAATAAGAAATACTTTCACTTGGAGAGATGGTGGCAGAAGACGGCGCTCTTCTCAGTGTCCCTATATAATCTCAACATTGTAGAAGTTTTGTGTCGTCATTTTCTATCAATTCATCACTTAAGTTTATTCAGGTATACACAAATCCAGTTATACATAGATTATCATGTAATAATATTGGTAGAATTACCGACAATATGTTAAGTAAAAGGACAAATGCAACTAATGTGACATTTTATTGTGGCAAAGTTTCGCTCTCCAGGAGCTTTTTCAAGCCGTTACCAATAAAATGTCACATTAGTTGCATTTGTATCCTTTTACTTAACCCTTAAACGGTCCAAACGTATATTTACGTTACCTCGCGCAGTGCCCCGAATATTTTGAAAAAAAAAAAAAAATATGTTTTAATATAGAAATAAAGAGCACATTTTTGTAAGTGTTATAGGATAAAAAAAAAAGAATTTGGGTCAGTAGTTACCGAGATATGAGGCGGAGAAGTTGGCACTGGATGCTCACCTGACAGCAACAGGAGTCCCGCCACTTGCAGAATCGTTGCCGATATACCTTTTTTTTACTTTTTTTTTATTTTATATAATTTTTATGTTCTCATAATCACAATTTACAGTAGTTCTTGTGATTTCATAGCTAATCTTTGTTCTGACACTAATATTAGGTACTGAAATTGTACTCAAATAATAATAATAATGATAGTGCATAAAAATAATAATAATAATGATAGTGAATAATAATAATAATATTGAATAATAATAATAATAGTGCCTAATAATAATAATAATAGTTCATAATAATAATAATAATAATAAGTGCATAATAATAATAATAATAAAATTATAATAATAATAATATAAGATTTGTGTCTCTGCCTTATCTCATCTGATCTCCTCTAATGACTCTGGTGACATTTCAGAGAAGGGTGAACCATAGTCTTATCTCTTCTTATCAGTCCAGTAATTACCATGATGACATTTGACAGCTTACATTGCTTCCCTTTATTTGTTATGCAAACCTGTCTGTCTGTATCTGTGTGTCTGTATCTGTCTGTATCTGTCTGTATCTGTCTGTATCTGTCTGTCTGTATCTGTCTGTCTGTATCTGTCTGTCTGTATCTGTCTGTATCTGTCTGTCTGTCTGTCTGTCTGTATCTGTCTGTATCTGTCTGTGTCTGTCTGTCTGTATCTCTGTCTGTCTGTATCTGTCTGTCTGTATCTGTCTGTCTGTATCTTGTCTGTCTGTATCTCTGTCTGTCTGTATTTTGTCTGTCTGTATTCTGTCTGTCTGTATCTCTGTCTGTCTGTATTCTGTCTGTCTGTATCTCTGTCTGTCTGTATCTCTGTCTGTCTGTATCTCTGTCTGTCTGTATCTCTGTCTGTCTGTATCTCTGTCTGTCTGTATCTCTGTCTGTCTGTCATGTCTGTCTGTTCTGTCTGTCTGTATTCTGTCTGTCTGTATCTCTGTCTGTCTGTATCTCTGTCTGTCTGTATTCTGTCTGTCTGTATCTCTGTCTGTCTGTTCTGTATCTGTCTGTCTGTATTCTGTCTGTCTGTATTCTGTCTGTCTGTATTCTGTCTGTCTGTATCTGTCTGTCTGTATTCTGTCTGTCTGTATTCTGTCTGTCTGTATTCTGTCTGTCTGTATTCTGTCTGTCTGTATCTGTCTGTCTGTATCTGTCTGTCTGTATTCTGTCTGTCTGTATTCTGTCTGTCTGTATTCTGTCTGTCTGTATTCTGTCTGTCTGTATTCTGTCTGTCTGTATCTTCTGTCTGTCTGTCTGTATTCTGTCTGTCTGTATTCTGTCTGTCTGTATCTGTCTGTCTGTATTTTGTCTGTCTGTATTCTGTCTGTCTGTATCTGTCTGTCTGTATTCTGTCTGTCTGTATTCTGTCTGTCTGTATTCTGTCTGTCTGTATCTCTGTCTGTCTGTATCTGTCTGTCTGTATTCTGTCTGTCTGTATTCTGTCTGTCTGTATTCTGTCTGTCTGTATCTGTCTGTCTGTATCTGTCTGTCTGTATCTCTGTCTGTCTGTATCTCTGTCTGTCTGTATCTCTGTCTGTCTGTATTCTGTCTGTCTGTACTCTGTCTGTCTGTATCTCTGTCTGTCTGTATTCTCTGTCTGTCTGCTTATCTCTGTCTGTCTGTATCTCTGTCTGTCTGTATTCTGTCTGTCTGTATCTCTGTCTGTCTGTATTCTGTCTGTCTGTATCTGTCTGTCTGTATCTCTGTCTGTCTGTATCTCTGTCTGTCTGTATCTCTGTCTGTCTGTATCTCTGTCTGTCTGTATCTCTGTCTGTCTGTCTCTCTATATATAAATATATGTCTGTCTGTATCTCTGTCTGTCTGTATCTCTGTCTGTCTGTATCTCTGTCTGTCTGTTCTGTCTGTCTGTATCTGTCTGTCTGTATCTTGTCTGTCTGTATCTCTGTCTGTCTGTCTGTGTCTGTCTGTATCTGTCTGTCTGTATCTGTCTGTCTGTTCTCTGTCTGTCTGTATTCTGTCTGTCTGTATCTCTGTCTGTCTGTATTCTGTCTGTCTGTATCTCTGTCTGTCTGTATCTGTCTGTCTGTATCTGTCTGTCTGTATCTTGTCTGTCTGTATCTCTGTCTGTCTGTATCTCTGTCTGTCTGTATCTTGTCTGTCTGTATCTCTGTCTGTCTGTATCTGTCTGTCTGATTCTGTCTGTATCTCTGTCTGTCTGTTTTCTGTCTGTCTGTATCTGTCTGTCTGTTTCTCTGTCTGTCTGTATCTTGTCTGTCTGTATCTTGTCTGTCTGTCTATGTCTGTCTGTATCTCTGTCTGTCTGTATCTCTGTCTGTCTGTATCTCTGTCTGTCTGTATCTCTGTCTGTCTGTATCTCTGTCTGTCTGTATTCTGTCTGTCTGTATCTGTCTGTCTGTATCTCTGTCTGTCTTGTATCTGTCTGTCTGATTCTGTCTGTCTGTATCTGTCTGTCTGTATCTTGTCTGTCTGTATCTCTGTCTGTCTGTATCTCTGTCTGTCTGTATCTCTGTCTGTCTGTACTCTGTCTGTCTGTATCCTGTCTGTCTGTATCTGTCTGTCTGTATCTCTGTCTGTCTGTATCTCTGTCTGTCTGTATCTCTCTGTCTGTCTGTATCTGTCTGTCTGTATCCTGTCTGTCTGTATCTTGTCTGTATCTCTGTCTGTCTGTATCTCTGTCTGTCTGTATCTCTGTCTGTCTGTATCTCGTCTGTCTGTATCTCTGTCTGTATCTGTTTCTGTCTGTCTGTATTCTGTCTGTCTGTATCTCTGTCTGTCTGTATTCTATCTGTCTGTATCTCTGTCTGTCTGTATCTCTGTCTGTCTGTATCTCTGTCTGTCTGTATCTGTCTGTCTGTATTCTGTCTGTCTGTATCTCTGTCTGTCTGTATCTGTCTGTCTGTATCTGTCTGTTCTGTGTCTCGTCTGTCTGTATCTGTCTGTCTTTTCTGTCGTCTGTTTCTGTTCTGTCTGTATCTGTCTGTCTGTATCTGTCTGTCTGTATCTGTCTGTCTGTATCTGTCTGTCTGTATCTGTCTGTCTGTATCTGTCTGTCTGTATCTCTGTCTGTCTGTTCTCTGTCTGTCTGTATCTGTCTGTCTGTATCTGTCTGTCTGTATCTGTCTGTCTGTATCTGTCTGTCTGTATCTGTCTGTCTGTATCTGTCTTTTATCTGTTGTCTGTATCTGTCTGTCTGTATCTGTCTGTCTGTATCTGTCTGTCTGTATCTGTCTGTCTGTATCTTGTCTGTCTGTATCTGCTGTCTGTCTCTGTATCTCGTCTGTCTGTATCTGTCTGTCTGTATTCTGTCTGTCTGTATCTGTCTGTCTGTATCTGTCTGTCTGTATCTCTGTCTGTCTGTATCTGTCTGTCTGTATCTGTCTGTCTGTACTCTGTCTGTCTGTATCTCTGTCTCTGTTCTGTCGTATGTGTATTGTCTGTCTGTATCTGTCTTTGTCTGTTGTTCTGTCTTCTGCGTCTGTCTGATGTTGTCTGTATTGTCGTCTGTATCGTCTGTCGATCGTCTGTCTGTATTGTCTGTCTGTATCTGTCTGTCTCGTTGTCTGTCGTCTGTCTGTCTGTATCTGTCTGTTTATCTGTCTGTCTGTATCTTGTCTGTATTGTCTGTCTGATTGGGTCTTCTGTCTGTATCTGTCTGTCTGTATCTGTCTGTCTGTATCTGTCTGTCTGTATTCTGTCTGTCTGTATCTGTCTGTCTGTATCTGTCTGTCTGTATTCTGTCTGTCTGTATCTGTCTGTCTGTATCTGTCTGTCTGTATCTGTCTGTCTGTATCTTGTCTGTCTGTATCTGTCTGTCTGTATCTGTCTGTCTGTATCTCTGTCTGTCTGTATCTTGTCTGTCTGTATTCTGTCTGTCTGTATTCTGTCTGTCTGTTCTCTGTCTGTCTGTATCTGTCTGTCTGTTCTGTCTGTCTGTATTCTGTCTGTCTGTTCTGTCTGTCTGTATCTGTCTGTCTGTATCTGTCTGTCTGTATCTGTCTGTCTGTATCTGTCTGTCTGTATCTGTCTGTCTGTATCGTCTGTCTGTATCTCTGTCTGTCTGTCTCTGTCTGTCTGTATCTGTCTGTCTGTATCTGTCTGTCTGTATTCTGTTGTCTGTATCTCTGTCTGTCTGTATCTCTGTCTGTCTGTATCTCTGTCTGTCTGTTCTGTCTGTCTGTGTCTGTCTGTCTGTGTCTGTCTGTCTGTGTCTGTCTGTCTGTGTCTGTCTGTCTGTGTCTGTGTGTCTGTGTCTGTGTGTCTGTGTCTGTGTGTCTGTGTCTGTGTGTCTGTGTCTGTGTGTCTGTCTGTGTGTCTGTCTGTGTGTCTGTCTGTGTGTCTGTCTGTGTGTCTGTCTGTGTGTCTGTCTGTGTGTCTGTCTGTGTGTCTGTCTGTGTGTCTGTCTGTGTGTCTGTCTGTGTGTCTGTCTGTGTGTCTGTCTGTGTGTCTGTCTGTGTGTCTGTCTGTGTGTCTGTCTGTGTGTCTGTCTGTGTGTCTGTCTGTGTGTCTGTCTGTGTGTCTGTCTGTGTGTCTGTCTGTGTGTCTGTCTGTGTGTCTGTCTGTGTGTCTGTCTGTGTGTCTGTCTGTGTGTGTCTGTCTGTGTGTCTGTCTGTGTGTCTGTCTGTGTGTCTGTCTGTGTGTCTGTCTGTGTGTCTGTCTGTGTGTCTGTCTGTGTGTCTGTCTGTGTGTCTGTCTGTGTGTCTGCTGTGTGTCTGTCTGTGTGTCTGTCTGTGTGTCTGTCTGTGTGTCTGTCTGTGTGTCTGTCTGTGTGTCTGTCTGTGTGTCTGTCTGTGTGTCTGTCTGTGTGTCTGTCTGTGTGTCTGTCTGTGTGTCTGTCTGTGTGTCTGTCTGTGTGTCTGTCTGTGTGTCTGTCTGTGTGTCTGTCTGTGTGTCTGTGTGTCGTCTCCTTTCTGTTTGTTTGTCTCAGAGAGTAGCTCAAGAACCAACTGGTATTACGCAGATCACAAGCACATTATATCACTTTGTCTTGATTTTTTTAGTTATCCTAGGTAATTTACACTATGTATAATTGTATTTACGTATGTGTTCCTGTGAGATAGAGAGAGATAGAGAAAGAGACAGATTAATACAGACAGACAGACAGAGATAGACAGCCAATCAGGTATCCAGCTGACCAGCCAGCTGCTAGCCAGCCAGGTGGCCAACCAGCTGTTTGCCAGCCAGGTCCACATGCAGGCAGGCAGCCAGCTGGCCTGCCAGCCTGCTGACATCACTTTCCACGTCAAAGGGGAGTGTTAATAGGACATGACATCAGTGAATCTATAGTGTATGCCGCAGTGTTTGCTCTAGCTGGCCCTCAATTTAACTGGTGCTCCCACAAGGTACTAAGTGGTCCCAGATTTTTTTAATATGGCGCACACCGAGTGTTAAGACCCATTCTATGCTGACAAGGCATCTCAGGCCAATCGTGCCAAATTTGGAGGCAGGATAAATAAAACGTAAAAATACGTTTGGGGCAGTAGCAGTGCTAACGTAAATATACGTGTGGACCGTTTAAGGGTTCCCATAGATTATCATACATAGCAGCATATGTGTAGAAAACCTAGGATAACCCAAAAAAGTCAAGACAGTGACATTTCCATTGCTACACTATCACTGGCTGGTGTTATAGCCTTTATCGACTTGTGAAGCTTCTTTGGACCCATGGTGACTTATTTCACAGTGACAATCATTGAACAAGCAATAAACACAACAAAGTATTGTGAATGTTTGAAAGAGCACGCTGGGTAATGTTCTCTCAATGGTAAACAACGCTAGACTGGAGTCTTGCGCAGGCGCGGGGCAGGCGGACAGGTCTTTTACATTACACTACACGAGTAAATGTCACTACACGAGAAAAATATTTTGCGAAAAAAGCTTACGTTACACGATTTTTACGTTATATGGAGCTTACGTTAGTCAGGGTTCCACTGTAAATGATCACATTATACTGCTTTTGTGTTTATTTTTCCGATACTCAAACAGGAATTTAAATTTCCAGGTTAAATGAAAAACATAAGAAAAGAGGGACACTGCAGTAGGCCTGTTGGCCCATACTATGCAGGTCCTTCACAAATCCAACCCACTAACAGAATAAACGCTTCCCAAGCAATAAGCTTTAATAATTTATTTGCTCATGTGCAAGTCCCACTCAAATCCAACCCCTCTCACTCATGTATTTATCCAACCTAAATTTGAAACTACCCAAGGTTTTAGCTTCGATACCCCTACTAGGCAGACCGTTCCGCTCATCAACTACCCTATTACCAAACCAGTACTTCCTTATATCCTTTCTGTGTTCTTATGTGTCATCGGCAAATTTGCTCATATCACTAGTAATTCCCTCATCAAGGTCATTGATATATATTATTAACAATGGGCCTAAGATGGGACATGGTTATCAAACAGATAGATAAACAAAAAGTCCCCAGGACCCGACGAGTTATTTTCCAGGGTACTTAAAGCCATTAATGTGTATTTAATGTGTCCATCCTAACTGGTGTTGTGCCAGATGTGGAAGATAGCTAATGTAGTTCCTATATTCAAATCAGGGAGAAGTCCATTCCATCAAATTACCATCCAATCAGCCTGACATCTATAGTAGGCAAATTATTAGAATCAATTATAGCTGATATTATTAGAGGTCATCTTGAAGAGCATAATTTGATTAATGAATCTCAGCATGGGTTAACGAGAGGCCGTTCCTCCTGACAAATTTACTGACGTTCTTCAATAAAACATTTGAGGCAGTAGACAGTAATAAAGAATATGATATTGTTTATTTGGATTTCAGTAAAGCCTTCGATAGAGTACCTCACAAGAGAGACTTAAGAAAGGTGGCAGCTCATAGTATAGAAGGAAAAGTTCTAGCATGGATAGAGGCATGGCTTACCAATAGAAAGCAGTGTTTCCATTAATGGGGTCAAATCTGAATGGGGATTAGTCACTAGTGGCATTCCACAAGGATCAGTTTTAGGCCCTCTGTTGTTCAGAATTTACATTAATGACCTTGATGAAGGAATTACAAGTGACATGAGCAAATTTTCTGATACAAAAATAGGACGTATGATTCATTCTGAGGAGGATACCAATGAACTCCAGGAGGATTTGGACAAATTAATGTCTTGGTCTGAAAAATGGCAGATGAAATTCAATGTGGACAAGTGTAAAGTACTAGTCCTTGGTAATGAAAATAACCCTCGAAGTTATAAACTAGGTGAAGTAGAGCTTGATCATACAGAATGTGAAAAAGACTTGGGAGTCATGGTAAGCAGAAATCTAAAGCCAAGACAGCAGTGCTTAAGTGTGTGCAATAAAGCTAACAGATTACTGGGATTTATTTCAAGTGTAAGTAACTGAAGTCCAAAAGTTATTTTACAGCTCTATACAACACTAGTGAGGCCTCATTTGGAATATGCCACTCAGTTTTGGTCTCCTTACTACAGGATGGATATAGACTCATTGGAGAACATACAGAGAAGAATGACTAAAACGATTTACTGTATAAGGAATCTCCCATATGAAGATAGACTTAGAGCCTTGAATCTCCACTCTCTGGAGAGACATAGAATGAGGGGAGATATTATCGAGGTGTATAAGTGGATGATGGGCATAAACAAAGGTGATATTAATAAAGTACTGAGGGTGTCGAACCAGGAAAGAACCAGAAATAATGGATTTAAGTTGGATAAATTTAGATTTAGAAAGGACATAGGTAAGTACTGGTTTTCGAACAGAGTTGTGGATGCGTGGAACGGTCTTCCGAGTAGGGTGATCGAGGCTAGGACCTTGGGTAGCTTTAAAAAGAGACTGGACAAATATATGAGTGGGAGGGACTAGGTTTGATTGGTGTCGTGGGTAGTTTTGGGTAGGGGTGGTTTTGATAAGGACTTGCCTTGTATGAGCCAGTAGGCCTTCTGCAATGTTCCTCCATTCTTATATTCTTATGACTGATCCCTGTGGAACGCCACTTGTTACAGATCCCCACTCGGATTTAACCCCATTTATGCACACACTGCTTCCTGTTTGTGAGCCATGACTCGATCCATGACATCACTTTTTCCCCAATGCCATGAGCTGCCACAAGGCAGGTCCTTCACAAATCCAACCCACTAACAGAATAAACGCTAGCCAAGCAATAAGCTTTGATAATTCTATTTACTCAAGTGCAAGTCTCACTCAAATCCAACACTCATGTATTTATCCAACCTAAATTTGAAACTACCCAAGGTTTTAGCTTCGATAACCCTACTAAGCAGACTTAAACTCATCAACTACCTTCTTTCCAAACCAGTACTTTCCAATATCCTTTCCAAATCTAAACTTATCTAATTTGAATCCATTACTGCAGGTTCTCTCTTGGAGGGATATCCTCAAAACCTTATTTATATCCCCTTTAATACCCATCTTCCACTTATACACTTTGATCATGTCTCCCCTCATTCTTCATCTTACAAGTGAATGTAATTTAAGGGGCTTCAATCTTTCTTCATACAGAAGATTTCTAATGCTACGCATTAATTTAGTCATTCTACGCTGAATGTTTTCTAACGAATTTATATTTTTTAAATCGGTGCAAAGAAATTATGACCCAATTACTTAATATAAAAGTTACAACAAATCTACAATTACACTGTGAATGCAATAAATTTTTGCAGTTAAACACATTCTTACAACTGTACTTCTCACCTGGTGCTTTTTCTGCAAATTCTGCACAGCTGTAAGTGAAGAACCAAGGTCCTGACTAGCTGCCAATGGTTCCTTTTCTGTTACCCACAACAATTCATCTTCAATATCTCTTAGCAGCTGCTGCAGCAACATGGCATCCTCCAAATTTTCATGCCGGATGTGGATTGGCTCATGTAAGGAATTGTGCCTGAATTTTAAAAATGCATGCACATCAATAATACATCTGCTTTAATTTAGTTATATACTATTACATTTGTTAACAGGTAGTAATCAAATAAAACAGTTATACTATATAATAATTATTGAGTTTCCCCACTTTTCTGGGACAGATAGAAACTTGCCTACAAAGCATACAACAATGAAAGGTGTAGGTATATTAAAATACAAGCCATGTACTCTTATCTATCTAAACTTACTTAACAAAAAATGCCAGTAATATGGCTGCTTTAATAATAATCAATAATAAATTATTAAAATGACATGCCTACATTTGAGGCATTATTCTTCGAAAATTTTCAGGCTTATACTAAAGGTTAATTATTAGTGAAATTCTTAATCACCATCTCCACCTTGTACGCCACTTCTGAAAGGGAAATTGAAACTCCTTTTTATAGCAAATGAAATGGAAAAGGTAGGGGGAGAGTAAATATTTCCCAACATCTATTAATCTACCAAATTAGTCATCTTTCTGCAGTGTGAACTAAAACTTTATAAATTAAAGCTTAATGAATTAAAGCTACCTATGACTGAATTGCCAATGCTATAACTTAATACATTAATAAAGTATCAAAACATATTCCAGGTCTCTGTTCAATACCTAAAAGTAACACTGAAATGTGGATCATTACCTTTTAGTAATCGTGTCTACTCTTAATGTAATTTCCTCGCTCATAAAATGATTAGCCAAAACAAAGGACTGGGCCACTTCTCTGGCTTGATCCACTTCACTCTGATGAGCTGCAACATCTGCCTCAAGCTGCTGATGCTTCTTCATGAGGCTCTGCACAGAAGTTAGATCACGGCCATGATCCTCAGACTGCAGTTGGGTCTCAACGTCATCCATCCAAGATTCAAGGTCGTCCAATGTTCGATTGAAGAGCAATGCCTGAAATTGGTTAAAGGATACCCAAATTATTAGATATCTCCTTAGTCTTTTGCATAAGTAACCTATATAGAGATTATAAATAATTCTTAATCAACAAGGATTAGATAGTGGAGATGGGAAGTACAGTGCCGGCACTCTGAAGGAGGGGTGTTAATGTTGCAGTTTTATAACTGTAGTGTAAAGCACCCTTCTGGCAAGACAGTGATGGAGTGAATGATGATGAAAGTTTTTCTTTTTCGGGCCACCCTGCCTTGGTGGGAATCGGCCGATGTGTTAATAAAAAAAAAAAAAAAAAAAAAAATTATTTTTTTTTTGCATCTCACCTGATATGCCTCATTTAATCTATCCTTCTTTAGCTGAGATGAATCTTGTAACTGCTTCCATAAAGCTTCCAGACCATCCAAGCGAGCCTGAATCTCTTGCTCAGCATAATGACCACTTGTTATGAGTCCTTCACCTGTAGGAAATTAAATAATTAACATTTACAATCACAAAAAAATCCCCAAGTACCTCACTAAATGTTCAGGAACTAGAAATTTACTGCACATATTCAGTCCACACATTAGTTGACCATAAAATAAAATTCTTCTTTCTTTCAACAAACCGGCCGTATCCCACCGAGGCAGGGTGGCCCAAATGAAAAACAAAAGTTTTTTAAAAATCTAGTAATGTATACAGGAGAAGGGGTTACTAGCCCCTTGCTCCTGGCATTTTAGTCACCATAATATAAAATTAATTCTGGCAAAATATTTGGGAAGAAAATGACTAAAAACTTCTGGAAATCCTATTTGGGTAAATTACTTTTGGTCTTAAACAAAAATTTCAAGGCCATTAAACTCAGTTGATACTGTACTGTACTATACACACAGCATCACTGCACTTTGGTTCATACGTAGTAATATTTATGCCAAAAAGTTTTTACTATAAAAATAACTGGAAAACATAGGACGAGTTATGCATTAATGTGGCTGACTGGAGATAGTCTAGGGCTGATGGGTGATGATACATATCAATGGCAAATACTGTAGTGTCTTGGATAATCATTACCAGTAACTTCATAGCTTTTATGATAGTTGTCAGAACTATCCTCTTTTCATTAGTTTCTAGAGTAAAGACTAGCTCCAGGATGCATACAAAGAAAAAGAAAACCACTGCCAGCTACTACTTCTAAAAATGCATAACAAATGAGGTTACAAGGGTAGACATGGCAGCTTTGTGCAGGTACTGTGTAGGAAAAACTTTGTAAATGTTTTGTGGCATGGAAGAAGCAAGGTCATGATGCTTCTTTACAAACAGTTTGATGCTTAATACAAAAATACAAAATATTTAGTACTTCAGAGCAAAAAATTCCTGTACACTATAACATAATACATTTTTTTTTTTTTCAACAAGTCGGCCGTCTCCCACCGAGGCAGGGTGACCCAAAAAGAAAGAAAATCCCCAAAAAGAAAATACTTTCATCATCATTCAACACTTTCACCACACTCATACATAATCACTGTCTTTGCAGAGGAGCTCAGATACGACAGCTGAGAAAAGTCCTCCCAGCTGTCACTATCTCAGACCCTCCTTTAAAGTGCAGGCATTGTACTTCCCATTTCAGGACTCAAGTCCAACTAAATCAATTAACTGGTTTCCCTGAATCCCTTCACAAAATGTTACCCTGCTCACACTCCAACAGATCGTCATGTCCCAAAACCATTCGTCTCCATTCACTCCTATCTAACACGCTCACACATGCTTGCTGGAAGTCCAAGCCCTCTCCCACAAAACCTCCTTTACCCCTTCCCTCCAACCTTTCTAGGACGACCCTACCCCGCCTTCCTTCCCTACAGATTTATACGCTCTCCAAGTCATTCTACTTTGATCCATTCTCTCTAAATGACCAAATCACCTCAACAACCCTTCTTCAGCCCTCTGACAAATACTTTTAGTAACTCCACACCTTCTCCTAATTTCCACATTCGAATTTTCTGCATAATATTTACACCACACATTGCCCTTAAACAGGACATCTCCACTGCCTCCAGCCTCCTCCTCGCTGCAGCATTTGCAACCCATGCTTCACACCCATATAAGAGTGTTGGTACCACTATACTTTCGTACATTCCTTCTTTGCCTCCATGGATAACGTTTTGTCTCCACAGATACCTCAATGCACCACTCGCCTTTTTTCCTTCATCAATTCTATGGTTAACCTCATCCTTCATAAACCCATCCGCTGACACGTCAACTCCCAAATATCTGAAAACATTTACTTCTTCCATAATCCCTCTCTCCAATGTGATATCCAATTTTTCTTTATTTAAATCGTTTGATACCCTCATCACCTTACTCTTATCTATGTTCACTTTTAACTTTCTACCTTTACACACTCTCCCAAACTTGTCCACTAACCTTGCAACTTTTCTTTAGAATCTCCCATAAGCACAGTATCAGCAGCTAAAAGTAACTGTCAACCCCCTTTTGCATTTAATTCTCCATAATTTAATCCCACCCTCTCCCCAACACCCTAGCATTTACTTCTTTTACAACCCCATCTATAAATATATTAAACAACCATGGTGACATTACACATCCCTGTCTAAGACCTACTTTTACCGGAAATAATCCCCCTCTCTCCTACACACCCTAACCTGAGCCTCACTATCCTCATAAAAACTCTTTACAGCCTTCAGTAACTTACCACCTATTCCATACACTTGCAACATTTGCCACATTGCTCCCCTATCCACTATCATATGCCTTTTCTAAATCCATAAATGCAATAAAAACTTCTCTATCTTTATCTAAATACTGTTCACATATATGCTTCACTGTAAACACTTGATCTACACATCCCCTACCCACTCTAAAGCCTCCTTGCTCATCTGCAATCCTACTCTGTCTTACCTCTAATTCTTTCAATAATAACCCTGCCATACACTTTACCTGGTATACTCAGTAAACTTATTCCCCTATAATTTTTACACTCTTTTATCCCCCTTCCCTTTATATAAAGGAACTATACATGCTCTCTAACAATCCCTAGGTACTTTCCCCTCTTTCATACACTTATTAAACAAAAATACCAACCACTCCAGCACTATATCCCCCCCTGCTTTTAACATTTCTGTCATGATTCCGTCAATTCCAGCTGCTTTACCCCTTTCATTCTACGTAATGCCTCACGCACCTCCCCACACTCACATCCTGCTCTTCTTCACTCCTAAACGATGTTGTACCTCCCTGACCAGTACATGAAATTACCGCCTCCCTCTTTTCATCGACATTTAAAAGTTCCTCAAAATATTCCCGCCATCTACCCAATACCTCCAGCTCCCCATCTACTAACTCCCTACTCTGTTTTTAACTGACAAATCCATTCGTTCCCTAGGCTTTCTTACCTTGTTTATCTCACTCCAAAAATTTTTCTTGTTTTCAGCAAAATTTCTTGACAGAGCCTCTCCCATTCTTTCATCCGCTCTTCTTTTGCACTCTCTCACCACTCTCTTCACCTTTCTTTTACTCTCCATATACTCTGCTCTTCTATTAACACTTCTGTTTTGTAAAACCCTTTTTCTCTTTTATCACACCCTTTACTTCTTCATTCCACCACTCACTCCTCTTTCCTCCTGCACCCACCCTCCTATAGCCACAAACTTCTGCCCCACATTCTAATACTGCATTTTTAAAACTATCCCAACTCTCTTCAATCCCCCCCACTACTCCTACTTGCACTAGCCCACCTTTCTGCCAATAGTTGCTTATATCTCACCCTAACTTCCTCCTCCCTTAGTTTATACAGTTTTACCTCTCTCTTACTTGCTGTTGCAATTTTCTTTTTGTCCCATCTACCTTTTACTCTAACTGTAGCTACAACCAAATAATGATCTGATATATCCGTTGCCCCTCTATAAACATGTACATCCTGAAGCCTACTCATCAACCTTTTATCCAATAATACATAATCCAACAAACTACTTTCCTTACGTGCTATATCATACCTTGTATATTTATTTATCCTCTTTTTCATAAAATATGTATTACTTATTACCATATTACATGTATTATTAACATAATACATGTTATGTTAAAATTAAATCAAAATAATTTTGGATGCACTTAAATATAAATTACAATTTAAAAAAAAAATTAGCTGGATTTGGGTACACAAGCCTCTACTACTTTGTTGCTATATATGCTATAGCATTCAAAATTGTACATTTTTATTTTCATTCACTCTCCTCCCCCTTTGCGGTCAGTTCAGAACATATAGTAGGGCAACTTCATTAAAGGAGGGGGAAGACATGGGAAATATTTATTACTATGAATAAACACCATGTTGAAAAAAAATATAACGAGCCTGTTTCAGGAAGCAATTTTATTTAAATATTGTAATACACTTCCTTTCCTCCAGATTTAGAATTACTAAATCTGGAGGCATGGGCACAAAAGGACAGAGAACCTAACCCCACATTTAACTATGTAAAAATGGATTTAATAATATATGGGATTGAACTTCTGCCAATGTTCCTAATAATGCATTCCCAATATTAAGTCACAATCAGGTGTACTATACAATCCTGATAAATTACACCTGTATTATACTAGGCTATGATAGTGCAGTATTATGTAAAATAACAGACTTATTGTTTACATCTCCAGAATCAACTAAACCACCAATAGTTTTACAGAACTGTAAAGGAATAATCACCTTCATGGGTAACAGCCGCAACTCTCCCTGAGTTGGCTAGCACCTCTGCTTCAAAAGCTCCGTGTTTCTGAATCTTGGACTGAAGATTAGTTGGATCTCTGTAACTTTCATCACAAGAGACTTGCAACTTCTCAGATATCCATCCCTCAACCTCGTAAATATTTCTTAGGAACTGCTGTAAGGACTTTGATTCTACCAGTTTCTTTGCTCGTAACTTAGACTTGTTCTTCAGACCATCTCTCTTGTCTGTCACCACTCTGAGGCGATGACGAATTCCTTCGCTATCATAGTGACCATTTTCAAGAAGATCTTTGGCATAGGTCTCCAACTGTTCTATCTTGTTTCCCTGAGCTTCAAATGTTTTCTCGAAACTCTCATGTTTTTTTATTAAAACTTCTACAGATGCCATTGAATCCTATGTGGAGAAAATATATTTAAATTTAGGGGGAATTATGAGGTAAAGAAAAAAGGAAAAAGGGGAAAATTAAGAAGGGAAACAAACAAAATAATATACCGTCATAAGTTATGTATTTCAAAATGAACGTTCGTTAATTTCAAGCAAATCACTGTTTTTGTGAACATAAATAACTTTAGCTCATCAAGCTAAGATGATTAACAAGGTACTGATTGTAAACCACTGTGCCTACATGATGAACTTTTCAAAGATGAATAATGTAGTTTCTAAATAATTTTAAAGTGATTATTTGTTAAAAATTAGCATTATATTTAAATGCAAAAAAAATTAGTGCATGACAAACTACAATAAATTATAATTACCAACCACAAATAATCAGGAAGGCATCATAATTTTAAATTTGTTCCATATGAAATTAAATACAAATATAGATGTCCCTCTTGTTATGCAGTAGATGTGTTCCAGGTCCTTGTCCTTGACATTATGCTCAGTTCAATCGGGCCATAAGCAATTATGCAAAGGAATGTTTAATGAACTATGCAAGCCATGCCGATTGCATATGACTATTGTATACTACATTCAAAATTACAAACAGAAATAGAATATCTCCTAAAGTGAATTTGAATAAAGCAAAAGATACTTGTGTTTCAGACTGAGAACAAAAAATAAAGCATGGACAGCAAAGGTTTCTGTGGACAGACATGCAAACACTTAGGTCCCTTTTAATGAGGAAACATCTTGGTCCTTGAACCTTATTTACTTACTATACATACAGTAGAAACAAGTATATACTGTCTAAGCCAGGAGACCCATGAGACTTTGGTGAAGAGCTGCAGTGAGGTAGTAGTCACTTGACAGCTTTGTCTCAAGGTGAGCAAGGTAAAGCATGGCTTCTACATCCATAAGATACCTCAGTGGTCAACTACAAGACCTACTGCTGGTGTCTATACAATCTCATGCAGAGACTGGTACAAGTTTATTTGTAAGGGATAATGAACAAATACTTTCAGCAAAGTCAACTAGAGTAACATGTGCATGATTCACAGACATGTTGAAGGGCATTTGATAATCTGGAAGAAAGCCAGCTCATCAATGAACCAGAAATAAATAGATGGCAATGTTTATAGCAATCCTTGATAGCAATGACAGACATGGTCACTGAAAAGATGGAGTTATAACATTTCCTTACTAGCCTACATGATTCTGGATTGTACCTCACTGTCTGCTTCCAGACAGTAATCAGGTGACCACAACCTCTCTGCACTACCTGACCTTACTACATCTCCTTAACTCGCATGTCTCCTTGCTTACATATGGTATACTTATGTACACTATGTACAGCATTTAAACATTTTTATTTCATAATTTATTCCAGTCTGAATAAACTAGCATTAGATATAAATGTGAACAAGGTTCCCAGACCAAAAGATTCCCCCTAAAATGTCCTAAAATGTATGCCTGTGAATCTTCAACTTGTTAGTATGTACAGTATCTTGTTTCAAAGATTTTTTCACATTTTATAGCAAATATTACAGAATTATAAATGTACAAAATTTATAAAATATCTTTATTCTAATTGTAAATTATATTGAAAGCAGTATAACATTTGATTTTCAAACCATTTAAAAACAAATACATATAAAAATGCAATATGGAGAAGCCAATTAATAATAAATAGATCTCCAATACTTACTTCATATATTTTGTCTATGTTCTGTGGCATGTTGGTGAAGCAAAATTAAAATTATGGGTTTATAAATGTTATTGATACACTGTATGGCCCATAAAATAGAAGCAATCAGTAACTTTAAAGGTACTGTAATCAAAAATTATTTATCATGAGAAAACTATATTGGCATTTTAAAAAAAATAAAAAAATGTAAGCCAAGAAAGTTAGTTTTATACAAATTTTCGAAAAGCTGAGGAAAAAACTAATTGACTGACTAGGCCACAACTGGCCAAAAGCTTCCAATATAGATTTTACTGATACACAGTTGAGTGATGGCCTTAACTGTGGCATTATCACTGTTTTTGCAGACACACCAGCCTTCACTCAATGAAGGACAAAACTCGGTTTTCTCACTCCTGCTAATGAAATTAAGGTTAGCAGTGACAGTAACAATTTAAAGAGCATGTGCTTTGATCTCATGATCCTGAATTCACATGGCCATCACCTTACTAAGTAGGCTGCTACTGGACAGTCATGTGAATTTGCAATAGATTAAATCCCATGAACTCTTCAGTTATTTTGTTACTTTTACTTATTGTAAAAACTATTTCACTGACAGGAGGAAAGAATTTTTTTTTGTTCAATAGGTAAATCCTGAGTGTTGATGGTTTCTCTCTAAAAAAAAAAAACTGATAGGGCCACAGTTGGAGCCATCACTCAAGTTTTGTGTCAGTGATCCAGGCTGGAAAGTTATGCCATCATTTCTCAGTTGAAAAGATAATAGTTGTGTAAATTTGAGATTGACGAGATTTAATCTCACATTTTTTACAAATGTTCTACTTTGACATATTAAACAATTAAACTGCTTTAATTAACAAAAGATAAAAGACCAGTGTAATCTAGTGAAGCTTTAATATATGCCACTCTTGAAGCTTGACTGCGCATCAGTAAAGGTTTCAAAACTGGTTAAACTATTGATGATGATTTATCAAGTGTAAACTACAGAGCAGTTGCATTAGTATTTCCATTGCCGAGGAAAAAAAAAACAATTTTTTTTTGACTGAGCACTGACCAACTGATGAAATTCTTAATGCAGCAGCTTAGGGATTAAATGTCTTACTTCTTTATTTGTATGATAAACACATTAGGCAACATGCACTTATAAAAGCCAGATGGCAAGAGCATTTACCAATTAATGCTAGAGAAAAACAAGTTCTAGAGTATGGTAAGTCTGAATATAACAATTAGCTATGTAGTTGTAATAGTCTTATTAACAGTACAAGTATTACTAGTACTAGTAAATAAGCAGGCAATTCTTTATCCTTATTTCATGGCAGATCTATGACTAATATTAGCAAATTTACTTAGCAAATACGTGACCTACTATAATCATGCCTATTAATTAATTACTGACTTACCCCAAGATCATCATTATTGAGGAAGGCTTCCTTACTAGCAAGCCAAGAATTTGCTTGTTCAGTCATTTCCAAGAAGACTTGAAGCTGGTGAGCCTGAGATAAAACTCTTTGTCGCTCAGCCCAAAAGACAATAACCTGACAGAAGAAAAAACAAGATGCAATTTTTTTTATTTCATTTTAACTAGCATTTTTGCACCTAGGTAGGGTGACCCAAAGAGGACAATGTTCACCAATTACTTACACTCGAGCTGTATTTTCAGCTAATATGTCAACTTACTGAACTGTAATGCATGTCATGGTAACTAAAATGATGGGAGCAAGGAGGCTAGTAACCTCTTCTGTATAAATTACTAAATGTAAGGTGTTTCTTCTCTTTTGGGTCACCCTGCCTCAGTGGAAGACAGCTGGTGTGTTGAAAATAATATATATATGCCTGATACAGACCAATATGATGTAAATCATAATTAAAATTACTAAAAAATCCCATCTTGTGCAACTGTGGTTACAGTAAGTTGTCCAATAATTTACGAATATCAAAGGGGCAGCTCAACAGACGCACATAACTCATTCAAAAGCAATCCTATCAGGAATATTTTAACACCAAAATTCAAACTATTCTCAAAACTGAAATATTAATGACAAGCCTTCAGAGTGTAGGAACTGTACTTTCTATCTCCAGAACGCAAGTCCAGCAATATATAGACTATGAGGGAGGGGAAGGGTAGTCGTACATACGGGATCACAGCAAAATTTAGTTGGATTACAATTTTAAAATGGCTGAATGAATAAGAACAATCTTACCTTGTTCTCTACTTCTGATAAGGTCTCAAGGTCTCGCTGAATAGTTTCCTTTGCAAAATGGTTATCATCAACGAGCTTCTTTCCATAATGCTGTAGGGCCTTAAAAACTTCTTTTCTACCATCAATTTCAGCCTAAAAAATGCAAAAGAGAAACAAAGAGGTTCATTATATGCAAATCAAACTCATTGCAAGTGTCTGAGCAGACCTATAACCTCATCCTACTGTATATGCGCATGCCAAGGGCAGACTGACAAATGGACACAGAGGGAGTTACAAGCTGAATGCTACAAGACCAAATACAGTGGACCCCCGAGTTTCGTAAACCCCGGAAATCGTACATTTATGTAAGTATAATATTGTAAGTGCTTGTGGAAAAGTATTTTTGGGGGTCTGAAATAGACTAACCTACGTGACATTTTTTCTTAAGGGGGTAAATTCGTTCGGTAATGGCACTTGAGCAGACTTCAGGAGTGAAGTTTTTACGAAACTCTGGGGTCCACTGTATATGCAAATCATATACTATTAATAAAATCTAGAACAATACTTACCTTTCTTTCCTGATGACTCTGGAGTAACATCTCTGCTTCTGCAGTATTGCTTGGTAACGCTGATGCATTCATACGACTCACAATATCTTCTCCCCATCTCTCTAGTTCTCTTAAGTCTGTGTGGAATTTGTGTAAGGTGTAAGACAGGGTGAGCTTCTCCTTTCTCCCATGTGACCCTTCACAAAGCCTGGACCAAGCTTCCAATACCTCAGTTTGTTTCTTGTGAATTACATCTTTCTTATCTGGATATTTCTTTGAAAGATTGTAAGCATCCTTTTCATGCTCTTTTATCTTCTTTTCAATTGCTGACATGTCACGGATTATAGTTTCTTGCTTTCGTTGCAAGGTTTCCACTTGGGTAAGATCCTTACCCGTGTCTTCATTTGCCAAGATTACAGCCTTTTCACTAATGCGATCTTTTGTGTCATCCACATCTCTGTTAAAAGCATGGATTTCCAAAGCTCCTGCTAAGTCAGATCTGTATCTATCAATAGCTCCCTTAAGAGCATGCCACCTGAAAAAATATACAAAGCATTGTCATTTATTTAAAGATTGACCGTTATACTACATTTATATAATTTATAAATTTTGGTGCTAACCCTTATATTTCTCTTACTGAAATTTCATAACTGTTGAAATGAACATTACCAAAACAAAAAAAAATACTTTAGATGTGATCCAAGAGGCCCCAGCAAATACCAGACACCAGTTTAGATAAAAGTCTTGAAACACAGCTTTAACCCTTAAACGGTCCAAACGTATATATACGTTCTTGCCACTACTGCCCCAAACGTATATTTACGTTTTATTTTTCATTAGTTAGGTTAGTTACACAGTTGACAAGTGGTTTATTACAATTTAATCTGTGTTCACAGGAACTGCATATTCAAGACTGGGCTCCCATATAATTTAGTTGAGTTAGCAGGAGAGCGAAGGAAGAAGGGTATTTTCAGCAGACATTAGCTCAATATCTTGGTCCTGCCTGATAACTTTCATCTGACTTGACACAATTAACCCTTGACATATCTGTTCATGAATCTTTGCAAAAAAACAAGTCTGTATTACTTCATGAATGCACAGTTTAGAAGCTTAGCCTATGCTGCTGACGTTATTCTGTACATGTACACTTTACCTTTAACCCTTTTAATAAGCATTCCAACTTGCATATTCCAACCCTCCCTTTCCCTCAGTCTCCTTTCTTTTTGCTTGGGTTAAATTCCTATAATCATTTATTTGACCATTTCTGAAGTTTATTTAGATGATCTTGTAGTTATACAGGTCTTCCTGCAGCCTTTAATTCTTTTCAGATTTTCTCATAATTTTGCACTAAGTAGTATGTGGAGACAAAGAACATTATCCATGGAAGCAAAGAGGGGAATGCATGAGAGTATAGTGGTACCAACGCTCTTATATGGGTATGAAGAATGGGTCATAAATGCTAAAAGAAGGCTGAAGGCAGTGGAGATGTCATCTCTGACAGCTGTATGTGGTGTGAATAATATGCCGAGAATCCGTAGCTTGGAGATTAGGAGGTGCCAGGTTTCTAAAAGTACAGTAGAACCTCGGTTTTCGTTTACCTCTCTTTTCGTCAATTTCAGTTATCGACGAATCTTTTCGTCAAAATATTGTTTGTTTTCGTTCATCGCCTCGCATTTCGTCAGACGTACCAAACATGTCGGACATACCGAACGTGATTCTACGATGTGTATCATACTAAAGCAGCAGGAGTCGATAAAGGCTATAGCGCCAGCCAGAGATAAAGTGTAGCATTAACAGTGTAGCAAGTAAGTTAAGCAATAGAAAGAGGACGACACAAAACTAACTTCTCCAATGTTGTTGAAGGTATATTGGGCCACTGACAACATACACCGCCCTGCATATCTTCCACCACCCTAAACCTCTGCCAATATATTTCTTATTTATAAATTAAAGATTAAATATTTCTTATTTATAAATTACGTACATTGTTTCAGTGTGACTAGTAGTGTGACTAGTGGTGGTGGTGGCCGCTGTCGCCGCCGCCACCACCACCACTATACGGCTTATGCTGTCAGTGGCCCTGATGAACCCAACACCACCACCAGTCACATATGAAATGACATTTTATTCATTCTAGAGTATATATCATGTTTCTATGTTATTAATATTGTTTATTATGTCATATTAGATGAATTGTGATAGATAAATAAGCTGTAGAGTTGATATTAGCATCATATTGAAGCATTTTATCCTGTCTCCAAACAAACTTTTTTCCCTCTTCCCTCCTCGCCACATTCCATACGCCAACAAGAGTCTTCAATAAAGGTAAAAGTGATTTAAATGTTCATTTATCCATTTCATTAGTGCTTTATACAGTGGTACCTCGGCATACGAACAGCTCCCGACTCAAACAATTATGTAAGTGTATTTTTGTAAGTGCTTCTGTAAGTGTATTTTTGGGGGTCTGAAACGGATTAATCTAATTTACATTATTCCTTATGGGAACAAATTCGTTCGGTATCGGCACTCAAACAGCCTTCTGGAATGAATTAAGCTCATAACCCGAGGTACCACTGCATTTATTTCTAATTGTTTTCAATATGTAAAACTAGTTATTCTCTGTAAAATTATTTTATTGTTAATACTTTTGGGTGTCTGGAATGGATTAATTGGATTTACATTATTTCTTATGGGAAATATTGCTTCTTTTTTCGTCAAATTCGGTTTTTGACAGACTCTCTGGAACAGATTAATGACGAAAACAAAGGTTCCACTGTATTATCCAGAGGTCTGAGGAGGGGTTGAGGTGGTTCAAACATAAGAGAACATGGAACAAAACAGAATGACTTGGAAGGCATATAAATCTGTATTGGAAAGAAGGCAGGGTAAGGGGTATAAAGGAGGTTTTTGTGTGTGAGGGACTTAGACTTTTAGCAAGCATGCGTGAACATGTTAGATAGAAGTGAGGTAGGGAAATGGGTTTTATGACTTTACGTGCAGTTGGAGTGTGAGCAAGGTAACATCTATGAAGGGATTCAGGAAAAACTGGTTAGCCCGACTTGAGTCCTTGAGGTGGGAAGTACAGTGCCTGTGTTCTGAAGGAGGGATGGAGATGTGTTGCAGTTTTTGTACTATGGTGTAGGCACACCTCTTGCAACAATGATGGAGTGAGTGATGTAAGTACAGTGGACCCCCGGTTTACGATAGTATCCAAACTCGCCCTTTTATGCAAGTATATTTTTGTAAGTGCTTTTGTAAGTGTAATTTTGGGGGTGTAAAAGGACTAATCTAATTTACATTATTCCTTATGGGAATAAATTTATTCAGTAATGGCACTTGAACAGCATTCTTGAACAAAAAAAAATGACGTAATCCAGGGGTCCACTGTATTTCCCTCTTTTTTGAATCACCCTGCCTCGGTGGGAAACGGCCGATGCGTTAATAAAAGAATTATTCATTAACAAGGATTTTTTTTAAACACCAGCCGTCTCCCACCGAGGTAAGGTGACCCAAAAAATAAATACTTTCACTATCACTTGCCATCTTGCCAGAGGCGCACGATACTACCGTTCAGTAACCCCTCCAGAGTGCATGAACTGTACTTCCCACCTCCAGGACTTAAGTTCAGCTAACCAGTTTCCCCAAATCCTTTCACAAATGTTACCTTGCTCGCACTCCAACAGCACATCAAGTCATAAAAATGCTCACATGTGCCTGATCTCTTAAAACTATATAAGGTTTGTAATCAGCCATCAAAGCATCCACAAGCAATGTTGTTTAACCAACATTGGGTATCTATTTGAATACATAAGATTATTTTTATCCTCACTTGTGATTTAAACCAACATTGGGTATCTATTTGAATACATAAGATTATTTTTATCCTCACTTGTGATTTAACTCATTCTTCCTTAGTTGCACAGCTTTATCACCACATCCTTGCTTGATGATTTTATCTGCCAGTCTGTTGATTTTTGTGAAGCGTGCATCATCCACACGCATATCAGAATCCACATCATCTAGCTTACGGTGAAGAGCCATACAGTGCTCATAGTCCTTCCCGAGATCTCCTACTTGTACCATCATTTCCTGTAGAAATTTTAAACTTTGTTAAAACATACAAGCCTTCTATAACAAATGTATGAAGCTAAATATTCCAAGGATATTCTAAACATGCAAGAATAAACAATATGAGTAGTAATCCTATAAAATTCTTAAGTAACAGATAGAAATTAGAAATACTTACTGTATAGCAAAAAACCTTTTAAGCTTCAACCACCAACTATTCCTTTAACATAGTAAAGCCCCCAGTGGGGGGGATACCTATGTAAATAAAGGCTCTCCACTATATGGTAAGCTTTTTCTAGTACTATAAATAAGCATCTTTCTAGTATAATTTGCCAGTTTACAAACATTCACCATATATTATTCCTGAGAGGGTGAATTATTCATCAAGCTGCCATTTCACAGAAATAAAGATGCATAAAATTGGCAGCCATATAAAAAACTGATGCAAATACAACTGCTTTATATTTAACCCTTTGAGGGTCGAGACCCCAGATCGTAAACTCATTCTCAGGGTCGAAAAATATTTAAAAAAAAAGAATTCTTATGAAATGATAGAGAATGTTTTTGAGAGTGTTATAGGCCTAAAAAGTATTTTTTTTGCGATAAATACTTACCGAGATATAGAGGCGTGAAGTTGACATTGAGCTACTTACGACAACATCGCCGACTGCCAGTCATGCAGTACAGTGGACCCTCGGTTAACGAATACCCCGGAAATCGTGCAATTATGTAAGTATAATTTTGAAAGTTCTTGTGGAAGTGTATTTTTGGTGGTCTGAAATAGACTAACCTACGTGAAATTTTTCCTTAAGGGAGTAAATTCGTTCGGTAATGGCACTTGAGCAGACTTCAGGAGTGAAGTTTTTACGAAACTCGGGGGTCCACTGTAATTGTTTATTTTTTTCTACTTTTTTCTTTTATTTTTTAACATTTTATTTTTTCAAGTAACTTTTATGGTCTGAGATCAATATAAGCCACATTTTGTATATATTCACTCAATGTATGCTACACAACCGCACAAACATTGTCATTATATTTTTACAAAACATGTTTACACAAACCAACAATAAAAAATGTTTATTACTATTTTTCTATCATATATATACACACACATATAGCCACTGGAAACGTTCCTAGAACTGCTACAGCTTCTGAAAGCTTGTAGTTGTGTGGGGCTGGACTTGTAAATATGCTGAGTCACCGGCAAGGCTAGTGTCACAATAATGCATTATACCACCACTCGCTACCCTTGCTGCCTTCCACAACACACATGCCTTCCTCACCACCCCACCAACCCACATGGAAACAAGTCACTGACTTTTTTGTGTTATCCTAGGTTGATGGTCATTTGGATCGTCCTTCCTTCCTTCCTATCTACTTACCTTCCCTCCTTCCTTCCTTCTTCCTTCCTTCCTTCCTTACTTCTTCCTTCCTTCCTTACTTCTTCCTTCCTTCCTTACTTCTTCCTTCCTTCCTTACTTCTTCCTTCCTTCCTTCTTCTTCTTCCTTTCCTTACTTCTTCCTTCCTTCCTTACTTCTTCCTTCCTTCCTTACTTCTTCCTTCCTTCCTTATCTTCCTTCCTTCCTTACTTACTTCCTTCCTTCCTTACTTCTTTTCCTTCCTTACTCTTCCTTCTTCCTTCCTTCTTCTTCTTCCTTCCTTACTTCTTCCTCTTCCTTACTTCTTCCTTCCTTCCTTACTTCTTCCTTCCTTCCTTACTTCTTCCTTCCTTCCTTACTTCTTCCTTCCTTCCTTACTTACTTCTTCCTTCCTTCCTTCCTTACTTACTTCTTCCTTCCTTCCTTACTTCTTCCTTCCTTCCTTACTTCTTCCTTCCTTCCTTACTTCTTCCTTCCTTCCTTACTTCTTCCTTCCTTCCCTACTTACTTCTTCCTTCCTTCCTTACTTCTTCCTTCCTTCCTTACTTCTTCCTTCCTTCCTTACTTCTTCCTTCCTTCCTTACTTCTTCCTTCCTTCCTTACTTCTTCCTTCCTTCCTTACTTCTTCCTTCCTTCTTACTTCTTCCTTCCTTCCTTACTTCTTCCTTCCTTCCTTACTTCTTCCTTCCTTCCTTACTTCTTCCTTCCTTCCTTACTTCTTCCTTCCTTACTTACTTCTTCCTTCCTTACTTACTTCTTCCTTCCTTCTTACTTCTTCCTTCCTTACTTCTTCTTCCTTCCTTCTTCTTCCTTCCACTTACTTCTTCTCCTTCCTTACTTCTTCCTTCCTTCTTCCTTCCTTACTTCTTCCTTCCTTACTTCTTCCTTCCTTACTTCTTCCTTCCTTACTTACTTCTTCCTTCCTTACTTACTTCTTCCTTCTTTCTTCCTTCCTTACTTACTTTTCCTTCCTTACTTACTTCTTCCTTCCTTACTTCTTCTTCCTTCTTCTTCCTTCCTTCTTCTCCCTTCCTTCCTTCCTTACTTCTTCCTTCCTTCCTTACTTAATTCTTCCTTCCTTACTTACTTCCTTCTTTACTTCTTCCTTCTTTCTTCCTGTTGTGTGTGGGTGGACTTGTAAATATGCTGAGTCACTGGCATGGCTAGTGTCACTATCACATTATACCACCACTCACTACCCTCACTGCCTTCCACAACACACATGCCTTCCTCCCCACACCATCAAACCACATGGAAATAAGTCACTGACTTTTTTGGGTTACCCTAGGTTGTGGGTCGTCCTTCCCTCCTTCCTACCCACCTCCCCTCCTTCTACCCACCCACCTTCCCTCCTTCCTTCCTACCCACCTTCCCTCCTTCCTACCTACCCACCTTCCCTCCTTCCTACCTACCTACCTTCCCTCCTTCCTACCTACCTACCTTCCCTCCTTCCTACCTACCTACCTTCCCTCCTTCCTACCTACCTACCTTCCCTCCCTCCTTCCTACCTACCTACCTACCTTCCCTCCCTCCTTCCTACCTACCTACCTACCTACCTACCTTCCCTCCCTCCTTCCTACCTACCTACCTACCTTCCCTCCCTCCTTCCTACCTACCTACCTACCTTCCCTCCTTCCTACCTACCTTCCCTCCTTCCTTCCTACCTTCCTTCTGGTTTCCTAGGCATTGCTTTCGGTCACAAACTCCTCAAAACCTGAAATTCATCTTCACTGACACTTCCATCTGTGTTAGAACTGTCACTTGGGAAAATACGAGTCCCAATTCGCCGGGGAGTGAGAGTTTCTTAACGCAAGGCTTTTTAAACAAGGCGTACTGAAATGGCGTTCCCAATATGCAATGCGGGAGCCCAGAATTTTTTCCTACTGCGCACACTCGTGACACAGACCCATTCTTTCACATGAAGACCTCCCAGCTTTCTCCCACTCGATTTGAAGGCGCTAGAATTTACGCGTATAAGTACGTGATCGACCCCAGGTCTTAAGACATACATGTACATAACCGACCGTCAAATAGCATTATATTCATGGAAAGTGCTAAACTCATGTAGGTCATGCTCAGGGACAGTGCCAAAATTTCTGTACTGGAAAAAGCTTAGGGGGGTGGCTATATGGTTTGATGAAGGGGACAGGCAGTTAAAAAAAAAAAAAAAAAAAAAAAAAAAAAAAAAGTTGCCTTCACTAGACTGACAAATGAAGTTTACTCTCATACCTTTAGCAATATACTGTACCAATTTGAGAATAAAAATAAACATGTAATTGAGCTCATAACTTTACTTAAAAATCTAATTTCAAGGCATTACCTAGACTCTCCAATTCAAAGATTGAGGTCCAAGAAAAAAAAAAGTGCTAAAGATAGGTAATGGGCTTAATTTTACAATCATAAACTGACTGAGTAAATATTTTTTTTTTAAATCTGGAAACTTTTTTTTTTTTTTTCCAATACAGTGGTCCCTCGGTTTTCGTGCATCTCCAAACTCGAACATTTATGTAAGTTTATTTTCGTAAGTGCTGTTGCAAGTGTATTTTTGGGGGGTCTGAAATAGACTAACCTACGTGACATTATTTCTTAAGGAAGTAAATTCGTTCGGTAATGGCACTTGAGCAGCATTCTGGAAAGAATTTTCGGCGAAAACCGAGGGACCATTGTATTAATACGAAGTTATTACATGCCACATTAGAATAACTGATCCCTAATGGGTAGCACTATTACTAATTTACCTTGTCTCTAATCCATGCATCTACTTTTTCTACTTGTGTATTGAACTCAAGGATATCTTGAGCTTCTTCTAGACCTCGAGAGTGATTCTCAGCATCCAACACAAGCTGCGTCCACCGCTCAACCAGTTGATCAACTTCATCTTTCACCTGTGCTGATGACTTGTGCTTTTGATTTACCAACATAGAACCTGTTAACAAAATACAACTCATTTTTTCATGGACAAAATTATAATTGATGGCTAAGGACTCGCACAAAGAAACAATACCATGTAAAAATAGAAAAAAAAAAATTCTCCTGATGTAGGCTTTCACTTTGTACACTAGTGCTAATTTATTTGGTGTTCTTTTTCCTCTACATCTTCATTGCATATTTGCAAAACCAGTTAATGTTATCTTGGTTTGTCTGTCATCTTAAGAGTCCCTTCACTTCACCTTTCTCACTTGAGGTACTATATAGTGCAATCCTTTTTTCATTCATTTCACAATATCCAAAGTTACTTGTACAACTGCCCTTACAAATTCACGGGAATACATTCCTAGAAGTTCTATAAAACTTAAAATGACAGTTATAAAATTATGTCTAGATATCCATGGGGAAGTGGAATAAGAATCTTTCCTCCGTAAGCCATGCGTGTTGTAAAAGTCAACTAAAATGCCGGGAACAATGGGCTAGTAACCCCTTTTCCTGTATAGCTTACTAAAAAGAAGAAGAAAACCGTCAAAGTGGGATGTTTGAATGTGCGTGGATGTTGTGCGAATGATGAGAAAGAGATGATTGTAGATGTTATGAATGAAAAGAAGCTGGATGTCCTGGCTTTAAGTGAGACAAAGCTGAAGGGGGTAGGAGAGTTTCAGTGGGGAGAAATAAATGGGATTAGATCAGGGGTTTCAAATAGAGTTAGAGCTAAAGAAGGAGTGGCAATAATGTTGAATAATCAGTTATGGCAGGTAAAGAAGGAATATAAATGTATAAATTCAAGGATTATGTGGAGTAAAATAAAGGTTGGATGTGAAAAGTGGGTTATAGTAAGTGTTTATGCACCTGGAGAAGAGAGAAGTGTAGAGGAGAGAGAGAGATTTTGGGAAATGTTGAGTGAGTGTGTGGGGAGTTTTGAACCAAGTGAGAGAGTAATTGTGGTTGGGGATCTTAATGCTAAAGTGGGTAAAAATGTTGTGGATGGAGTAGTAGGTAAATTTGGGGTGCCAGGGGTAAATGTAAATGGGGAACCATTAATTGAGTTGTGTAGAAAGAGGTTTGGTAATAAGTAATACATATTTTATGAAAAAGAGGATAAATAAATATACAAGGTATGATATAGCACGTAAGGAAAGTAGTTTGTTGGATTATGTATTGGTGGATAAAAGGATGAGTAGGCTTCAGGATGTACATGTTTATAGAGGGGCAACGGATATATCAGATCATTATTTGGTTGTAGCTACAGTTAGAGTAAAAGGTAGATGGGACAAAAAGAAAATGGCAACAGCAAGTAAGAGAGAGGTAAAAGTGTATAAACTAAAGGAGGAGGAAGTTAGGGTGAGATATAAGCAACTATTAGCAGAAAGGTGGGCTAGTGCAAGTAGGAGTAGTGGGGGGGGTTGAAGAGAGTTGGGATAGTTTTAAAAATGCAGTATTAGAATGTGGGGCAGAAGTTTGTGGTTATAGGAGGGTGGGTGCAGGAGGAAAGAGGAGTGAGTGGTGGAATGAAGAAATAAAGGGTGTGATAAAAGAGAAAAAGGTAGCTTATGAGAGGTTTTTACAAAACAGAAGTGTTAATAGAAGAGCAGAGTATATGGAGAGTAAAAGAAAGGTGAAGAGAGTGGTGAGAGTGCAAAAGAAGAGCGGATGAAAGAATGGGAGAGGCTCTGTCAAGAAATTTTGCTGAAAACAAGAAAAATTTTGGAGTGAGATAAACAAGGTAAGAAAGCCTAGGGAACGAATGGATTTGTCAGTTAAAAACAGAGTAGGGAGTTAGTAGATGGGGAGCTGGAGGTATTGGGTAGATGGCGGGAATATTTTGAGGAACTTTTAAATGTCGATGAAAAGAGGGAGGCGATAATTTCATGTACTGGCCAGGGAGGTACAATATCGTTTAGGAGTGAAGAAGAGCAGGATGTGAGTGTGGGGGAGGTGCGTGAGGCATTACGTAGAATGAAAGGGGTAAACCAGCTGGAATTGACGGAATCATGACAGAAATGTTAAAAGCAGGGGATATATAGTGCTGGAGTGGTTGGTATTTTTGTTTAATAAATGTATGAAAGAGGGAAGGTACCTAGGGATTGGCAGAGAGCATGTATAGTTCCTTTATATAAAGGGAAGGGGATAAAAGAGTGTAAAAATTATAGGGAAGAAGTTTACTGAGTATACCAGGTAAAGTGTATGGCAGGGTTATTATTGAAAGAATTAGAGGTAAGACAGAGAGTAGGATTGCAGATGAGCAAGGAGGCTTTAGAGTGGGTAGGGATGTGTAGATCAAGTGTTTACAGTGAAGCATACATGTGAACAGTATTTAGATAAAGGTAGAGAAGTTTTTATTGCATTTATGGATTTAGAAAAGGCATATGATAGAGTGGATAGGGAGCAATGTGGCAAATGTTGCAAGTGTATGGAATAGGTAGTAAGTTACTGAAGGCTGTAAAGAGTTTTTATGAGGATAGTGAGGCTCAGGTTAGGGTGTGTAGGAGAGAGGGAGATTACTTCCCGGTAAAAGTAGGTCTTAGACAGGGATGTGTAATGTCACCATGGTTGTTTAATATATTTATAGATGGGGTTGTAAAAGAAGTAAATGCTAGAGTGTTGGGGAGAGGGGTGGGATTAAATTATGGAGAATTAAATGCAAATGGGAGTTGACACAGTTACTTTTTGCTGATGATACTGTGCTTATGGGAGATTCTAAAGAAAAGTTGCAAAGGTTAGTGGACGAGTTTGGGAGAGTGTGTAAAGGTAGAAAGTTAAAAGTGAACATAGATAAGAGTAAGGTGATGAGGGTATCAAACGATTTAAATAAAGAAAAATTGGATATCACATTGGAGAGAGGGATTATGGAAGAAGTAAATGTTTTCAGATATTTGGGAGTTGACGTGTCAGCGGATGGGTTTATGAAGGATGAGGTTAACCATAGAATTGATGAAGGAAAAAGGTGAGTGGTGCATTGAGGTATCTGTGGAGACAAAAACGTTATCCATGGAGGCAAAGAAGGGAATGTACGAAAGTATAGTGGTACCAACACTCTTATATGGGTGTGAAGCATGGGTTGCAAATGCTGCAGCGAGGAGGAGGCTGGAGGCAGTGGAGATGTCCTGTCTAAGGGCAATGTGTGGTGTAAATATTATGCAGAAAATTCGGAATGTGGAAATTAGGAGGTGGAGTTACTAAAAGTATTTGTCAGAGGGCTGAAGAGGGGTTGTTGAGGTGGTTTGGTCATTTAGAGAGAATGGATCAAAGTAGAATGACTTGGAGAGCGTATAAATCTGTAGGGAAGGAAGGCGGGGTAGGGGTCGTCCTAGAAAAGGTTGGAGGGAAGGGGTAAAGGAGGTTTTGTGGGTGAGGGGCTTGGACTTCCAGCAAGCATGTGTGAGCGTGTTAGATAGGAGTGAATGGAGACGAATGGTTTTTGGGACATGACGATCTGTTGGAGTGTGAGCAGGGTAACATTTTGTGAAGGGATTCAGGGAAACCAGTTAATTGATTTAGTTGGACTTGAGTCCTGGAAATGGGAAGTACAATGCCTGCACTTTAAAGGAGGGGTCCGAGATAGTGACAGCTGGGAGGGACTTTTCTCAGCTGTCATATCTGAGCTCCTCTGCAAAGACAGTGATTATGTACGAGTGTGGTGAAAGTGTTGAATGATGAAAGTTTTTTCTTTTTGGGGATTTTTTCTTTCTTTTTGGGTCACATTGCCTCGGTGGGAGACGGCCGACTTGTTGAAAAAAAAAAAAAAAAAAATTTTGTTTAAAATTTGGGATCCCGATTTTGGAATGCATGTCTCTAATATGACTAGTATGGTTAATACCGACATTCAAAAGAAAGAATAACCAGAGCAGAGATTTAACCTTAGGAGAGCCAATCATAAACTGAATGAAATCTTATGGCTAGTTCCTGAGCTCACCTTTTTCTGTGATCTCTTTTATGCTGCACTCATGAGCCTGAAGCTCAGCCATGAATGCCTGATGTTTCTGAAGTTTTCTTACTTTATCTTCAAAGCTTGTGACTTCTCCTTTAAGACGTTCTGCATCCAAGTGATTTGCTTTCTCATCAATCCACATGTTTGCATCCCCAACATCTCTAATAAATTGTGCGTAAAGATGAGCATCTTTTAACTGCTGTTTGCGAGCCCTGGAAAATAGAAAATTCTATATTGTAGAAAATGTGAAACTGTAAAAGGCATAAAGTACTCAACATTTCCATGTATACTTTGCAAGAACACACAGCCTTCATGACACCACTAAAACTAAAGTAACTTTTCTTACTTGGTACTCTCCTTGACTCTTGCCCTTCTCATCACCACCTCATCAATGCGCTTCTTAATGTGAGGAGAGTCGAAGTGATTCTGCTCAATAAGTTTCGATCCATGGTTTTTCAAGGTTTCTAACTTCTCATCTTGAGCATAAACCAGTTTCTCAAAGGCATCATGCTTCTTTACCTATAAAAAAATGTATTTTGTATGTATAGAACTAAATAGACCCAAATTGTAAAAACTTACTAAATTCCAAAACATATAAAACATCATTTCTTCACAATCTGACCCTCAAAATCACCCTGCAACCTATATGGTGAAGGTCATGCTTGAGATCCAGCTTGGTATCTTTATCACCCTGGTTCAACTATCAAGGACAAAATTTTTATTTTAACACTGGCCATCTCCCACCAATGTAGGGTATATACCTTTTAAGATTTTCGAGAGTTTCTCTACTCTCTGAGCCCGGCCATGGGACAGGTTCATCTGGTGACCCAAAAAATGAACTTTCACCATCACTCACTCCATCACCGTCATGCCAGTGCACAAAGACATAGCTAAGAAGCCCCTCTAAACTGCAATATTTCCAGGACTCAAGTTTGGCAAACTGGTTTTTCCTGAATCTCTTCATAAATGTTACCTAGTTCATGTCAATATACAGAGTATAGGGAACAAATGGATTTGTCAGTTAAAAACAGTAGGGAAGTTAGTAGATGGGGAGCTGGAGGTATTGAGTAGAGGGTGGGAATATTTTGAGGAACTTTTAAATGTTGATGAAGAAAGGGAGGCATAAAAATCATGCACTGGCCAGGGAGGTATAACATCTCTTAGAAGTGAAGAGCAGAATGTGTGTGGGGGAGATGCGAGAGGCATTACGCAGAATGAGAGGGGGTAAAGCAGCTGGAACTGATGGTATGACAGAAATGTTAAAAGCAGGGGAGAAATAGTGTTGGAGTGGTTGGTATTTTTGTTTAATAAATGTATGGAAACCTAGGTAGTAGGTTGGTAGACAGCAACCGCCCAGGGAGGTACTACCGTCCTGCCAAGTGAGTGTAAAATGAAAGCCTGTAATTGTTTTACATGATGGTAGGATTGCTGGTGTCTTTTTCTGTCTCATAAACATGCAAGATTTCAGGTATGTCTCGTTACTTCTACTTACACTTAGGTCACATTACACTCATGTACAAGCATATATATACACACCCCTCTGGGTTTTCTTCTATTTTCTTACTAGGTTATTGTTCTTATTTTCTCTCATCTCCATGGGGAAGTGGAACAAATTCTTCCTCCATAAGCCATGCGTGTCGTAAAAGTCTACTAAAATGCCGGGAGCAAGGGGCTAGTAACCCCTTCTCCTGTATACATTCCTAAAGTTAAAAAGAGAAACTTTTGTTTTTCTCTTTGGGCCACACCGCCTTGGTGGGAGTTGGCCGATTTGTTGAAAGAAGAAATGTATGGAAAAGGGGAAGGTGCCTAGGGATTGGCAGAGAGCATGTATAATTCCTTTATATAAAGGGAAGGGAAACAAGAGAGATTGTAAAAATTATAGGGGAATAAGTTTACTGAGTATACCAGGTAAAGTGTTGGTAGGGTTATTATTGAAAGAATGGGAGGTAAGACACAGAGCAGGACTGTAGATGAGCAAGGCGGCTTTAGAATGGGTAGGGGATGTGTAGATCAGGTGTTTATATTGAGAGTGGTGAAGCAATGTAAAAAGAGAGCAAATGAGAGAGTGGGCGAGATGTTATCAACAAATTTTGTTGAAAATAGTTTTGGAGCGAGGTTAATAAGTTAAAGAAGCCTAGGGAACGAATGGATTTGACAGTTAAAAATAGGAGAGGAGAGTTATTATGTGGAGAGTTAGAGGTATCAGGAAGATGGAGGGAATATTTTGAGGAATTGTTAAACGTTGATGAAGATTGGGAGGCTGTGATTTTGTGTATAGGGCAAGGAGGAATAACATCTTATAGGAGTGAGGAGGAGCCAGTTGTAAGTGTGGGGGAAGTTCATGAGGCAGTGGGTAGAATGAAAGGAAATAAGGCAGCTGGGATTGATGGGATAAAGATAGAAATGTTAAAAGTATAGTTCTGGAGTGGTTGGGGCAATTATTTAATAAATGTATGGAAGAGGATAAGGTACCTAGGGATTGGCAGAGAGCATGCATAGTTCCTTTGTATAGAGGCAAAGGGGACAAAAGAGTGCAAAAATTATAGGGGAATAAGTCTGTCGAGTTCTCCATGGGGAAGTGGAATAGAATTCTTCCTCCGTAAGCAGTGTGTGTCATAAGAGGCGACTAAAATGCCGGGAGCAAGAGGCTAGTAACCCCTTCTCCTGTATACATTACTAAAGTTAAAAACAAACTTTTTTTTTCTTTTTGGGTCACCCTGCCTCGGTGGGATATGGCCGGTTTGTTGAAAGAAAAGTCTATAGAGTATATACCTGGTAAAGTATATGGTAGAGTTAGAGTTATTATTGAAAGAATTAAGAGTAAGACAGAGGAAGATAGCAGATGAACAAAGTGCTTTTAGGAAAGGTAGGGGGTGTGTAGACCAAGTATTTACAGTGAAACATAGGTGAACAGTATTTAGATAAGGGTAAATAGGTTTTTGTGGCATTTATGGATTTGGAAAAGGCATATGACAGGGTGGATAGGGAGGCAATCTGGCAGATGTTGTAGGTGTATGGAACAGGAGGCAAGTTACTGAAAGCAGTGAAGCATTTTTATGAGGATAGTGAGGCTCAGATTAGAGTATGTAGGAGAGAGGGAGATTATTTCCCAGTAAAATTAGGCCTTAGACAAGGATGTGTGATGTCACCATTTTTGTTCAATATATTTATAGATGGGGTTGTAAGAGAAGTGAATGTGTGGGTGTTGGCAAGAGGTGTGGGATTAAAAGATAAAGAATCTAACAAAGTGGGAGTTGTCACAGTTACTCTTCGCTGATGACACTGCTTTAGGGAGATTCAGAAGAGATGTTGCAGAGGTTGGTGGATGAGTTTGGTAGGGGATGTAAAAGAAGAAAATTAAAAGTGAATATAGAAGAGTAAGGTGATGAAATTTTGCTGAAAACAAGAAAAAATTTTGGAGTGAGATAAACAAGGTAAGAAAGCCTAGGGAACGAATAGATTTGTCAGTTAAAAACAGAGTAGGGGAGTTAGTAGATGGGGAGCTGGAGGTATTGGGTAGATGGCGGGAATATTTTGAGGAACTTTTAAATGTCGATGAAAAAAGGGAGGTGGTAATTTCACGTACTGGCCAGGGAGGTACAACATCGTTTAGGAGAGAAGAGCAGGATGTGAGTGTGGGGGAGGTGCGTGAGGCATTACGTAGAATGAAAGGGGGTAAAGCAGCTGGAACTGACGGGATCATGTCAGGGGATATATAGTGCTGGAGTGGTTGGTACATGACGATCTGTTGGAGTGTGAGCAGGGTAACATTTTGTGAAGGGATTCAGGGAAACCAGTTAATTGATTTTGTTGGACTTGAGTCCTGGAAATGGGAAGTACAATGCCTGCATTTTAAAGGAGGGGTCTAGGATAGTGACAGCTGGGAGGGACTATTCTCAGCTGTCGTATCTGAGCGCCTCTGCAAAGACAGTGATTATGTACGAGTGTGGTGAAAGTGTTGAATGATGAAAGTATTTTCTTTTTAGAGATTTTCTTTCTTTTTGGGTCATCCTGCCTTGGTGGGAGACGGCCGACTTGTTGAGAGAGAGAGAGAAAAAAAAAAAAAAAAAGGTGATGAGGATAAAAAAAAATTAGACGACGAAAGACTGGATATCAGATTGAAGGGAGAGTATGGAGGAGGTGAATGTATTCAGATATTTGGGAGGGAACATGTCAGGAAATGGGTCTATGAAGGATGAGGTGAATCATAGAACTGATGAGGGGAAAAGGGTGATTGGTGCCCTTAGGAGTCTGTGGAGACAAAGAACTTTGTCCGTGCAAGCAAAGAGGGGAATGTATGAGAGTATAGTTATATCAACACTCTTATATGTGTGAGAAGCATGGGTGATGAATGTTGCAACAAAGTGAAGGCTGGAGGCAGTGGAGATGTCATGTCTGAGGGAAATGTGTGCTGTGAATATAATGCAGAGAATTCAAAGTTTGGAAATTAGGAGGAGGTGCAGGATTAATAAAACTATTATCCAGAGGGCTGAGGAGGGGATGTTGAGGTGGTTCAGACATGTAGAGAGGAAGGAACAAAATAGAATGACAGTGTATAAATCTGTAGTGATGGGATTCAGGGAAACACGTTAGCCGAACTTGAGTCCTGGGAATGGGAAATACAATGCCTGCACTTTAAAAGAGGGGTTTAGGATACTGGCAGTTTGGAGGGACATCTAAACTGTCTTATCTGAGCACCTCTGCAAAGACAGTGATTATGTATGAGTGAAAGTGTTGAATAATGATGAAAGTTTTTTTTTCTTTCTTTTTGAGTCGCTCTGCCTTGGTGGGAAATGGCCGACGTGTTAAAAAAAATTACACAAATAATTCCAGTGCATCTTAGATGCCACAAAATACAATTAGAGATGTTACTGGGCTTTGCTATATTTAGCACAGAACTAAAAAACATGCTAACCTGGGCATCCACCTCTTCAATAGTGGTTCCAAAATCAGCAGACGAGAGAGCAGCTTCCTGTGTACTACTGATGGTGTCTAGCTGTTTGGCATCTCTTAAGAAGAATTGCAGGTCAATCAATTGATCAAGATAAACTTTCTTGTGTTGCCATGCTGCATGTAGTTTGTTTCGCTCCTCAAGAACCTGCATTTTAAAGAGTTGTAATATGATCAGGGAATGAGAATTTCTACCTAAAATACTATGACTGGTGATCAAACATCCTCAAGTCAGTACTTTTAGGAATACACAAAGATAAAATGGAAAAAAATTCATAAATATTTTTCAAATCAAAGAATGGGTGGGGCTAAAACCCACAGCAGGTGAGTGTGCTAACCATTGGACCAGCTCTCTCTAAAAGGATTTATCCAATTATGTATAAATCCTATTAGACCCAGCTGGTCCAATGGTTAGAACACAGGCCTGTGAGCTTTATCCCTTCTACGATTTGTTTCCAATTGTGTTATTATTTCACAAGTCAAATACTGTTTATAAAATTGTCAACTTCTGACATAAACAGAATAAATTTATGAATAACCTTTCAATTTGGTGCCTCAGTATTAAAGTCATTTAACCCTTTGGGGGTCCAAGGGGTCTCTCTGAAACTCGTTCTCAGGGTCCACGAATTTAAAAAAAAAAATTAGTTTTTCTTATGAAATGATAGAGAATCTTTTTCCAATCATAACGCCACAAAAATTATGAAATTTGATCGAAAACTAACTGAATTATGCTATCGCGAAGTTAGCGGTATCCATGACATTTACGCATCGGTGATTTCACCCACTTTGAGCCCTATTATTGACAAATTCCAATGTTTCAGTCTACTAAAATTATAGCTATTTTGCTAGAACTCCATTTCTTCTATCGACTGAGTACAAGAAACTGCCTATTTACCAATTTCAACTACCCAAAATAGTAGGTCAGAAAATAGCAATTTGGCCAATTTCACACAAATTTCAAAAGATGCTAATTTCAAAATAGGGTCCATAATAAACAAGGCAGACATTCCTGGCACTAAAATAACATCTTATCTGTTCATTAGTCACGTCTCCAGGCCCCTCTTACATTACTTTTGCTTTCCATTTTGAATTTTTATTCTCACAAAAATATTAGATTTACTGTTATATATACAACTGCATCATTGTAAAAATGGTATAAATAATATCAGCGCACTTGTGCAAGAATATTAGACTCTCCAGTTGATGTGTATTGGACGCATGGTGTGATTGGTTTACTCTTGAACATCGGCCAAAATCGAACATTTTCGCTACTTTGCGCTCAGTTTCAAGGTACTTGTCATCATGAAACCAGTCAAAATTATCTCTATTTCTGTAATATATCATCTATTCTATAAAATGAGACTAAGAAAACGAGAATACAAGCATAAATACCATACGAAAATAGACTGCAAAGTCGCTGTTTTAAACCAAAAACACGGTCAGTTTTTTTCCTCGTTATGCACTGTGTAGTGCAGGAATTTTTTTATATACTGCGCACACTGACCGCACAGACCCATTCTATCACATCTAGGCCTAACAGCCTGTTTCTGCTTGATTTGAGGGCGCTAGAATTTAGGCGTACTAGTACGTCAATAACCCCAGGGCGTAAGCCGTAATAATACGACCAAAACCCCGAAAGGGTTAAAAGAGGCATTAAGTTATTGCAAGGAAAAAATAGCCTTTCTAATATTATTACTAAAACTAATAATTTCACAACTACACACAATAACACTCCAAACTTCCTCCAATGTAGGATATAACCTTTGTTGAAAGCTTGAGCCAATCAGAAGAGGCATTCTTCAGTTATTGCATGGAAATAAATTATTGCTCTGACTATGAAACTGACAAAAGGGCAGCTGCACACCCCAACATGAACATTCTCTAGATACCCATATATCTCTGTTGAAAAATCTGAAGCCACTCTGACCAGGTGTTCAACCTACAAACCATGGAGGACGAAAAAATTCTTGCAACCACTCTAGGCTCCTCATGTTGGAGGATACTTAACTAATTTTTGAAGCATTATGAATCAAGCCAGCATATGACCTAACTGTGTATTGTCTTTTTTTTCGTGGCTTCTCCTTATGTTGTTTCTAATTCTTATAATAGCACTTTCTTACCTTGTTCACCCTCTCCTCAACTTCGGAACTTGCATAGTGCCGATCTTCAACCATATTACCACCAGACTCTACCACTTTGCTGAATTCATCCTCTCGTGCCTCAATTTCTGCCTTAATACGTTCGTGCTCAGTTTTCAGACCCTGAGCACTTGCCGCATCTCTTACTTTCTCCTCAGCTTTCATGGTAGTTCTTAAATCACTTGACCAGCTGATCAGGTCACGTGACTGAAAAGGATTACAAGTGTTTAGTATTTCTATTATATTTTCATACATTTATGCAAAACACTTCTCTAAAGAAGATGGGATGATTATTTTGCCATGTCTCCTCTGCCATTTCACACTAACTCTGAATTACTTGTGAAGTTAATATTTACTTAAGCTACTTGGAATGTGGGTAATTTTGTAAATTCAACAATAACTGGGTTGTGCAATGCTGATGCTTATATTTTGTGCCTATAGGAAGAACACTTCGTAATTAAAAAAAATCCTCCCCATAGACCCACAATATAATTGTTTCTATGGCACAACTCATTTAATATTGTATAATAAATATTAAAACCCGTAAACAATTTTAACAATTCGCACAAACTATTTCTACTATAACACTCTCAGTATTATTCACCATAAACTAAATTATCTTATTCTGCCAAAGCAGCTAAAGTAAATATGGATTGAAAACACTCAGATGCAGTGGATATCTTCATTGAAAATAACATTTCACCTGTGCAAAACTCATTAATTCAGATATTCATTGCATCAAAGTGTCCTACACTCCACATTGTCAGTATTTACATACCATTTCAGTTCCAAAAAATACCAGTCCAATATCAATCCAATGTTGACACACCAACACACATTCATCTCACATTTTAAAGTGTTGCAATTGTTCCTCTCTCCAACACTTCTCAGTTAAGTTCTTTTCCTGAATCTCTTCAAAGGTATTAGTTTATTTAAATTAACAGCTCATCAAATTTCATGGACCACTAAGCTTACTGCCATCAATTCCTACTCCAACATGTTTAAATATGCCTGCTGAATGTTCAGTACTCTACACTGAAAAAGATTTTAAAATTGCAAATCAACTAATGGAAAGTAGGTGTGAGAAAGAAAATGTGAGAGGAAAATATTGTAATGGAGGAAAGTGAGACACAGAAGGGAAGGAATGAAGAGTAAAAAAGAGAGAGAAAAAGGACAAGGGAAAAAATATAACATAGAAGAAGGGGTGCAAGAGGAGGAAGAGGTCAGGAAAGAGGAAGAATAAAAAGATAAGCAAGTTATCTTACTCCTATGGACTGAAATTTATATAAAGTGCATGATCAAATTTAAAGAAAAAAAAATCCCTTGGTTTTAGGATAGTAATGTTAGATATACTTACATCAGCCAAGAATCTCTGAAGATCAGCTGCAGCATGAAGTTGCTCTTTCCTTCTAGAGGCACGCTCTTGAAGCATGTTCCAGTTCTCAACCACGAGAGTTTGTTGCTCGGCTATATGTTCAGCATTACTGCCTGGGTATGTTGACTGAAGTCTTGCAGAGTCATCAACCAGAACCTGATAATTACAATATTCTTCTACATTATTTAAATAAGATTATTAACAAATCAGTATGAAGACAAAGCAAAGTTCCAGAAAAAGGTTTACTGGAATAATGTCTCACTCTGTATAGAGCAAAATGTCATACCAACAAAATCTTGTTTTGCAACTTGTGCCATTGTCTTCATGGTTGTTGGCAATACTCTTGACAAAATCAGAAAATGCTAATAAAAATGGTGACAAGTCTGATAGTGATAGGGATATTGGGTAGGAACTACTGGAAGATGATTCCATAGCATCTTCACACACAATAAAAAATCAGTGTTAGGGCTTCTAAAGGAATACCTTATATCAAGTTTAATGGGGGTCTACAAAACTGTGCCATACTGAGAGTTGTCAGCCATGCAATATCAATATTTAACCCTTTCACTGTCATTGATGAAATATTACGGCTTGCAAGCCAGTGTTGGTGCCGTAATATTACACCAAAATTCTAGCAGATTCCAATCTTGCAGAAGCTGGTAGGCCTACATACAAGAGAATGCATCTGGGTGTGCGCAGTATAAAAAAAAATCCTGCAGCAGTGCACGAGAAAAAAAAGACCGTGTTTTTGGTTTAAAACACCGACTTTGCGGTGTATTTTTGTATGGTATTCATGGTTGTATTCTCGTTTTCTTGGTCTCCTTTGATAGAATGGGAGATATATTACAGAAAGAGAGATGATTTTGAATGGTTTACAAAGTACCTTGAAATTGAGCTCAGAATAGCAAAAAAGTTAGATTTTGCCGATGTTCAAGAGTAAACAAATCATGTCACACATCTAATACACATCAACTGGCGAGTCTAATATGCTTTCACAAATGCACTATTACTATTTATAATATTTTTACAATAATGCAGTAATCTGCATAACAATAAATCTTCTAATTTTTTGTGTGAATAAAAATACAAAAAGGAAAGCAAGCATAATATAAGAGGGGCCTCTGACTAATGAACAAGAGAAAATGATATTTTAATGCTAAGAATGTTTGTATTGTTAATTCTGGACCCTATTTTGAAATTGGCCTTATTTGAATTGTGTATGAAATTGGCCAAATTACCAATTTCTGATCACTTTATTGAGTATAGTTGAAATCGTTAAATGAGAGGTTTCTTTTACTCAATCAACAGAACAAATGGAGTTCTAGCAAAATATCTACGAGTTTGGTTGACTGGAACAATGGAATTGGCCAAAAATAGGGCTCAAACTGGGTGAAATCGCCAATGCGTAAATATCGCCGCGACCACGAACTTCGCGAGAGCATAATTCTGTAAGTTTTTCATCAAATTTCGTACTTTTGGTATCATTACCATCGGGAAAAGATTCTCTATCATTTCACAAGAAAAAATATTTTTTTTTTTAAATTCTTCGATACTGAGAGCAAGTTTGTGCGCAGGGGTCTCAACAATAAAAGGGTTAAGAAACACATACTGGAAGCTTGGGAGGAGCCGAAGACGTGTAATTTAAACATTCAACAAAACACACAGGCCAAGGAGGGAGTGCAGAAGGCATATAATTCCAATATCAAGGAACACACATACGAGGCCTGAAACTACCAGTATCCTTCACAATGACAATACAGGAACCCCGAGTTTCGGCCACCCCAAGTATCTGCCGCTTTGAGTTTCGGTCGCTTTTTTCGGCCAAATTTTGTCGTGAGTTTCAGCCGGTGTACCAAACCTGTCCACCTGCACGTGCTGGCGTGCCTCCCCACGCAGGTGTCGTGAGCCAGTCTAGCTTTGTTTATCCTTAGGTGAACATGACCCTGCGTGCTCATCCAAACATTTCAGAATAAATTTATTGTGTTTAGTAACAAAAAAGGCACAATACCGTGACTGGAACAATACACACACAACACTTTCTTGTGCCCTCCCCTGTCTGCCTGCCTATAAATCCCCCTTCCACCTGTCCTTCGTGTTAGTGTGACTTTGTAAATGGTCCAAGTCGGACCGAAACGTCATCGTAAGCTCCTTTCCTTTTATATGTGCGGATTGTGTGTGTATTGTGTTTAGTGCTTGTTTATTGATTGTGACTGGAATAAGCCATCATGGGCTCAAAAAAACTTCATAGTGGCAGCCCTTTGATAAAGAAAGTTATCTATGGAGGCAGAGAAGGGAATGTATGAAAGTATAGTGGTACCAACACTTATATGGGTGTGAAGCTTGGGTTGTAAATGCTGCAGCAAGGAGGTGGCTGGAGGCAGTGGAGATGTCCTGTCCAAGGGCAATGTGTGTTGTAAATATTATGCAGAAAATTCGGAGTGTGGAAATTAGGAGGAGGTGTGGAGTTACTAAAAGTATTAGTCAGACTGCTGAAGAGGGGTTGTTGAGGTGGTTTGGTCATTTAGAGAGAATGGATCAAAGTAGAATGACTTGGAGAGCGCATAAATCTGTAGGGAAAGGAAGGAGGGGTAGGGGTCGTCCTCGAAAAGGTTGGAGGGAGGGGGTAAAGGAGGTTTTGTGGGCGAGGGGCTTGGACTTCCAGCAAGCGTGTGTGAGCGTGTTAGATAGGAGTGAATGGAGACGAATGGTTTTTGGGACCTGGCGAGCTGTCAGAGTGTGAGCAGGGTAATATTTTGTGAAGGGATTCAGGGAAACCGGTTATTATAGATTTAGCCGGACTTGAGTCCTGGAAATGGGAATTACAATGCCTGCACTTTAAAGGAGGGGTCAAGGACAGTGACAGTTTGGAGGGACTATTCTAAACTGTAGTATCTGAGCGCCTCTGCAAAGACAGTGATTATGTATGAGTGAGGTGAAAGTGTTGAATGATTAAAGTATTTTTCTTTTTGGGGATTTTTTTTTTTTTTTGGGGTCACCCTGCCTTGGTGGGAGACGGCTGACTTGTTGAGAAAAAAAAATATAAAACTGATCTTACTTATTAAACATTAACCCTTTGAGGGTCGAGAAGCCCTCTCCCGAACTTGTTCTCAGGGTCGAAACTTTTTCAGAAAAAAAATAATTTATTTTTTCTTATGAAATGATAAGAATCTTTTTCCGATCATAACGCCACCAAAATTATGAAATTTGATCTAAAACTAACGAAGTTATGCTCTCGCGAAGTTAGCGGTATCGATGACATTTATGCGTCGGCAATTTCGCCCACTTTAAGCCCTATTTTCGGCAAATTCCAATGTTTCAGTCTACTAAAATTATAGCTATTTCGCTAGAACTCCATTTCGTCTATCGATTGAGTACAAGAAACCGCTTATTTACCTATTGCAACTAACTAAAATAGTGGTCAGAAAATGGCAATTTGGCCAATTTCATACAAATTTCAAACGATGCCAATTTCAAAATAGGGTCCAGAATAAACAATGCAGACATTCCTGGCACTAAAATAACATCTTCTCTGTTCATTAGTCACGTCTTCAGGAGCCTTTTACATTACTTTTGCTTTCGATTTTGAATTTTTATTCTCACAAAAAAATAGAAGATTTACTGTTATGCATACAACTGCATCATTGTAGAAACAGTATAAATAATATCAGTGCACTTGTGCAAGAATATTAGACATGCCAGTTGATGTGTATTGGATGCATGGTGTGATTTGTTTACTCTTGAACATCGACAAAAATCGAACATTTTCGCTACTTTGCGCTCAGTTTCAAGGTACTTGTCATCGTAAAACCAATCAAAATCATCACCATATCTGTAGTATGTCTTCCATTCTATCGAATCAGACCAAGAAAACCAGAATACAACCACAAATACCATACGAAAATACACCCGAAAGTCACTGTTGTAAACCAAAAAAAACGGTCAGTTCTTTTTCTCTCATTATGCACTGCGTGCTTCAGGATTTTTTTTATATTGCGCACACTGACCATGCAGACCCATTCTTCCATATGTAGGCCTACAAGCTTTCGTCCACCAGATTTGAAGGCACTAGAATTTAGGCGTACAAGTACGTGACCGACCCTGGCTGCACTGACGTACTAGTACGGGACCGACCCTCAAAGGGTTAAGTAAATGCATTTACTATACAAGCCATGTGTGTCTTAAGAGGCGACTAAAATGCTGGGAGCAAGGAGCTAGTAACCTCTTCTCCTGTATAAATTAATGTAAAAAGGTTTTTCTTGTCATTTCACCCTGCCTCTGTGGAAGATGGCAATTGTGTTTAAAAAAATTACTATACCTGCAACTGTGCTTCCAAGGCAACTAAATCATTTTCAAAGCCTTCATGCTTCCTGAGTAGTGATTGTACCGAGTTAACATCACGACCAAGATCTTCTGAAATTGATTTGTACTTCTCTTGGATTCGTGCTAATGCCTCAGCAACATCTCTATTAAAGCGATGAATTTCACCTGCTGCTTCCAATTTTTGGTCTCTTGCTTCTATATGCTCTAGAAGACTATTCCATGCTGCCCTGGGTATAATAAAACTGGCTATAAGTTTAATACATGGAACAAATATTCTACTTAGCACCAGACACTTAAAAGAATAGAGTTAAAAGTCTACATAATTTTATCATTCAACTGTTTAAAACCCATGTCCTGAATTACAGAAAAAATCAGGTTAAGGAAATAATACAAAAACAGATAGTGCTTGAAACCAAGAAGACCTTACCGCACTTTTTTGTGGTAGGCAGTCACCTGGGTGGCTGGATCTTGGCTTTTAGTGGGAGAAGAAGACGGACTTCCCTTACTGCTAGCAGAAAAGCAGAGGTTAGTAGAATCCAAGAGAAATACCAAGTTACCATTATTGAATGTTAAGAGGGTAAAAGAAGATCCCCCTACCAGTTAGTGTATTCCAAATGCCTAATTCAATTACATGTCATTTTTAAAAAGTTAATTTCATATAAAAATATACAAAACCAAATTACAGTAATGCCATTTAAATAACTTTGAAATCTATGTGTACACAGACATACAAATGTACATATATTGCAGTAGTCTCCATTATATGCAAGTACAATACAAGGTGAGGGGGTAGAAGAGGATGGGTAGAGAAAGAGGGGGGAAGTAGAGGAAGCAAGGGGAAGTAGAGGAAAAATAGAGGAAGAGAGGGGAAGTAGAGGAAGAGAGGGGAAGTAGAGGAAGAGAGGGGAAGTAGAGGAAGAGAGGGGAAGTAGAGGAAGAGAGGGGAAGTAGAGGAAGAGAGGGGAAGTAGAGGAAGAGAGGGGAAGTAGAGGAAGAGAGGGGAAGTAGAGGAAGAGAGGGGAAGTAGAGGAAGAGAGGGGAAGTAGAGGAAGAGAGGGGAAGTAGAGGAAGAGAGGGGAAGTAGAGGAAGAGAGGGGAAGTAGAGGAAGAGAGGGGAAGTAGAGGAAGAGAGGGAAGGCAGGCAGGAAGTGAGAAAATGGAGGGAGAGGGATGGGAAGATGTGAAAAAAAAGTGTTGGAAATCAACAATGTTCATTAATATTATTTACAAATTATTAGAACCATTTGGTAATTTAAAGCAAACAAATTTTAAACATTTTCAATTTAATTCATTCACTACCAAAGTGATACTCTTAAAAAATCTGCCATAAATTCCAACTTACCACTAGAGTGACCAGTTTCAGAAAATAAAATCAAAATATGTTCAAAATTTTAAATGTCTATGAAGTCCATGATGCAGCTTTGTTCAACTGAACATGATACATGTACACAGACCCTTAACACATTTAAAAGAGTTAACAGGCAACATAAATTGCTGAATACCCTTTTTATTGGATTTGTTCTTTAACATTTCATCCTGGAAATTTTTTTGGAATTTCACGTTCATTTAAGTCTGATGGACACCTGTGATCATGGTTGATATGAGCTTTAAGTAATTGAGGGAAAAAAAGGGGGAAGAGGGAGGAACAGAAATATGTAATTAGGAACAAGATAAAGAAAACTAGAAGCCAAATAAAAAAAATAAAAAATGAGAATGTATATATACATACACATACAATAAACAAAAAATATAATGGAGACTACAGTAATGACTGTACAATAAGTTTAATTGAAGTTAAAGAAAGAAGAACTATTCTTATTTATGAATATTATTCTTTATGACATAAGCAATTCTGCAAGTGTGTGGATGCACATGTAACCATGCATTAGCTAATGTGGGCATAACAGTGCATGTAGAACTGCACATTTCTGCGTGCTTACCTAGAATGTGCGCATGCAGACATGCTTGTGCACTAAAGCCATAAATTAATGCTTGGCTTACAGGCTAACCTTAAACTTTACAGACAAGAGCTGATTAATATTAAATTATTTAATTTTCAGTATTACTAACCACACCTGTCAGTTAAAATTAAGACTAGAGTAAATAAGACATGTAATTTCTTTTATCATGCACCTGGGAAACACACCAAACTGTGGTGGTTATCAATTAACAGTCAAGACAATTAAAAAAAAATCATGCAATGTATACACAAACTTCAATAAAAACAAGTTTATATTTGCTACTCTTAAAAACTATGCAATTTACATATTTAAAAGCCTCCAAATAAAACCTAAAATTTATTACCTTAAAGAAACTTTAGTAGCAGCCCATAACATTACATGTACTGAAATCTAAGGAGTGTCCTTCTATAATGTTTCTTCACCTTTCTACCTACTGCACATTTAAGAAATAAAGGACTAGCTTTTTTTTTTTTTTTACTCATCCAACATTTCCATTCTCATCTCCCTGATCTTTCACACAATTTTTGTTAGATTTTCAAATAAGAACATTCACCTCTTATTTATGATTACATTCAAAACATGCATCAAGAAATAACAGTAATACAAAGATGGGAAATAAATGCCAGGATTTTTAAACAATCACAAAACAGACATGACTAAAAATAAAAGGCAAATAAAAACATAATAAAAGTTTTGAAAGAAATTTAGTAAAAATTTTCTTAATGATTCAAAGAGAAGCTTCCTATTATCTCAAATTGATCATGTAAAGGCACCAATGAATGGTTAAGAATAGGCCGAGGGTATTTACCCATCCCTCAGACAGTTATCAATTTGTGCGAGTATGTTGATTTATACTCTAATAAAGCTGAATATAATAAAAAAATTCTTGATTTCCTAGAGATCAGGATAAGAAACATCTGAACTAGCAATCATTTAGTAATCTAAGGTACTGTAACCAATAAGCACTGCAGTATTTGTATAGCAAGTGTTGGACCATGTGCTAACCTGCAAGGATTTACACACAGACTAAAAATGATCCATGCGTGTCGTAAGAGGTGACTAAAATACCGGGAGCAAGGGGCTAGTAACCCCTTCTCCTGTATAAATTAATAAATGTAAAAGGAGAAACTTTCATTTTTCCTTTTGGGCCACCCTGCCTCGGTGGGAAACGGCCGACGTGTTGAAGGAAAGACTAAAAATGATGTGGTAGGGCATAAGTCATAAGCATAGGGCTTATGACTAATGCTTCTATAACCAAATCAGGACATTCAAAATAAGTTGGTATGAGCACAGGACACATGAGCACATCAAAAAATATTGCAGATGCAGCATTCAGTATCGAAAAATCGTGCAGCATATTGTACTAGGAAAAGCAATACTAGTAGCATAATCTCAGTCCAAGGAAAGATTTTTGTCATTACAATAATAACTATTTGTGGAGTGAAAGGATGCTAGTGATAGCATATACTAGTGATAGTAAATTAAAGTACGAAAATGGCAAACCAAAGTGAACATGCTCCTGAAAATTCTAACATGGGAAGGTCCACTGATGATGACGATTAGGCCTTGAAAAATTTCAAAGACCTAATAAATCAATAGAGTACATTTATACACTCATTCCTGCCATTTTTCTAAAATTAATTAATACTCCCAAACAAATTTTTAAATTGTCATTAACTTATTCCCACATAAGCTGTTTACCACCAAAGCTGGGTGATCCGAAAAATGGAACACACTCATTCAGTAGCCAATTTACAAGAAATGTATGGACATTAAATTCAAATGTCCGTTTTTTTTTATAATGAAGAAATTATACAATTTGCTGCTTAAAGTGCTTTTAATATTTAAAGTAAAATTTTATTACGTGGAAAGTGGAGAAGAATCCTTCCTCAGTAAACCATACAAGTTTTAAGAAATGCCAGGAGCAAGGGGCTAGTAACCCTCTTCTTCTCTATAAATAACTAAATTTTTTATTTATTAACACATCGGCTGTTTCCCACCAAAGTAGGGTGGCCCGAAAATGAAAAACTTTCATCATTCACTCCATCACTGTCTTGCCAGAGGTGTGCTTACACTACAGTTACAAAACTGCAACATTAACACCCTTCCTTCAGAGTGCCAGCACTGTACTTCCCATCTCCAGGAATCGAGTCCGGCCTGCCGGTTTCCCTGAATCCCTTCATAAATGTTACATTGCTCACACTAACAGCACATCAAGTCGTAAAAACCATTTGTCTCCATTCACTCTTATCTAACACGCTCATGCACGCTTGCTGAATTCCAAGTCCCTCGCACACAAAACCTCCTTTACCCCCTCCCTCCCTTTCCTAGACCAACCCCTACCCTGCCTTTCCTCCACTACAGATCTATACACTCTCGAAGTCATTCTATTTCATTCCATCCTCTCTACATGTTCAAACCATCTCAATAACCCCTCCTCAGCTCTCTGGATAATAGTTTTGGTAATCCCACACCTCCTCCTAATCTCCAAACTACAGATTCTCTGCATTATATTCACACCACACATTGCCCTCAGACACGACATCTCCACTGCCTCCAGCCTCCTCCTTGTTGCAACATTCACAACCCATGCCTCACGCCCATACAAGAGCATTGGTATAAATATCCTCTCATACATTTCCCTCTTTGCTTTCATGGATAAAGTCTCTACAAACTCTTCAGTGCACCACTCGCCTTTTTCCCCTCGTCTTCTATGATTTACCTCATCTTTCACAGACCCATCCGCTGACACGTCCACTCCCAAATATCTGAATAAATTCACCTCCTCCATACTCTCTCCCTCCAGTCTGATATCCAATCTTCCGTTACCTAATTTTTTTATCCTCATCACCTTACTCTTTCCTATAGTATTCATTTTTAATTTCCTACTTTTACATACCCTACCAAACTCATCAACCAACCTCTGCAACTTCTCTTCCGAATCTCCCTGAAGCACAGTGTCATCAGCAGAGAGCAACTGTGACTCCCACTTTGTGTTAGATTCTTTATCTTTTAACCCCACACCTCTTGCCAACACCCGAGCATTCACTTCTCTTACAACTCCATCTATAAATATGTTGAACAACCATGGTGACATCACACATCCCTGTCTAAGGCCTACTTTTACTGGGAAGTAATCCCCCCCCCTTGCCTACATACTCTAAATAACTAAATGTAAAAAGAAAAAACTATAAAAGCATTTTCTTTTTTCTTTTTTGGAGGGGAAGGGTTGATCCACACTGCCTTGGTGGGAGACGGCCGGAGTGTTAAAAAAAATTCTTACAACATGAACTATTTAATGCTAATCCACTAATTTTATTTTTTTTTATTTTTAAATACATTTCCATCTATTACGAGTTTGTATCCTTCACTGGATTCATGTAGTAGTTTCAATTCTGAATTGCAGTGAACCAAGATTTGAATTTTTTTTTATCATTTTAGTAAAACACAATGTCTGGTTACCTTTTCCCCTCTCACATTTGTAAATGTTTTAATGTATGTGAAGCTCAAAGATTCATTTGTAGATTATATTTACATCTCACTTTTGTTTTTCTTTTTGGGCCACCCTGCCTCGGTGGGATATGGCTGGTGTGTTGAAAGAAAGAAGATTTACATCTCCTAAGTCTTTGTATACCTCATGTACTTTTACCAATGCTGCTACAAGACTTTCAGATTTACACCTCCACACGATACAGTACGTACAGGATTTTTCAAGCGTTAACTCGTACTATCTGAGTGCATTTCTCTTTCCTAGCCTTTACTCTACCTATTACACAATCCTAAAAGAACATACATATTACAGTATTAAACAACAAATAATTAAACTAAAATTAATTTTAGCAATGCAGCTTTATAATGCAATACATGCTGCAAACAATTACGTTTACCTTAATTGTTCCTGTTTTCTTTCTATTTCAGTTGCATAGGGGCTTTCATTCGCTATAAGTTTCTTGGCCAGTTCATCACACTGATTGAAACGTTCTGACCCAGCCTCAACACGATGTTTAAAGTCGTCAAACTTGGCCTGAAGGAGCTGTGTACAAACAAAAATAATTGAAGTGTATAAGAAAGTTTAAACACACATGGTTCATTGCCAAAAGATCACCTATGGCCTGAAACCACTCTTGTACATATATAAATTAAGAATTTTTGTACCACACACATTCACGTTATTAGCTATTTTATGGAACTACAGCAGTCCCCCCATATCCAGAGGTGATACGTTCCAAGATGTACTGTGGATGCCCGAAGCCACACATAGTAGCAAACCCTATATATAAGTCGTTTTTTTTCATTTATATACATACCTATGATGATGGGTGTTGGAGAGGTATAGGGATGGAGGCTGGAACAAGGTGGTGTGATGGTCACCATCTGGGTGGCAGTGTTAATGACCCAGTGTGAGTGGCAGTGTGGATGATGGGTGACTGAGCCGGTGAGTGTGCAATTGGTGCGGGCAGTAATTAGGGTGGCTGGTGGCTACATGACTAGGAATGTAAATAGCATGTTAGGGTGTGTGGGCCATTAAAACATGGGTAAGGTGTGGGAGTGGGGGATGTGGGAGTGGGGGATGTGGGAGTGGGGCTGTGAGGGATAGAAACTGTGGGGGAAGTGGCGAGTGAAAGAATAAGGTGTGGAGCTGTGTGGGCTGGAAGCTGTGGGGGAGTGGTGTGGGTGAAAGGTGTGCTTGTCAGTGGCCTTGTGTGGGTGGTGCTGGATGATGGGTAACTGGGTGGGCGATTGTGCAGTTGGTGGTATCGAGTGTGGTGGGTAACTAAATGATTAGGTATGTGGATGGCATGTTAGGGTGAAAGGTAAGGTAATGTGTGCAGGTGAGGTCATAGGGAAAATGTGGCACTGAGGGAATGGTGGTTGTGGGGAAATGGTATAGGTGTAAGCATGTGGCCATGGGAGGAGTTGTATTGGTGGATTGTGTGGAGGTAGGTTGTTGGTTGCGATGGTGTGGGTGACAGCATGTGGCTGTGCAGGAATTATAGACACAGGTATATGGGTGGGAGAGGCAGGAATGAGTTAAGAGGCATGTGGCCATGGGGGGATTTATAGGGGCAGGTGATATGGGTAGGGGGTTGTGGGCAGGAGGGTTGTTGCTGGGTGTACAGTGAGGGTGTGGTCACGATGTGGGGGGAGGGGTGAATGAACAGTTGGTGTGGGGCTGAGGTATGGCACTGGATGCAAATCAACGTAGCACAAGTTATGGTATTAGACACATACGAACAGAGCCCTGAGCCTAGCTGTGTAGCCATACTGCCATACACCCATCTCCCATCATGTCAATTTCTGTCCTTATGGGTGTTTATATTAGGTTTTTATGATATGTAGCGTGTTTTTTATACAGTTCTGAAAAAAACACTAGATACTTAAAATAATAAAAATTGTAAATAATAACAAATATACAACTTTACAGCACCCCAGAGCAACTTGCTTCTGTATATCGTAGCGTGTCAAGCAGTACTATGCTTCAGTTCTCCCTCGTGCGGGATAAGCTCCTCTGACTGTAACAATGCCAAATGGCAATCTTAATGCTAAAGTGGGTAAAAATGTTGTGGATGGAGTAGTAAGTAAATTTGGGGTGCCAGGGGTAAATGTAAATGGGGAACCATTAATTGAGCTATGTGTAGAAAGAGGTTTGGTAATAAGTAATACATATTTTATGAAAAAGAGGATAAATAAATATACAAGGTATGATATAGCACGTAAGGAAAGTAGTTTGTTGGATTATGTATTGGTGGATAAAAGGTTGATGGGTAGGCTTCAGGATGTACATGTTTATAGAGGGGCAACGGATATATCAGATCATTATTTGGTTGTAGCTACAGTTAGAGTAAAAGGTAGATATGACAAAAAGAAAATGGCAACAGCAAGTAAGAGAGAGGTAAAAGTGTATAAACTAAGGGAGGAGGAAGTTAGGGTGAGATATAAGCAACTATTGGCAGAAAGGTGGGCTAGTGCAAGAAGGAGTAGTGGGGGGGTTGAAGAGAGTTGGGATAGTTTTAAAAATGCAGTATTAGAATGTGGGGCAGAAGTTTGTGGCTATAGGAGGGTGGGTGCAGGAGGAAAGAGGAGTGAGTGGTGGAATGAAGAAGTAAAGGGTGTGATAAAAGAGAAAAAGGTAGCTTATGAGAGGTTTTTACAAAACAGAAGTGTTAATAGAAGAGCAGAGTATATGGAGAGTAAAAGAAAGGTGAAGAGAGTGGTGAGAGAGTGCAAAAGAAGAGCGGATGAAAGAATGGGAGAGGCTCTGTCAAGAAATTTTGCTGAAAACAAGAAAAAATTTTGGAGTGAGATAAACAAGGTAAGAAAGCCTAGGGAACGAATGGATTTGTCAGTTAAAAACAGAGTAGGGGAGTTAGTAGATGGGGAGCTGGAGGTATTGGGTAGATGGCGGGAATATTTTGAGGGACTTTTAAATGTCGATGAAAAGCGGGAGGCGGTAATTTCATGTACTGGCCAGGGAGGTACAACATCGTTTAGGAGTGAAGAGCAGCAGGATGTGAGTGTGGGGGAGGTGCATGAGGCATTACGTACAATGAAAGGGATAAAGCAGCTGGAATTGACGGAATCATGACAGAAATGTTAAAAGCAGGGGAAGATATAGTGCTGGAGTGGTTGGTATTTTTGTTTAATAAATGTATGAAAGAGGGGAAAGTACCTAGGGATTGGCAGAGAGCATGTATAGTTCCTTTATATAAAGGGAAGGGGGATAAAAGAGAGTAAAAATTATAGGGGAATAAGTTTACTGAGTATACCAGGTAAAGTGTATGGCAGGGTTATTATTGAAAGAATTAGAGGTAAGACAGAGTAGGATTGCAGATGAGCAAGGAGGCTTTAGAGTGGGTAGGGGATGTGTAGATCAAGTGTTTACAGTGAAGCATATATGTGAACAGTATTTAGATAAAGGTAGAGAAGTTTTTATTGCATTTATGGATTTAGAAAAGGCATATGATAGAGTGGATAGGGGAGCAATGTGGCAAATGTTGCAAGTGTATGGAATAGGTAGTAAGTTACTGAAGGCTGTAAAAAGTTTTTATGAGGATAGTGAGGCTCAGGTTAGGGTGTGTAGGAGAGAGGAGATTACTTCCGGTAAAAGTAGGTCTTAGACAGGGATGTGTAATGTCACCATGGTTGTTTAATATATTTATAGATGGGGTTGTAAAAGAAGTAAATGCTAGAGTGTTGGGGAGAGGGGTGGGATTAAATTATGGAGAATTAAATGCAAAAAGGGAGTTGACACAGTTACTTTTTGCTGATGATACTGTGCTTATGGGAGATTCTAAAGAAAAGTTGCAAAGGTTAGTGGACGAGTTTGGGAGAGTGTGTAAAGGTAGAAAGTTAAAAGTGAACATAGATAAGAGTAAGGTGATGAGGGTATCAAACGATTTAAATAAAGAAAAATTGGATATCACATTGGAGAGAGGGATTATGGAAGAAGTAAATGTTTTCAGATATTTGGGAGTTGACGTGTCAGCGGATGGGTTTATGAAGGATGAGGTTAACCATAGAATTGATGAAGGAAAAAGGCGAGTGGTGCATTGATGTATCTGTGGAGACAAAAACGTTATCCATGGAGGCAAAGAAGGGAATGTACGAAAGTATAGTGGTACCAACACTCTTATATGGGTGTGAAGCATGGGTTGCAAATGCTGCAGCGAGGAGGAGGCTGGAGGCAGTGGAGATGTCCTGTCTAAGGGCAATGTGTGGTGTAAATATTATGCAGAAAATTCGGAATGTGGAAATTAGGAGAAGGTGTGGAGTTACTAAAAGTATTTGTCAGAGGGCTGAAGAGGGGTTGTTGAGGTGGTTTGGTCATTTAGAGAGAATGGATCAAAGTAGAATGACTTGGAGAGCGTATAAATCTGTAGGGGAAGGAAGGCGGGGTAGGGGTCGTCCTAGAAAAGGTTGGAGAGAAGGGGTAAAGGAGGTTTTGTGGGCGAGGGGCTTGGACTTCCAGCAAGCATAAGTGAGAGTGTTAGATAGGAGTGAATGGAGACGAATGGTTTTTGGGACATGACGATCTGTTGGAGTGTGAGCAGGGTAACATTTTGTGAAGGGATTCAGGGAAACCAGTTAATTGATTTAGTTGGACTTGAGTCCTGGAAATGGAAAGTACAATGCCTGCACTTTAAAGGAGGAGTCTGAGATAGTGACAGCTGGGAGGGACTTTTCTCAGCTGTCGTATCTGAGCTCCTCTGCAAAGACAGTGATTATGTATGAGTGTGGTGAAAGTGTTGAATGATGATGAAAGTATTTTCTTTTTGGGGATTTTCTTTCTTTTTTGGGTCACCCTGCCTCGGTGGGAGACGGCCGACTTGTTGAGAAAAAAAAAAAAAAATTATATTATAATAATCCTAAGCTTAAGAGGAGTAGAACTGGTGGAAAATCAGTATTTTATACTGGGGAGAGACTGAGGAAGGAAGGACTGTCTCATGACGTTTTGTATCTATTAACAATATTTTATTTTCCTCGAAAGTTATTCTATTAGTAAAATTTTCATTATTATAAATCTACTGCTATGATTTTTACACATTCAGGAAACACGGTTTTACAATCCCATGAAGGAAATTTGTAATAGCCTTTACCATGTATGCTTTATTTTAAAATAAAAAATTAAGAATTTTGGGGATACAACATAATGATACATTGTTCAATTCCTTCTATACAATTTGTCTTTAGCCTTTACTTGTTCATGTGAAGTCAACTACATCCTAAACATCAACAATTTGGCACAAATTTTACTAAGGTACTGCCATATCAAAAATCATTATTTTTTTTCTCTTCTTATTTTTGGGCAAACTTCATGCAACTTCTAGTATACACTTTTGACCACCACCTTAACTAGCAATAAAAAATCATTTAAATCAGATTATTAAAATTTTCCTAGTTGAATCCTGATAGTCACTCCTAATATTTTTGGGCCAAGGTGAACTGCAGATAACAGAAATCGGAGAAACTGAACCTGTGGATACGAGAGTTCTACTGTATATGCTTGGATGTATGGAGGATGAGCTCTAGTTCTTAAGCCCATCTATTGACTGTAAATCAGCTCTTACTGAATTTATTTTTAAACCTATGGATGCATTTAATTTTTACAGCATCCATGTTTAACTCCATTTCTGATACTGAAGTCTTTCCCAATACTTCAGTGATAATAGTTCAGTGATCTGTTTCTATTAAATGTCCCTGGCTCTATTTCATTCCTTTGCTCCTCATATTTGAAAAATATTAAGCATTTCTGTCCAATCATTTCTGTAGTTATAAAAAATTATATTGCAGTTTTCTGCTCTAACTCGATCATTATAATTTTTGGCATCATCCACAGATTTTTCAACATACTGGTCATCTCCCATCAAGGTAGGGTGATCCAGAAAAATAAAATGGCAAATGCATTCACCATCACTCAAGTTAATAACTGATTTCCCATGTGTGTGCAAACATCACAATTCAAATGACCCTCTGAAATGCAACATCCCCATCCTTCCTTCAAGAGTGCAGGTACTGTACTTCCCATCTCCAGTCCAGCTAAATGGTTTACCCAAACCTCTTCAACAATGCTATCTTTCTTGCACTAACAGCTTGTCAAGTCATAAAAAGCACTTAATCAATCAATCAATCAATCAATCAATCAATCAATCAATCTCACACACACAAAACTGCTACATGCTCAAGCCCATAGCACTCTAAGCCACCTTTACCCCAACCCCTCCTGGGATGACCCACTGCCCCTTCACTCTTCCACCCCCAGATTTATACACCTGGGTCATCCTATTCTGCTCCATCTTTTCTGAATGCTCAAGAGCACCAACTCCTCCTCAGCCCTCTTAATGCTTGTCTAAATGAAAAACTTAAAATTTGCATAAACCACAGAGATAAGAAAGGTCTCTTTCACTAAGAGAATTAAAGTGGAATGCTCTATGAGAGTAGTAGTATTAGTAGTAAAGGCTGATTCCTTATGCAGAATAAAATTTGAACAACCCACAGAATTAGGCAATCACTACACCAATTAATGGTTAAAAAGCAGAGCTAAGAAGCTGTTTTTGCCCCACAAATAAATAAGTACAATTTAACAGTATTGTACATTAAAGTCAGCATATGCCTGCACTTCCAGGAAACTTTACTAAGCAAAGGTCTAAATGAAATTACCAATTCAAAGTGGGGAGAGTTCACAAAAGAACTAAGGCAGTGAGAATTACTGATACACTAACCAACAGATGCTCATAGTCCTGGCCAAAATCTTCAGAGGTTGCAGTTTGCATCTGTTCATTTATCCACTTCTCAAGGTCCTCGGCTTCACGAAAATATTCATGGCGGTACATTGATTCCATTAGCTTCTGTCGAAGATTTGCTGATAATTTCTGCAGGTCTTTCAATTCCTGATTTAGCACCTAAAAATAAGGAAAATATGCAAAATAAATTAATACTCTCATTATGGTCATACTATAATTCAAGCAATTTTAGCACTTCCTTACAAACTGGAAAATTTCACAAAATTAGATCAGCTTAGAAACATTTTACACAAAAAAACTCAAAACTATTATACATTAAATACATTGTATCTTACCTGTTGTCTGTCCTTTATTAATTTAGATTCTGGGTGACTAGATTTTATCATTGAGTCGGCCATTGTTCCCATCTCTTTAACAATTCCACTGTATGTGTCAATTTCCAACTCCAAAGCCTGCAAAGACATTTGAAATGCAATGTAATATAATTAGTTTATAAAGCTGAAACCATTTTTATTTACCTTCAACATTTTTCTTCCTTAACTTGCCAGCCATCTCCCACTGAAGTAGGGTGACAGAAAAAAACAGAAGGAAATAACTGTTATCAAGCATTCAACATCTGTCCTGCCAAAAGTGAAGACATCCCAATTCAAATGACCCATCCAAACTGCAAAATCTTTTCATAAATGTTAGCCTTCTCACACTCCAACATTGTCAAGCCATGAAAAGTTTAACAACCTTTTCCTAGTGCAAATAAGAAAGCTGCCAGTGATACTTAAGGTAACTTGACAAACAGGAATTATGCTTATATGTTTATGCCCTCAATTCATATCAAGTAACAAAGAGACTTTTTTGCTGTTCCACTGACAAATAGTCACATAGTATTTCATTCACTGTCAGGTCATGAATACAAATTGTACACATTGGGTAAAGCACCAAGTCTTACTGCCACCTGCTAGTGATATTACCTCATCACTTTATTTTCCTCTTCAAGACACTCAGTCTACATAACAAGATTACTAACAAATCACAGAACAGGTGGGGCTCTTATTTGCTACAATAATAGTTTGCTTTTTATCAGCCCTACATATTGCAGTTTCCAGATCAGTGCTTCATTTGCAGTTTCCAGATCAGTGTTTCTTGAGGAATTATCAAAAGCTTTATAAGAAAGTCTCAAATGCAATCTGCCAATCCATTTCTTTAATTTCTGTGACTAATGTAATGGCTTTTCAGAGCCTATATACCGAAATTTCTTCAATGGAAAGTCCAACCATTTGCTAGCAAGCAGTTTTTAGCTACAAGCATTTTATCCACTTTAATAACTTGCCCTTGCAGGCCTATCGTTCATCTTTCTCAATATAGTATTAGCAAAATGTCTTATTGCCATCTCTGTTGACAGATGCAACATTCTGTGTGAAAACTAGCCAAAATTTAAATCAAATTATACTCAATGGCTCAAGTCTCATATTATATAACAGTGCCTTCATTCTAAAGAAGGGATGAGTATGTTGCAATTTGGAGGATCATCTAAACTATGTCAACAAAAACTTCTGGTAAGTCAGCTAGTGAATGAAGAACAGGGAATGTGCTTCCTCTTATGGGTCACCCTGCACTGGTGTTAAAAAAAAAAAAAAAATTCAAGTCAAACCAAATTTGTCAGTGAACAATTCTGAATTACAATATTAGCAATTTTTTAGTTTTGTGGGGCCTCTAGGAATATAGCCTCACCCTGCCCTCCCAAAGCAATTTTGCATGCCTAGTTACTCGGTGCATGTTTCTAATGACTTTCACTGTTACAATACCCAAATCCAAAGATTTTTTTTTTTTTATATAATCAACATTTAAGGTGGTGCTTCTACATTAACCATGTACTCTCCCTCTCAAGGATGGAGAAATTGTTACATAGGAAGCAAGTTAATTAAGATATATGACCATGTGTGTTGTAAGAGCATTAAAATGAGAGCAAGGGGCTAGTAACCCCTTTTCCTGTATAAATTGCTTTTTTTTTTTTTTCAACAAACCGGCCGTATCCCACCATGGCAGGGTGACCCAAAAATAAAACTGAAGTTTTTCTTTTTAAATTTAGTTATGTATACAGGAGGGGTTACTAGTTCATTGCTCCCAGCATTTTAGTCGCCTCTTATGACATGCATGGCTTACGGAGGAAGAATTCTGTTTCACTTTCCCATGGGGATAAGAGGAAATAAACAAGAACGAGAAATAGTAAAAAAATAGAAAAAAAAACCAGAGGGGTGTGTATATATATATGCTTGTACATGAAAGTGTAGTGTGACCTAAGTGTAAGTAGCAAGATGTACCTGAAATCTTACATGTTTATGAGACAGAAAAAAAAGACACCAGCAAACCTACCATCATGTAAAGCAATTACAGGTTTTTGTTTTACATTCGCTTAGTGGGATGGTAGTACCTCCCTGGGTGGTTGTTGGCTACCAACCTACTATCTAGATACAAGTTACTAAATGTAAAAAGAAAAACTTTACATTTCTTATTTTTTGGGTCATCCTTTCTTGGTGGGAGACAGCCATTGTGTTTATAATAACAATAAAAAAAAAAAAAAAAAAAACTTACCTTATGCTTTGTTAGAAGTTTTCTTGCTACATCTTCATCCTTGCCATAATCTTTGGTCTGTAAGATGTTTCTCTTTTCACTCATCCATGCTTCAATTTCTGCAACCTCAAAGAAATATTGCTGTGCCTTCAGATTTAGTTCCAATTTTCTGCTACGTTCATCAGCCTCTGCGATAAGGTCATCCCATGCCACGCTTAATTCAGCACATCGACTCTTAATCTGTTACATAAATAAATGTTAAGATTAATTTTAAAAATAAATATATCACAATTATTCACCCTCTCAATCAGGAATACCCAAATACATAAAGAAAAAACAACCTGTAATACAGCAAACTGATATATCACCCCGTCACAGACTTTCTCTATTTCAGGGAAATCATTGTATGATATGTTTGATTGATTCACACCCCTGAATAGGTCAACACTGAAAATATCCTTAACCTTGTACTAGATTTATGTCAAAACCTAGGTTTAATCTTCTCATATATGAAATAATTCAACAAACTATCTTACCTTCAGACAAGGAGGCTCAAGATGCAACTGCATGACTGTTGGTTTACATAAGCCACCTTGACTAAATTACATACAATTTAGCTGAATTAAGTAAAAAAATGGTTTGTTATAAACTTAATGAGACACTATAGCAAATTTCTTTAACCACAAACATTTATAAGTGAATTGCTGAAAAAGTTAAAAGTAATTTAACTCTTTACCATTGCTTTTTCTGGGTGATTCTCTTCTGTCAGTTTATTGCCCTTTACCAGAGTCTTTGTAATCTGGGGCTGATGACCTTGGATTTCCGCTTTCAATTTAACATGCTTCTTGTTTAGGGTTTGAGCTTCATGAAGATTTTGTCCAAGTACCTAAAACAAAAAGGGAACAATTTCAATTTGTGGACAGTACTGAATGTTAAACACTAAATGTTATTAAATATAAACTAATTCCATGGGAATATTTGCAAGTACAGTGAATCCCCGGTTATAGGCCGTTCCTGTTATCGGCCAACTCCGTTATAGGCCGTTTTTTCGGCTTCCGGTTATCAGCCATTATTTCGGTGATCAGCCATATGGGACGCGTCCGTCCACCGGCTGAGGCTGCTTGCGCATCAGTCTGGCTGAGTCTCTCAGTTCGTGAGGAAGTTTCTGCTTATTCATCCAAACATTTTGCTTCTTTTCCATTGTTTTTGGTAGGGTTTTTCAGTGCAACTGCAAAATAAGTAACCATGGCTCCAAAGAAAGTTCTTAGTAAATTTCCTTTGGTAAAGAAAGTGAGAAACACGATAGAATTCAAGGCAGGCAGGCAGGCAGGCATAGAGGCAAGGAGTGTAGCAGGCATGCAGGGAGTGTATAGCAGGCATGCAGGGAGTGTATAGCAGGCATGCAGGGAGTGTATAGCAGGCATGCAGGGAGTGTATAGCAGGCATGCAGGGAGTGTATAGCAGGCATGCAGGAGGTGGATAGCAGGCATGCAGGGAGTGTATAGCAGGCATGCAGGGAGTGTATAGCAGGCATGCAGGGAGTGTATAGCAGGCATGCAGGGAGTGTATAGCAGGCATGCAGGGAGTGTATAGCAGGCATGCAGGGAGTGTATAGCAGGTATGCAGGGAGTGTAGCAGGAAGGCAGGGAGTGTAGCAGGTGGAGTGACTCAAGCTGGTCCTAGTGGCATTAAAAGACTAAGGGAAGTAACCCCAGAGAGAGCTTTGCTACCTGAAGTCCTTATGGAGGGGTATTCCCCTTCCAAACAATAACTCCTCCCTCTTTCATCCTCCCTATCTTCCATAAGCAAGCATTAGTCTTCAATAAAGGTATGTAATACTGATTTAATTGTTAAAAAAACAAAAATTGTGAATATTTTTGTCTGGAACGGATTAATTGTATTTACATTAATTCTTTTGGGAAATATTATTTCGGTTATCAGCCATTTCGGTGTTAGGCCGAGCTTCTGGAACGGATTACGGCCGATAACCGAGGGTCCACTGTAATACAAGACAGGAAATATACTATAAAAATGATAATGAAAAAAGTTTTGAGTAATCTGTAAAGAAAGATCAGATTACTCCTGTTATGTCAACTACTAGTACTTCTCTAATGTATATGCAAATTAAGAGTGGACACAGGGAATATGAAACTAATTCATGTAGTTCTACATCTAATTCCACATATCCTTTCAGTACGTCTCATGAAATCACTTTAGTTAGTAAAACATTACACAGAACCTAATCATTCATTTACATGGTCCATCATTTTTTTCAAAAACGAATTCTAGCAATACCAATATACAAGGCATTAATTTCGCTTGCTCATATAATTTGTACAAAATATAAATGAGATACAAACTTTAGATGTGGCTAGTGGCATGTGTTCCTTGATCCACTGCATTTCAGCATCAAGCTCAAAGTTGAACTCATGCCATCTGAGTGACTCTTCAAGGGCTGCACGACGCCGGGCTGCCGGGTCCTGGAAACAGAAAAATATAGGATCACAAATCAAATTACCTATATGTACATATTTTTTCTTTCAACACACAGGCTGTTTTCCACCGAGGCAGGGTGACCCGAAAGACACTTTCACCATCATTTGCACTACCACTGTCTTGCCAGAGGCATAGAGATGACAGTTTAGATGTCCCTCTGAAGAGCAAATATCCCAAGCACTTTTAGAATGCAGGTATTGTACTTCCCACCTCCAGGACTCAAGTCTGGCTAACTGGTTTCCCTGAATCCCTTAACAATATATTACCATGCTCACACTCCAACAGCTCATGAAGCCCCAAAAACTGTCTGGATCCACTTACTAATATCCACACTCATTCACACAATTATGTTTAAGTAAAAAATTAAGCCTTTGCCCACCAAACCAGAGTAGGAAAAAAAACATCTTAAAATTATTATTACATTCACATGGAAGCACTAGACCCACAAAAATCAAAGGGCTAGGAAATAAAATACAATCAGGTTTGCCTTGTTGAAGCATTGAAAACATTCAAAAATGTTGTACTGAATAAGCTACTAAAAGGTGATGTTTAACCCTTAAACTGTCCACACGTAGATATACGTTCACTCGCTTAGCTGACCGAACGTAGATCTACGTTTTTTTTCAAATGCCACGATAAGCCTGAGTTGCCTAGAGATTAGAGAATGGGTCTGTGCAATCAGTGTGTGTAGTATTACAAAATGTGGAAATGACAAACAAAATGCACTCTTCATTTTAAAGAATAAGAACAATTTATTTTTTTCTCAAAATACTCGGTCAGCTACGCGAGTCAACGTATATCTACGTGTGGACAGTTTAAGGGTTAAAATGGCCTGTTAAAAGATTAAAACCAAAAAAAATAAGTTAAAAAACAGTGATAAAATCATCTTACCTTCAACTTGTTAAATCTATTCTTTGCAGATACACAAGATGCTCTGATACTGTCTGCATCAAAGTGGTCATCCTGCACCATTTGATCACCAACAGCACACATCTCACTTATCTTTCTCTCCATAGTATGCATATCATTTTCTAAATTCTGCTGTTTATTCATGAGATCCTTGCATGAACGAAGATCTGAGCCTACATCTTTATTTTTAAGAGCAGATTCCAGAGCATCCAAGTTTTTTTCAGTTTCTTCCAAGTTCTTATTGTATCCATGTTGGTTATTGGCTTGGTTAAGCTTCATCCCTTTCTCTTCAGTCTTGGAACAAAGATCTTTCCATTTTTGATTGAGGTCATCTAAAGTGTTCCTAATGTCATCAGACTGATAGTGCTTCATGCCTATCAAATCTTGACCAGTTTTGTTGAGACGTCGCAGTTGACCTTCATTGGCATGAAGCTCCCTCTCAAATGCTTCGTGCTTTTGCATTTTTCTCTCTAAGTTACTGAGGTCTCTGTATGATTCATCATCTGCCATCTTCTTTTTATCCATTATCCACTTATCAAAGTCATCTGCATCTGCCTTAAACTGCTGATAGGCAATAGAACCATTCAGTTGTTCCCGTCTAGCTTGAGCACGGTCCTTTACTGCAGCTCGTCTGTCACGTACCTGAATAACATGACACATGGAAACACTTTACTACAAAAATACAATAATGTAGAGCATTCTAAGTTCTATTTAAATAAAAAGGTAAAAAAATATGGATAAAATCTTTAAACTAAGTGGAATATCATATGTGAATGGTTTCAAGGGCTTCACCCTTGCAACCCTCACTTTGGTATTAATATGCTGTAAATTACCAAACAAACTTCAAATATAATGACAGTACCAAATTACTATTCAATTCACAGAATTTTTTGTTTAAATTGGATTTTATCCAAAGATACCTCCACAAATGCATCCCAAAGGACTGATAATTATAGGTTTCAGGACTCAGGGTGGCTTTGTTTCACAAAATGTCTTTGAATGAAAAATCAGACAGCAAATAGCTATTCTAGGACTAACAAAACTTCTGTAGGTAATGCAATATGAGTACGTATATTACATGTCATTTATGAAGAGGATATACAAACTTCTGAAATGCCACTGTTGAATTGTTTGGGAACCACCAGCAGGAGAGAGAACTTTTGGCAGTAGGTTAAGGATTAGGTTAGTGAAACTAAAAAACGGAACAGCTTTTCTCAATGTTGAAAATGGTTTAAAACACCCACAAGCCGACGAGTAAGACACGTGCAACAGCTGGGCATCTATCTTTTGCCCAAGTAGTTTATTTTATCAAGTAATGCACACACAAAGGTCACTGTGTGGACATCAGCAGCAATAGGGGGTTCTGTATAACTAGTTTTATCTGTTTTCCATCAGTCAGTATCTCGTCCCATTACTGAACCTATTCAACCTGAGATGTCTAGCAAATGGCACAGCTGGGTTGAAATAGCCAAAGACCAACCAATGGGTTTTACTATACTTCCATCTATACTAGCAATTTCATGGGTGAACAAAAGTACTGGTCATACCAACAACAATTTTCTTGCAATGTCTTACAGTAGTTTTTTAAAATCATAGGTCATTTCCCACCATGGCCGAAAAAAAAGCTAACAATTTTGTAGTCCAATAGAAACCCACAGCCTTCTAAGTGATCAACTATTTACTCTCAAGAAAAAAGATACTTCATTAAGAGAGATGAATAAATACATAAACATCATGTGCACTAACATTTATGAGCAATAATTAAATTTAAAGGAACACAAGTGTGTACTTTGTGTGTTACTTCCTCATGAAGAGTAGAAAGGTGTTTACACACTTCCCAGACATTAAGAGAGATGGTTAACTTACCTGATCTCTGCGTTCATTTATGTACGTGGCATCATAATGCTCTGCTGCAATTAGTTTATCTGCCATTTCGCTAAATGTTTTCAATCTTTCATCTTGTGCCATCAGAGTATTCTCAAAGTCATCATGATGCTTCATTAGTGCTTCAACATCATCCAAGGTGCCCTAATAAAAAAATAAAATAATTAAAAACAAGAAAAAGGTCAAGTAAAAGGACACAAATGCAACTAATGTGACATTTTATTGTGGCAACGTTTCGCTCTCCAGGAGCTTTCTCAAGCCGTTGCAAGCGATAATGGACATAGTGGGTTTATATATACTCTCAAAGTGAGGTGAAATACTAGTGGTGGTAGTAGTAGTGATATTAGTAGTAGTAGTAGTAATGCAATAGGTAGAACAATCAATATGCACATGAGTAAAGGTGATAAAACAAATACTAGGGTAGTATAACAATAGTTAGACAAATATTTCTGCTGGAGGTTGAAATATCGAGGCCTGTAGGATGTTCCACATCTACGATGTGCTTGTGTTGAATTAGTCTCTCCTGCTAATTCAACACAAGCACATCGTAGATGTGGAACACTCTACAGGCCTTCGATTTTCAACCTCCAGCAGAAATATTTGTCTAACCTTGTTATACTACCCTAGTATTTGTTTTATCACCTTTACTCATGTGCATATTGATTGTTCTACCTATTGTATTACTACTACTACTACTAATATCACTACTACTACCACCACTAGTATTTCACCTCACTTTGAGAGTATATATAAACCCACTATGTCCATTATCTCTTGTAACGGCTTGAGAAAGCTCCTGGAGAGCGAAACGTTGCCACAATAAAATGTCACATTAGTTGCATTTGTGTCCTTTTACTTAACATATTGTCGGTAATTCTACCAATATTATTACAAGAAAAAGGTCAAATAATTTAATTAAGATTGCACAAATTGAAACTCCTATATTTCTGTTTTTAATGATAAAAATATTAGTGATAAAATGAAGATAAAATGTTTATAGTGCTACTATTCTATCTAAGCCACTTCAAAATATATTCTTATCCTGCACTACATTTATTTGGAGCAATTAGAGCACAGAAAATAGAATTTCTAATGATAATCTAACAGGTTTTTTTTTTTTTTTTTTTTTTTTTTTTTTTGACTACCTGTCTCATTCAATCACTGTCTTGCCAGAAGGAAGTCCCACATCAAAACTCACATGACCCCAAACTGCAATATCCCCATCCCTCCTTCGGAGTGCATTCACTGTACTTAACATCTCCAGGACTCAAGTCTGGCTGACTAGTTTCTTTCAATCCCTTCATAAATGTTTACCTCTCACACAATCCAACAGCATGTCAAATAATAAAAACCAAACCACTTGCCTCCATTCACAATAGGCTTGTGTGAGCATGTTAAATGTCCAGACCCCTAACATTCAAAATCTTCTTTACCTTCTCCAACCTTAGTAACTGTCCTTTATTATCCATTTCAAACAGCATGTAAAGTATTACAATAAAATTCACAAAACCCACACTTAAGAGGAACCTCATAACTGCATTTTGGTCCATTCAGGTTCATTATCCTCTCCTAGGTGTGTATTAGTTGTGAATTGTTCCAGCCACAGTTTTGTGACTTTTTATTCTCAAGTACGTACATTAAATTGCTGTAATTACGAGACTTACTCCAAGATCATTGTAGTCAAGGAAAGTTTCATGAGAACTTGTTGCAGCATCAATTTGGTCAGCTTCTCTATTAAAGAGCTGTAGATCCATACACTGCCTCAACCAGTCACCCTTCTCTTGCCAACCCCGGTGAATAGCTCGCTGTTCTTCCCCCAGTAATGCCATCTGTTGAAATAGTGGTATTGAATACTGTAATATATACAATTAAGTAATGCAAGGTCAAACTGAATGGAAGAAAAATACAGCCTAACCTTTTAAATGTGTCAACATACAAATTCAAAATTTTCATGTTAATTCAAGCCTTTACGTATTACTGCATTTATTGGGGTTTTAGTACAAATGGTTAAATTTATGTACTTAATATTAATCTATCCTAACTATACTTAACCTAAACTATAGATGTAGAGAAACTGGCATTAGTAAATATGTGAAAAATGTAGGACAGGTAATTACCATCCTTTTCACCTATGTTATGCAGAATGCAATTTAAGTGACCAAGCTCCCAATAACTTTTTTTTTTTTTTTTTTTTTACATATTCAATGAAATTTCTGTTTTCTATAGGTATGCCATTTTGCTTGCCTTCAAAAGGGTTATGTTAGTTAGTATACAACAATATTTCAGTCTAAAGTACAAGTGTTTTAAACACTAACTGGTCTAGCATCTCTTATGTGAAGACTGTTGCTGTCCAGCCTATCATTATAGTACCAACTTATTATCTCTAACCTTTTCTTGCACTTCACTGAAGTCAGGATTCCTTCTGACAAGCTTCTCTCCAAGCTGGCCGAGCTCGGTGAATTCATCTTGGTGAGCTCTGATGTCATCGCCAAGATCTTGGTGACTCTTGAGAAGATGTTCTGCAGTCATAACATCACGAGCAGGCTCATCAGAATTCAAAGCATTTTTAACATCGCCAACCCAGTTTAGAAGACTCTGAAATATTGAATATTTTTTTTTTTCCACCACCTCAACCTCTCTTCAGCCCTCTGAATAATGCTTTTATTAACTCCACACCTAATCTCAAGCTCTGAATTTTCTGCATAATATTCACATCACACATTCCTCTCAAACACGACATCTCTACTCCCTCCAACCTTCTCCTCGTTGTAATATTCAAAACCCATGCTTCACATCCATACAACAGTGCTGGTATCCCTATACTCTGGTACATTCCCCCTTTTTAGTCTCCATAAATAAAGTCCTTTGTCTCAATAGATGCCTCAATGCACCACCCACCTTTTTATCTTCATCAATTTAATGGTTCACCTCATCTCAGAATCATTCACCAACAAGTCCACTCCCAAACAACTGAACACTACACACAGAACACATTTACTTCCTCCATATTCCCTCCAATCTAATAGTATTTTTTTATACTCTTAAAAGCTTGCTCTTTCCTAAGATTAATTTTAATTTCCATCTTTTATATACCCTTCCAAATTAGTTTGCCAACTTCTACAACTTCTCTTCCAATTCTCCCAAAACAACTCCCACTCTGTACCAAATTCACTATCATTCAATTCCACACCTCTCTCCTCTTCTTCAACCCCATTTATAAATGTTAAATCATAGTGACATCACACATTCCCATCTGAGGCTTACCTGTACTGGAAAATAATCTTCTGCATATCCTACCTTGTAACTTGTTATCCACACGAAAGTTCTTCATTGCTTTATCTAACCTACCACCTATTCCATACATTTGCAACATTAACACACTGCTTCCCTTTTGACCCTATCACATGCCTTTCCTAAAGCCATAAGTAGTGCTCACCTATAAGCTTCAGTGTAAACACTTGGTCTACATATCCCTTACCCTTCCTAAAACCTTGTTTCCCTGTCTTACCCATAATTCAATAGCAACTACCATAACTTTTCCTGGTATACTCAATAGGCTTATTATATCCCCCTTTTCCCTTATACAAAGCAACTATGCATGTTCTCTGCCAATCCTAGGCACATTCTCCCCATTTCATGCATATATTGAACACATTGCACCAACAACTCTGCAAATATATCTCCACCTTCTTTTAATATTTCTGTCTTAATCCCATCTACCCCAGCTGCTATACCCCTCTTTCATTTTACAGACTGCCTCACGTACCTACACCAGACATTTATCTGGTTCTTCCTCACTCCAACATTCAGCAATTGATCAAAATAGTCCCTGAATCTTCTCAGTACCTACAACTGCCCAAGACTCAACATATTTAACTCACTCCAAAACCTTTTCTTATTCTCAGCATAATTTTGTTGATAAAAGCCTCTCTTAATCATCTTTCCTGCACTCCCTTACCATTCTTTTAACCTCTTATACTCCTCCCTCCATTTATCACTTTACATTGTAAAAACCTTTCAGAGGCCAACCTTTTCTCCCTTACCACCCATCATTTCACCAATCACTCTCCTTCCTTCCTGCACTCACCCTCCTATACCCCACACACTTCTGCACACTAACACTGCAGTCTTAAATCTACTCCACAGCTCCTCTACCCTCTAAATTACCTGTACTCTATCTAGTCTGCCTTTCTCCCTAAATTTGCTTATATAGTTTACTTTATCTCCTTTAATTTATAAACTTTCGCTTCTCTCTTATCTATCAATGACTGTTTTGAACCCCCATCTACTTATTACTCTCACTGTAGTTACCACTAAATAATTATCCAATATACGTATGTATGTGTATACTGCATGTTGATTAATTTCATTTTGCTTCATTGGGAAGATTAACAATGCCTAAAAATTATTTCCACTTAATTATTTTCAGAATAGTAAGAACTGCACATGCAACTAGTACAATTTGTTTTTTTCCAGGTTTAAAAAGAACAAATAAAAACTCCAAGTTTCTTAAAACACAAATAAATATAAAGTTAATTTTACCTTAGCTGAGTTAAGGAAGATCTGCTGGCCAACAGCTTCCTCAAGTCTGTTCCTTCTCTCTACAGCTTTACCCTTCAGCTGTCCCCAATATTGTTGCACTTCTTCCTGTCTTGCCTCTACAGCATGTCTTTCTCGGGGATATGATGCTTTAACAGAATCAGCAAGAAGGTTGACACGACGTACCTGCACAGACAACCAAGGTAATTTACAAGCTTATCATCAACACTTTTTCAGCAAACTCTGGTATTAGAGGAGCAATTCTAATAAAATTACCCAAAGTAAACTAAAAAACAAATGAACAAATTTAAACTACAGTAAAAACGTGCATGCAAGGAATGGGGAAAGGAGAAAAGAATAACATGGAGTTATAACATTCATTTGTTAGAGTATTATATAACAATAATCAGCATCTTTTAGGTATTGTAAACCCTTAGTTTTCCTATTTTGCCATCTGGAAATTACTGTATATACATTACTCGAGAAAAGGTCCAGGGTTTAAGACCAAATGTTTAGACAAAATGTACGGAGTAAACAATAGTTCATGGGTTATATTTTCAAGCAGACAAAATCATGTAGTATGTCTAATGCCTAATATCTGATTATTATTTTACCTTCTCTTCCACTGGTGCTAATTCCCTCTCCAACTGATCGTGCTTGCGCTGGAGAGACTGTACAGTTTTCAGGTCTCGACCCAATTCATCAGTGTCCAGCTTTTCCATCTTCTCCACCATCCAGTCCCTCGTCTCATCACAAGTGCGATGGAATAGTTCTACACTGGACGCTCCCTCCAGACTACGTTCTTTTTGTTGCTTCAGGCGATTAAGGTGAGCCCATTGATCATGAATTTGCTTTTGGCGAACTTTAATCTTTTCCAGTTGACTATGTCCTGTGGCTTCAAAGTCCTGAACCATCTTATCAATTATTTCAATCCTCCTGCTTGCGGCTGACAAGTCTGTGAGGAACTTTTCAAATTTCTGCTTTGCTGTCTCTACATCATCGCCCTTCTCATCCATTTTAAGTAGCTTTTCTTTTTCCCTCATCCAGGTTTCAAAACCTTGGCACTCACTCAGGAATGAGAAAAGTTTAATAGATTCTTCCAGATACAAGTGTCGCTTTTGGGCAAGTTCACACAAATCTCCGTAGGTTGAATTAATGGACTGCAAACGTTTTTCAACAGTTTCTGGTTCTTCAAATCTTTTATTTCGAGCTGCGGATTAAGCAAAATGTTTTTAGTTTGAAAAATATTAAAGTCACAGACAGTAGTCAACCAAAAGCTAACAGGCAAGCTCAAGAATTAGCTAACAAACTAGTCTGCCAGACATACAGTGGTACCTCTGTTAACGATGGTCCCCAAACTCGCCCTTTTATGTAAGTTTATTTTTTTAAATGATTTTGTAAGTGTATTTTTGGGGGTCTAAAAGGACTAGTCTATTTTACATTATTCCTTATGGGGATAAATTCATTTGGTAATGGCACTTGAACAGCATTCTGGAACGAAAAAATATCGTTAACCGAGGTACCACTGTATATGTAATATCTGCTACTGTTAAATTTTGTTTTATTTTTATGCCTTTTTACATTATTTTTATACATTTGAAGGATGCAGACAACTTATACTTACGAGGTGCTCTAGGCTTCCTCTTCTTGACCCTTTCGGTTTTCTTTACCATCCTGGTTTTTGGCACCATTCTCTTCTCAGGAACCTTAACTTCCTTTTTAACCCGAACATTAATTTTCTTTGGTTCACTCTCCCTGACATAATTAGCAGGAACAAAACCTTCTTCACCAGTATTTTTACGTACATTCCACCAATCTCGATTTGTTTTATTGATCAGGAACATCATCTGGAATTTAAAAAAATTATATAAATAAGGGATAATTTGTTATTTATATCTCAGGAACATCATAAAATGATAATTTCAATAAATCAGAAAACTTGACTCCCAAACTTTTCATAAGAATATCTAAGAAAACATTCACTAACATAATATTTTTGTTTACCTCTCCTTTCACCATATGCATGCCTTGACCTTGGAAGGAGTATCTAGCAATGACAGTGGGTAACTCTCTCTGTTCAGTAACAGTCACCTCTTCTACTTTTTCCACGACTTCCTCTACCAAAACTTCCTGTGGTACCATTTTCACTTCATCTACCCACTCGTACTCCTCCTCCTCTCCAATGTTCTGCTGCTGGGATGTGAGCTATAAAAAGTAAAAACAAGACCTTAGTATTTATTACACAGGAAACAAGCATCAAATTAATAATTATATCGTACAGTGGTTAACACAGTATTAGAATGTAGGGCAGAAGTTTGTTGCTATAGGAGGGTGGGTGCAGGAGGAAAGAGGAGTGATTGGTGGAATGAAGTAAAGGGCGTGATAAAAGAGAAAAAGGTAGCTTATGAGAGGTTTTTACAAAACAGAAGTGTTGTAACAAGAGCAGAGTATATGGAGAGTAAAAGAAAGGTGAAAAGTGGTGACAGTGCAAAAGGAGAGCAGATGAAAGAGTAGGAGAGCCACTGTCAAGAAATTTTGCTGAAAATAAGAAAAAGTTTTGGAGTGAGATAAACAAGTTAAGAAAGCCTAGGGAGCGAAAGGATTTGTCAGTTAAAAACAGAGTAGGGGAGTTAGTAGATGGGGAGCAGGAGGTATTAGGTAGATGGCAGGAATATTTTAAGGAACTTTTAAATGTCGATGAAGAAAGAGAGGTGCTAATTTCATGCACAGGTCTGGGAGGTATAACATCTTTTAGGAGTGAAGAAGAGCAGGATGTGAGAGTGATGAAGGAAAAAAAGGCGAGTGGTGCATTGAGGTATCTGTAGAGACAAAAAAACGTCATATATGGAGGCAAAGAAGGGAATGTATGAAAGTACGTATAATGATACCAACACTCTTATATGGGTGTGAAGCTTGGGTTGTAAATGCTGCAGCAAGGAGGCGGCTGGAGGCAGTGGAGATGTCCTGTCTAAGGGCAATGTGTGGTGTAAATATTATGCAGAGAATTCAGAGTGTGGAAATTAGGAGGAGGTGTGGAGTTACTAAAAGTATTAGTCAGAGGACTGAAGAGGGGTTGTTGAGGTGGTTTGGTCATTGAAAGAGAATGGATCAAAGTAGAATGACTTGGAGAGCGTATAAATCTGTAGAGGAAGGAAGGAGGGGTAGGGGTCTCCTCGAAAAGGTTGGAGGGAGGGGGTAAAGGTTTTGTGGGCGAGGGGCTTGGACTTCCAGCAAGCGTGTGTGAGCGTGTTAGATAGGAGTGAATGGAGACGAATGGTTTTTGGGACCTGACGAGCTGTTGGAGTGTGAGCAGGGTAATATTTAGTGAAGGGATTCAGGGAAACCAGTAATTATAGATTTAGCCAGACTTGAGTCCTGGAAATGGGAAGTACAATGCTTGCACTTTAAAGGAGGGGTCTGGGATAATGACAGTTTGGTGGGAGTATTCTAAACTGTAGCATCTGAGCACTTCTGCAAAGACAGTGATTATGTATGAGTGAGGTGAAAGTGTTGAATGATGATTAAAGTATTTTCTTTTTGGGGATTTTCTTTCTTTATGGGTCACCCTGCCTCAGTGGGAGACAGCCGACTTGTAGAGAAAAAAAAATGAGGTAAATGTACCTGCCACTAACTTAGACACACACATGAATCAGAATACACATTTCATTATATAATACAATATCTAGTGTGTGAATGTAAGCTCAATCACATTAGGATAAAATTGCATTCCAATTTTGAACTTGTACATTTATTAGGCTTTTCAATAATTTTATGTGAACCAATTAGACTTTTTTTTTTTCAACAAGTCAGCCATCTCCCACCAAGGCAGGGTGACCCAAAAAGAAAGAAAATCCCCAAAAAGAAAATACTTTCATCATCATTCAACACTTTCACCTCACTCATACATAATCACTGTCTTTGCAGAGGCACTCAGATACTACAGTTTAGAATTAGTCCCTCCAAACTGTCACTATCCCAGACCCCTCCTTTAAAGTGCAGGCATTGTACTTCCCATTTCCAGGACTCTAAGTCCGGCTAAATTAATAACCGGTTTCCCTGAATCCCTTCACTAAATATTACCCTACTCACACTACAACAGCTCGTCAGGTCCCAAAAACCATTCGTCTCCATTCACTCCTATCTAATACGCTCACACACGCTTGCTGGAAGTCCAAGCCCCACGCCCACAAAACCTCCTTTACCCCCTCCCTCCAACCTTTTCAAGGACGACCCCTACCTTTCAAGGCAGGTGAAATTGCTGACCTAGAAAATGTGCAGAGAACCTTCACAGCACGCATAACTGCGATAAACCACCTCAATTACTGGGAACTCTTGAAGTTCCTAAACCTGTACTCCCTAGAATGCAGGTGGGAGAGATACATTATTATATACACTTGGAAAATCCTAGAGGGATTAGTACCAAACTTGCACACGAGAGTCACTCCCTACGAAAGCAAAAGACTCGGCAGACGATGCAACATCCCCCCAATGAAAACAGGTGCCACTAGCACATTGAGAGAGAACACAATAAGTGTCAGGGGCCCAAGACTGTTCAACTGCCTCCCAGCATACATAAGGGGGATTACCAATAGACCCCTGGCTGTCTTCTAGCAGGCACTGGACAGGCACCTAAAGTCAGTACCTGACCAGCCGGGCTGTGGTTCGTATGTCTGACTGCGTGCGGCCAGCAGTAACAGCCTGGTTGATCAGGCTCTGATTCCACCATGAGGCCTGGTCACAGACCGGGCCGCGGAGGCGTTGACCCCCAGAACTCTCTCCAGGTAAACTCCAGGTACCCCTCCTTCCTTCCCCTACAGATTTATACACTCTCCAAGTCATTCTACTTTGATCCATTCTCTCTAAATGACCAAACCACCTCAACAACCCCTCTTCAGCCCTCTGACTAATACTTTTAGTAACTCCACACCTCCTCCTAATTCTCTGCGTAATATTTACACCACACATTGCCTTAGACAGGACAACTCCACTGCCTCCAGCCTCCTCTTCGCTGCAGCATTTACAACCCAAGCTTCACACCCATATAAGAGTGTTTGTACCACTATACTTTCATACATTCCCTTCTAATAAAAGATTTTATGCCTAGAAATAATCAAGTGAAAATTATGTAGAATTACATTTAATGCAGAGATTCCTGAATTAATAAGTTTTTGTCCTTGGTTATTAACTGCCTTTATGTCTCCCTCGTAGGCCTTGATTTCTCCTTCAAGTCGAGTGTGTAGCTGCAGCAGGGCCAGACCACTTGGTTCATCCTCACCGTAGTCCTTGGACTGGCACAGAGGCAGCTTCTCCTTGATCCATGACTCTGCCTCATTGGCATCTGCATTAAACTGCCAAAAATAATGCTGTATTTAGATAATGCTCATTCAACATGTTTAGCATATAGGGTAAGAATAAATTGGTGTTTTCACATTTTGCAGTACACTTGCATTAAAAAATATATATATAAAAAATTTCCATTATGTATGCATCATTTTGCATACTAAAATGGCATACGTGGGACTGTTATAGCATGGTTTCTCGTATACTGATGTACGGAAACTCAAGTACCCCCCTACTTAATCCCATTTTATTTATTTCCCCTCCCCCACTGAAACTCTCCTACCCCCTTCAGGTTAGTTTCACTTAGAATCATGACATCCAGCTTCTTTTCATTCATAATATTGAGAATAATCTCTATCTATAGAAGGGGCTACTAGCCCCATGTTCCTGGCATATTTGTCACCTTTTACGACAGGCATGGCTTACACAAAGATTTTATTTCCACTTCCCCATGGATATGAAAGAAAATAAGAACATGTATACATATACATGCATGAGTAATGCAACCTAAGTTTAAAGTAGAAGTAGAACAATGTACCTGTTATTTTGCATGTTAATGAGAAAGAAAGCCACCAGCAATCCTACCAGTGTGTAAAACAATTACAGGTTTCCGTTTCACACACTAGACAGAACCGTGGTAGTACTTCCATGGGTGGTTGTCTACCAACCTACTACCTGCACGTCCCCTTCAAATTTGCTAACATCCTGTGACCTCCAAAACAATCTACACATCAGTTTTCTGTTAGCAGTGATTTAAAGAGTCTGTATCAAAACTAGAGGCAGCTGAGTGTCTTAAAATGTGCGATGATTGGTGTAGTATTCTTGTGTACTTTGCTGCTTACGTGACTTACTACTACTGCTGCATCAGCAGCAGAAATAAGTGTCATTTTGTGTACAGTACTATTCTTGTCTACTGTAAAATTTTCTATATTTGAAACGAAAATATGATTGGTCATATAGTAATATATATTGAGAATTATTACTGTAAGCACTAAAATTTTAACTAGCCATATCCAACTCTGCAACAAAAGAAAAATAATTACAAGATCATTACCAAGCAAGCTTCAGCTGCATTTTCAAGCTGTTTCCGTCGGTCACTCGCATACTGATCTAGGCGTCGCCATTTCTCTTTCAGAGCAGCAATACGTTCACTGATGGCCTTAGCATCAGGATGACCAGCCTTGAAGAGTGCTTCTCCCGATCTCATAACTTTCTCTGCCTTGGGACGACGGGCACGCATCTCATCTTCTAAAGCCTGAGGGGTGTAAATCCAGTTAATAAAAAATGAAAAAATTTAACTTTCTGATACTTTAATTTTAAAGTTAAAAGTATTATGAATAATACAGCATTTAGTAAATTAACATGCTACTTACCATGATTCAAGCTTAAAAAAGCACATCACATATGCTATATGCATAAGCCCAAATTTTGCTTTATGCAAATAAATAGAAAGCAGAAAGGAAAAAAAAATAAAACCAATTTTAAAAACTATACAAAAAATGCGCTGTAAAAAAAAAAAAACAGAAAAGCTCTTCACCTTGCCACAACCTTGTCCAAAGAAAACAGTAAATACTTCATAAATAACAAATTACTTTACCTTAAGGGATGCAGCTTTCTGGTGGCAGAGCACAGGATGTGTTAGTGCAGAGAGCACCAGGGTGAGGGAGGTTAAGTAGAGGGAGCCATTAGTGTTAAGGTGACCAAATGCAACATTACTCCTTTATTATAGAAACTGAAGGCAACACTACAAGCAAACTCAAACAAAATGTGTTAGGTGTTAAAAGCAGCTAAGTGCATTATTTTTTTTTTTTTTTCAACAAGTCGGCCGTCTCCCACCGAGGCAGGGTGACCCAAAAAGAAAGAAAATCCCCAAAAAAGAAAATACTTTCATCATCATTCAACACTTTCACCACACTCATACATAATCACTGTCTTTGCAGAGGAGCTCAGATACAACAGCTGAGAAAAGTCCCTCCCAGCTGTCACTATCTCAGACCCCTCCTTTAAAGTGCAGGCCTTGTACTACCCATTTCCAGGACTCAAGTCCAACTAAATCAATTAACTGGTTTCCCTGAATCCCTTCACAAAATGTTACCCTGCTCACACTCCAACAGATCGTCATGTCCCAAAACCATTCGTCTCCATTCATTCCTATCTAACACGCTCACACATGCTTGCTGGAAGTCCAAGCCCTCGCCCACAAAACCTCCTTTACCCCTTCCCTCCAACCTTTTCTAGGATGACCCCTACCCCGCCTTCCTTCCCCTACAGATTTATACGCTCTCCAAGTCATTCTACTTTGATCCATTCTCTCTAAATGACCAAACCACCTCAACAACCCCTCTTCAGCCCTCTGACAAATACTTTTAGTAACTCCACACCTTCTCCTAATTTCCACATTCCGAATTTTCTGCATAATATTTACACCACACATTGCCCTTAGACAGGACATCTCCACTGCCTCCAGCCTCCTCCTCGCTGCAGCATTTGCAACCCATGCTTCACACCCATATATGAGTGTTGGTACCACTATACTTTCGTACATTCCCTTCTTTGCCTCCATGGATAACGTTTTTTGTCTCCACAGATACCTCAATGCACCACTCACCTTTTTTCCTTCATCAATTCTATAATTGACCTCATCCTTCATAAACCCATCTGCTGACACGTCAACTCCCAAATATCTGAAAACATTTACTTCTTCCATAATCCCTCTCTCCAATGTGATATCCAATTTTAATTTATTTAAATCGTTTGATACCCTCATCACCTTACTCTTATCTATGTTCACTTTCAACTTTCTACCTTTACACACCCTCCCAAAATCGTCCACAAACCTTTGCAACTTTAATTTAGAATCTCCCATAAGCACAGTATCATCAGCAAAAAGTAACTGTCAACTCCCATTTTGCATGTAATTCCCCATAATTTAATCCCACCCCTCTCCCCAACACCCTAGCATTTACTTCTTTTACAACCCCATCTATAAATATATTAAACAACCATGGTGACATTACACATCCCTGTCTAAGACCTACTTTTACCGGGAAGTAATCTCCCTCTCTCCTACACACCCTAACCTGAGCCTCACTATCCTCATAAAAACTCTTTACAGCCTTCAGTAACTTACTACCTATTCCATACACTTGCAACATTTGCATTATATACAAATGATTAAGAAAAAGATGGGTCTTTGTACAGGATTAAGAACTGTGTACAGAATTAAAATTAATGTGTCTTCATTGAACACATTAAAAGCAATAAGTATTTCTTATGAACTTCTCTTGTCCCTGCCAAGTCTGATAAGGAGCATTTAATGTGAACCTGCAATCTTAATTGTGGCTATCCATATATGAATGAGCCTTTGAATTATAAGATTTATTAGTTATGGCACTCAATATTTCATGGAGAAATTTCACATTTAATGTCAAACATGAACATATGTATGAAGTGGTTTAAAAATGCACCAGTGCAGTGCCTGCACTTTAAAGAAGTGGAGATAGTGTGACTCACAGGATCATTTGAATTGTGATGTCTGCACACTTTTGGCAAAACAGTTAATGAATGAGAGCAAATGTTTTATCTTTTCAGTCACCCTACCATGGCGAGAGATTGTAGGCGGTAAATTTACTTCCAATCTAAAGACAAATAATTAAAAATAAATCTTAATAATCAATAAGAATGTTGTATTATGCCAAATTGTGATGACCTACATGATTAACTACTTACACTGTATGCCTAGTAGTACACTGCAAAAGAATCTAACAGTTCTCATGTGAAGGTGTACATGCATGTTGCAGGTCTTAAAATTTAATCAGGCAGTGTCTATAACATGCATGGTATGCAATATCACTGACCAAATCAAACCTCTTATATTAAGTTATTGATCCAGTGTTCCAGTCTTGACTATGGCATGACCTAATATCAAAGGATACAGCCTTCTACTGCTCACTGAAGATGTTTCTTTTCCAAGCACTGAGGGTCAGTGTTACCCAAGAGAGCTAACAAATTCCTTTTTATTTTTTATTTTAACCTTTTTATTTAAAAATTGTCAACTGATTGTACCTGATTTTATTTTTCAGTCAAAATTTATCATATGTATAATATACTTTAGTTAATTACAGGCATCAGTATTAAAAAAAAAATCATTAACTATACAGTGGACTACTTGTTTTCGTACAGTCCGAATATCGTACAATTCGGATTTAGAACACTTTTTTTTGGGGGGGCGAAATTTTTGTCTGGATTTCGCACCTCCATTCGGAAATTGTACACATCAGATGCATTCCACCCGCCCCCCGGAACGCCACCACTCATGGGTACGTGTCTCAGTCTGGCTCTGTCACTGGTTGAGTGAGCATTCATCCGAAACATTTCACAATTTTTGTGCTTGTTTATTGAGTGTGAACGCGAAATAAGCAACCATGGGCCCAAAGAAAGTTCCTAGTGCCAGCACTTTGGTAAAGAAAGTAGAAATCAAGGAAGCTAAAGTTGCGAAAGGGGTAAATATGCTAACGAAACAGATATCACAAACAATCGAAGATGTGGAGTTGTTGTTGGTGGTGTGGATCAACAAAAAACAGTTAGCGAGAGATAGTGTTGTGGAGTCGATCATTTGCAAAAAGGCAAGGCAGCTGCATGCTGATCTCTTAAAGAAAATGCCTGGAACAAGTGCTGCTGTTAGTGAATTTAAGGCCAGCAAAGGCTGTAAAAGACAAAGAAGGGAAGTAACCCCAGAGGGCTTTGATACCTGAAGTCCTTATGGAGGGGGATTCCCCTTCCAAACAACAACCTCAACTCCCTCTCCCCTCCTCGCCTTCTTCAATACGCCAACAAGTCTTCAATAAAGATATGTAATGTTCATTTATCATTAAAATTAGTGCTTTATATTTATTTCTCATTGTTTTGTGTGTGTAAAACTATAGTTATTCTTTAAATAATGTATTTTTTGTTAATATTTTTGGGTAACAAAAAAAGGCACAATACCGTGACTGGAACAATACACACACAACCTGCACATAGAAGAGAGGAGCTTACAACGACGTTTCGGTCCGACTTGGACCATTTACAAAGTCACACTAACACAAAGAACAGGTAGAAGGGGTATTTATAGGCAGCAGACAGGGAAGGGCAAAGAGAGATGGTGGAGTAATAGTGGAAGTAGTAGTGGTAGTGGTCAGTCATATTCTGGTAATATGACTGACTCCACTACCACCACTTCCACTACCACTATTACTCCACCACTCTCTTGTGCCCTCCCCTGTCTGCTGCCTATAAATACCCCTTCTACCTGTTCTTTGTGTTAGTGTGACTTTGTAAATGGTCCAAGTCGGACCGAAACGTCGTCGTAAGCCCCTCTCTTCTATGTGCGGGTTGTGTGTGTATTTTTGGGTGTCTGGAATTGATTAATTGTATTTACATTAATTCTTATGGGAAATATTGCTTCGAATTTAGGCCGTTTCAAATTTAGGTCGACCTTCTGGAACGGATTACGGCCGAAAAACGAGGTTCCACTGTATTTATATTTATTTGCACATTTTAGAAGCAAAGTTACAATGTTCATTTTTCCAACTGTTTTTGTTGCAATTAGTAAGTCGTTTTCGTTGTTTATTGAAGGCATTATGTTTCAAAGCTTCATGGTTATACAGTAATGACTTAATATCTTGAGTGCAGATACAGTGCATATAAAGTGTCATAATAAAAGCATGCCATACTGAACAAAGTTAACAATTCCTTTATAAAATTCTAGGTACATGGTGTTGGACTATGTATAAAAATGTAAACAGAAAATGGCTAAGTTCAAATAAACAAAGGTTCTCCAGAATATACAAGTGCTGGAAACATTTAAATTATTTTTATATATTTCTAAAAACAAAATACCATAATTCCTTGTTAAGAGTGCAGTCAAGTTAGTAATCTGGAAGTTAAGAGGCAGGTGCCAAGACTGTGTAAGAGTAAATCAAAGAAAAACTCCGGAGTCCCCAATGTGTAATCACCTCAGTTACTGTATATAAAGGAAGAACAAGCGGAAGGATTTATTTACAAGAAAATTTTTAAAAAGAAATATAAGGTATCAATGCTACCAATATACAAAAAATTAGAGAGGTAATATAATGTATACAATATATACTGCATGTGACAGCTATGTGCAAATATATACATAGTAAATCATGAAAACAATAGATTATATACATTATGTAATTTTGAAGTAGGCCAGATTCCAAGAAATTTAAACAGAACAATTGATAATACATGTAGATGGTCATTTATTTGTCCTTAATGCAAGTGCAGTATATACTTGAATTTTACGAGTAACTTAAAAACAAAAACCCTGATGACTTCAACTTTTTAGGCCATCCCTATACCACATATTGCAAACTAATGCAAAATTTAGAACTTTCATACCTTGTGTTTTTGCTGAAGCGAGATGACTGCTCTAATGTCTTTCGCAGTTACTCCTGCCTGACAAATCCTCTGTTTTTCAATGACCCAAGCTTCCTCCTCTTCCATATCCACTTCAAATTGAAAAAGATCTCGAGCCTCCTCCAATTTCAAGCGTCGTTCTGCAGCCTTCTTTAAAAGTGCTTGTTGCCCTTGGTTGAGCTCTAGCAGCCTTTTCTGCAGCAATGGTGCATCCTTATGTACTGAGCTCATACATGCTTCACCTTGCTTATTTAGACGCTTAATTGTTTCTCCCATTGAATGTACTTGAGACTCCATTAATGAATGTTTCTGGAGTAAATCCTCTACTGCAAGCAAGTGCCGCCCAACATCATCAGAACAGAAGTTAACCTGTAAATAAAAATAACAATATTTTACACTAAACAAGGACACCAAAGCTGAAAAATAATACATTTAAAAAGGAAAACATTGAAAATACTACTATCAAATACATTAAATCTTTAAGTTCTTTTTAAAGAAGTTGAAGATAAATATTCAAGCTCCATTAAAGGTAATAAACTCACTTCCAATTCCTTGATTGAAGCAGTAATGGTATCAACTTCTCTCATGATGCCAACAAGGATACAACAGTTCTGTAGATGGATCTTGTGTTTATTGAGAAGATCTAGAAGTTCACTCCACTTTTTCAGTATGTCTTTCTCCTTCTTACGAATGGCTACCTTACCATGATAGTTTTCAAGATCAAGCTCATCAGCCATTTTAGTTAAATCTTCAAATCGTTCTTGCTGCAGAAAAATTTCAATACTATTACTATGATGTAACCACAAAAAACCTACAGATTTTGCACAAATTTTATGCAGGAGAAATTTAAACAACATACCTAACATGTACCTTATTTACTACAAATAGGTTTGGGCACATAGAAAGGATGGAGAGGGACAGGTTGACAAAGGACTACAAATCAGGGGTGGAAGACAAGAGGAGAATTGGTTGTCCTTGGAACAATTGGAGGGAGTACAAGAGACTTGAGTTTAAGGGACTTGAGCATCCAGTAGGGTTTGTGAAAGCACGTTAGACATGAGTACATATAGACAAGGGGTTTTTAATGCATGTACTGCTGGACTCTGGTAACTATCAATATCAAATACAACAAAATTATAGGAAGTGTTGTAATAAACTGACTTGCCTCAAAAAATTTCAAAGCCTTGACTTTTATACACTGAAGTATAAAAAAAACTTACTCGAGCAAGAATATCTGCACTGATGGCCTCGTGTTTTTTGACTGTAGCTTCCACCTGTGCCAAGTTGCTACCATACCGTGGATCACTCAACACCTGAATCATTTCCTCTAAGTAGCCTTTTCGAAGAACACTCTGCAGAAAACATTTTTTTTTTAATTTTTGCTCAGACCAAAACCTATTCAACTCAAGTTCCAGCAGTTTGTTTCTCAGCATGTAATGAAACTTTAATCCATGACTGTACATGGCTTACACAACTTACCTTTTTGTCAAATTTATAAGCAAGTTGTTCAAGTCTTTCTTGTCTAAGCAGCTCATCCCTGAGGGCTACTTCCCGGCGATGCTCAGCCTTTTCCAGGTTATTCCACTCTCGCTCAATGTCATGAACCAACTGGCCATCTTTGGGTATGTATGCAGGCTGGTTCAGAGCTTTAAGGCTTGCATTAATGGAGAAGAACAGTGCTTCTATTTCACTTCTCTCTTTGTATCTAAAAAAAAAAAAATATTGTAAAACATAACATGAGGAAACTTTTAGTTTAACATGTCTTAGCCTTAACACCAGTGCAATCATTCATGACACTTTAGAAATCTTGTACAGAATAGAATATAAACCAATAATATGTTAAGGGATTATCCAAGTGTCCCATGACTAATACTATTTTATCATTAAAACAAAATATCACAATTTAAGTTAACAACTATTGTATTTACCAAAGCACTCCTCACCACTGGGTTCTCTCATCATTTCACTTTTATCAAGAGGCTGAGATGCACCCAAGTTCGCTGAGATGGCAATATTACCAAAGTCAAAGATTTCTGTTTAGTGAATTTGTGCCCTGATGTATCAATTACAATACAGCCTATTTTTGTTAACCTGTCACCCTATTTCATTAATAATTATAAAAATAAATGGCAGTACAGTGTTGTCTTTGAAACATACTATATAATTTTATTTAAAGAGAGACTAATAGCAATTTTAAACTAGTACAAGCATTTGTCTCACTTGGGTGGCTTCTCCTCTGTTCTATATTTTTTGAAGTGGATGAGTAACTTCTGGATGCCATCAAGGGAGTTGGGAAACTTTCGGCTATCAAGGTCAACAATCTTCATGATGATCCACTCCAGTAGTGTGGTGGTGATCTTCTCATACTTAGACTTGCAGTCATCTACATCTTTCATTTGGTTCATTATCTGCATATAATTAGTTTGTAAACAGCATGGAGGGTAGAGCAAACAAAACATGGAACACTATTATTACTAAGACAATCAACAACTATAAACTTAAAATATTGAATGTTTGGCCAAATTATGGTAGCTAATCTTAGTATAGTACATTCATTCTTGCTCTGTGAAAGGCTCAACCAAGTCATACACACATTAAATATTAACTACTGTATTTTACGGCGAACAAGATGCTCCAGTGTCTAGGACGCCTCCCCAATTATGATTGGCTAAATTTTAGAAAAAAAGATAAACAGTACCTCGGCCTCCAAGTCGCTGGGTAAATTTTTGAGACATTTTGGGAAAAACAAATAGCGTCTTTGACACTGTAAAATATGATATTTGAACTGCTGACCAGAGGGATGGTAATGTTAAAACGTAGTGAAAGAAAAGGAACAGGATTAAACAGCAAAATAGGATAAGGGTATATAGGGGATAAGGGAGAAAAAATTACATGGCTCATTCAATTCGGATTTTGTGTTCAGAGAGAACGACTGTGCACTTGGTTTTTAAGGCATTCATATTTTAATTAGTCCCAGGATTACTTTGCTGATGATAGCCTTGCTACTAGTTGAAAAGATACTGGTGTTACTCTTCTGCTGCTTGCCTATACTGTTGACTGCTGATGCTGAAGCCAATGTCAGTGTTACCTTTATTTTGCCTTGATGCTTTAACTGAAGTGTGATAGCAAGCTGCTTATGTCTCCAACAGGTTTTCTGTTGTTAATGCATGCACACTCGAAGTATGGACATGTACACTGACCCTATATACATACATAATCACTTTTTTTTTTTTTAATTTTAGCATACACATCTTGGTTCAGGGTCTGGCCAATTGTCAGGTAGGTTATGCAGAATTGCTGATGATGGCTATTCTCAGTCAATTCTTACCACTTTTGTTGTAAGGATTACCTGCAAATTCTTTAGGGAAGTTTTTTATTTTATAGTTGATGCTATCATGAATGGGGCTTCTCTACCTGGATATAGAAGTTTTATTTTCTCAAGTTGCCTCTTCATTACATGGTGGAGACTTCTATAAGTTCATTCAACAGTGAAGTACATACGTAGATCTTATCTATCTCTGAGGTTTACATTCGCAAATCTCATACCTCTGTTTTGTACTACTTACATCTTTAGTTTGTTGATTGTGCAAGGGATAATGGAGTACAGATTAACATGTTGAAGAGGGAAAGTTTGATGTGGGCTGAGGCCCACAACGTAGCCAGTAGCTGCTGGCTAGGACACTCTTCACTTTTGAAAAATTTAGGGGTATGTAACTCTCGCCCAAGAATTTTGATTGACCCTCTTGCAGCCTATGGTTGTGATCAGCTGGCTTTATAAACCAATATGCAGTGAATGTTTTTGAAAATTCTTCCATTTTGTAGCACTAATACATTATTCACTAGAATAAAGATTAGCCAAATTTGTTTCTACGTTCAAATGTTTTCCAAAACAAATTCCAAATACACAATGTGGCATAATATTCTGATGTACCAAACTTAAGTTTGATTGGGACATTTTTCATACTGACCTCACTAATTTTGCTATTATGTACATAACATTCTAGGTAGTAGGTTGGTAGACAGCAACCACCCAGGGAGGTACTACCATCCTGCCAAGTGAGTAAAACAGAAGCCTGTAATTGTTTTACATGATGGTAGGATTGCTGGTGTCTTTTTTCTGTCTCATAAACATGCAAGATTTCAGGTACATCTTGCTACTTCTACTTACACTTAGGTCACACTACACATTCATGTACAAGCATATATATACACACCCCTCTGGGTTTTCTTCTATTTTCTTACTAGTTATTGTTCTTATTTCCTCTTATCTCCATGGGGAAGTGGAACAGAATTCTTCCTCCGTAAGCCATGCGTGTCATAAGAAGCGACTAAAATGCCAGGAGCAAGGGGCTAGTAACCCCTTCTCCTGTATATATTACTAAATGTAAAAGGGGAAACTTTCGTTTTTCATTTTGGGCCACCCCGCTTCGGTGGGAAACGGCCGACATGTTGAAAGAAGAAAGTACATAACATTATCGTTTGCTTATTAATCACCTGGTGCTATAATAGGTAGTGCTACATTATGACAGCTGATCTAGAAATAAGGTTCAAATGTTTAATCATACATTCATATTAAAGTGCAAAACAAAATATAAAAAACTAGGTAACAAAATTTTACATCATATTTAGAAACTAAAAACTCCACAATGTTACAATCACAAAAATAACAAAAAGTATACAAAAGCTTCCAAAAACTTCAGTACAATATAAAATTAACTTTAGTGATTGAGATACTTGTGCTACACTTGGGTATCTATTGTGGAAATATTTTATTAACAAGTGGCTTCCTCAGTCTGGTACGGAGATGAATGGTAGAAAATGATTACGAGTTTGAGGTAATCAGTCCCTCAGCCTTGTGTTGATGTGTTCAGTCCATCATTCTAGGACTGAACACATCAACTCAAAGCTGAGAAACTATTACCTCAAACTATACTTCATTTTCCACCATTCATCTCTATACCAGACTGAGGAAGCCACTTGCTGGCAAAACATCTCCACTATAAAGATACCCAAGAGTTGCACAAGTGTCTCGATCAACTTGTCAGTTCTTTACACCATTTATCTACAAAAATGAACTTACATTGGCAATTCTCTTGGATCCCTTCAACTCGTTCTTCATACGAGCAAATGTGTGGTAGTAGGATGCAACGTAGGTGATAATTGATTTCTCATCAGGTTTGCTTGTGTCCACATCTGACAATATATAAATTACAAAACTTGTATAAATATATATTAATAAACAAGACTGAGTATGAAGTTTTCTTTCATAACCACAATAATTTAAAAACATCAGTATTTCAGTCGAGTATATGGTAACTACCTTCAGCATCAAGAATCTTGGCAATGCCCAGTTCATTATGGGCCACATCGAAGGCATTATTGAGGTTATCGATGTGATTCTTTGGTATCAAGGCATTGTAATCGATTATGTCTGGTCGATGAGCATGAATGAGAGCATTGAAACCCAAGCCATCCCTCCACGATCCTAAAAGAAATGCAGTTTAGTATTTAAATGACATTCCAATTAAATGGTTAAAAAATAAAGCAAACATTATACGTACAATCTGTTCTGAATTTTCCACTTTACTGAATATATACTGTATTGTATTTATACAACTATACTTTAAACTCTACAAATAGAGAAGAATTAAATAATTGAATGTTTTGAAGTTAAATGTAAATGAGAACAAACAAATGGTCTGGCTTATCGTCTGATTCTGAGTCTGATTTATTTAGAATTTTTTTGGATATGAGCAACCAAATTTTTGAAAGTTTTAGAAAAAACTAAATACAATTTTTTTCTTACCACAACTGTAAATCACTAGAAAGCTGAGTAAATTACAAGATTTGTGTAGAAAGCTACTATACATTAAGCAAAGCCTCAAAGTTGCATAGCATGTTGGTCAACTTACTTGAGAAATCCTCAATACTGACTCCTCTGTAGCCAGCAGTTTTCCTTTGACACCATAGCAACAATGCATCTTTGGCAGATTTCTTCTCACTACTTTCATTTTCTTCATCCTAAAAATTTTAAAACATTAGGCATTTACAAAAAAAAAGTCGAAGTAAATAAATTTATACACGGTAATTAACCCCAGAAGATTAATAACCTAGGATAACAAAAAAATGTAGTAGTGTGGCTTATTTCTATTTAAAGTCTTAGGTCCTTTCCCAGGATGTGACCTACAAGAACTAACGTCCAGATACAGTATGTATTTAGTGCTAGGTGAACAGGGGGCAGCATGTGGTAACAGTACTGTAGACTACCCTAAGTCAGACCCCACCCAGGATTGAACCCAGGTAAACAAATCATACTACAGGCAGGAACTGAACTAGTGGCGAGTGAGTTGGATGAATCTTATTGTAGCCAGCTGGCCCAGTAGCTTATGCGCTGGCCCGGAGTTTTAAGACTAGCTCACCACGAGTTTAATCCCCGCCCGTGGTATGGTTTGTTTGCAATTTTGTCATTGAACACAGGTCCTTGTAGCTCTAAAAATGAGCTACGACATAGCCAAGTGGTGTAGAAACAGTATTTTCAATAACTGGTACAGGTTTTCCTCGACTAGTGCAAATTCGATCTTTGGCGATGTCCCTCATCTATCGATAATTCCATATGTAACGTATGTCAATTATATAATCAGTGTAGTTTCCAAGATTTATAACATCTACTGCATAACACCAGGGACACCTACATTTTCCATGTACTGGAAATCAAAATCAGGATTTTATATAGGAGGAGGGGGCTTAGGTGTGGCAATCTGGTTGAAAAAGGAGCTAGAAGACTTGTCTTGAAGTTGCATTATTACTAGTTATCATTATTATAATGAGTGATAGATTATGGGGTCCTCAGCCCCCATGCACCCCTTTGTGCTGCCACTGATCATAATGTGCTACCTGTAGTCTAGCATAAGTTATCAGTCATAACTATAGCATTAAACTGTCAGGTAGCGTGATAGTTTATCATATTAAAACTTTAGTTTAAATTAGTTAAAATTCTGAGTAACTGTGTACAGAAAAAATTGAAAGGAATTTTGAAATAGAAAGAGGGAGTGCATGGAGGAAGGAGTAAAAAGAGGAAAGAGTGGAGATGGACAGGGAAGAAAAGATAGGAAAACGACCAAGTGCTGGGTCAACTACTAACACTAGTGTTAGCATCAACACTCACCACATCAATTTCAATCTCCTGGATCTGGAAGCGCAGAATGATGGTCCATATGAGACCAAGTATGAGACGTGGATTACCATCCACTATATCCTCAGCGCCTATGCTCTCCAGCCGAACCTGCAAATATACAATGTTGATTTCATGCCAAATATTATAGTTAATATGGAAATCAGGTCACTTAAAAATGGAGTATGGAGGAAGCAAATGAATTCGATATTTGGGAGTGGACCTGTCAGCAGATGGGTCTGAAAGAAGAGGTGAATCATAGAACTGAGGGGAAAAGGTATGTGATGTACTAAGATCAAGAATGCTATCCATGGAAGCAAGGAGAGGAATGCATGACAGTATAGTGGTACCAACACTCTTATATGGGTGTGAAGCATGGGTGGTGAATGTTGCAACAAGGAGAAGGCTGGAGGAAGTGGAGATGTTATATCTAAGGGCAATGTGCAGTGTGAATATTATGCAAGAATCTGTAACTTGGAAATTAGGAGGAGGTGCGGGGTTTCTAAAAAATATTAATTTAAGTAACAAGTTCAGAGGTTATGCAACAGCTTATACATCATTAGTAAGGCCTCACCTAGATTACACAGCTCAATTCTGGTCTCCATTTTACAGAATGGATATAAATTTGTTAGAAAACATTCAGCGATGAATGACAAAATTAATACATAGCATTAGAAATCTTCCGTATGAAGAAAATTGAAGATACTTAAATTGCATTCACTTGTGTAAGACGAAGAATGAGGGGAGACTTGATTGAAGTGTATAAGTGGAAGATGGGTATTAACAAAGGAGATATAAATAAGGTCTTGAGGATATCTCTCCAAGAGAGAACCTGCAATAATGGAGTCAAATTAGATATAGGAAAGTATTGGTTTGGAAATAGGGTGGTTGATGAATGGAACAGTCTGCCTAGTAGGGTTATTGAGGCTAAAACCTTGGGTAGTTTCAAATTTAGGTTGGATAAATAGATGAGTGAGGGGTTGGATTTGAGTGGGGCTTGCACACGAGTAAATAGAATTATCAAAGCTTATTGCTTGGGTGACATTGAAAATTGGGTTGGGCAAGTGTTCTGTTGGTGGTATGGATTGTGAAGAACTTGCCTAGTATGGGCCAACAGGCCTGCTGCAGTGTTCCTCCTTTCTTAAGTTCTTATGTATTATCCAGAAGGCTGAGGAGGGGTTGTTGAGGTGGTTCATTCAAGAGAAGATGGAAAAAAATAAAATGACTTGAAGGGTGTATAAATCTGTAGTGGGAGGAAGGCAGGGTAGGGGTCATCCTAGGAAAGGTTGGGAGGGAGGGGGTAAAGGAGGTTTTGTGTGCAAAGGGCTTAGACTTCCAATAAGTGTGCATGAGCGCGTAAGATAGGAGCGAGCAGAGGCAAATGGTTTTTATGACTTTACGTGCTGTTGGAGTGTGAGCAAGGTAATATTTATGAAGGGATTCAGGGAAACCAGTTAGCCAGACTCGAGTCCTGGATGTGGGAAGTACAGTGTCCATGCTCTGAAGGAGGGATGGACATATATTTGCAGTTTTTGAACTGCACTGTAAACGCACCTCTGACAAGACAGTGATTGAGTGAATGGTGAAAGTGTTTCTTTTATTTCGGGTCACCCTGCCGCTGTGTGAAACAGCCAATGCATTAATCAAAATACAAGCATGTTATTTCGGAAGATATTACAGAAAATAATAGCTACATTTATTTTGAGACATGCAGCACATCAGGAAGGAAGTAGTAAGGAACAGTGGCAGATGGTGGCAGAAGTAACAGTGGTAGATGGTGGTAGGACATGGAACAGTGGCAGAGGAATGAACATGGCAGGTGGTGGTCAAGGGGAAATTGAGAGTTGTCACTTTCAACTGCTCCCCTCCCCAGACACCTTACAAGTGAAGCCACAAGGTTCACACAAAGCTCTCACTTCCAGTAAGCCAATTATGAAAACTGCCAAACATTACAGACTTGTATCATTAGTAGTTACAAAAAATTCATACTATAAATGGTAGTTCTCGATTTTAAACAACACTAGCATGCAAGGTCATTTAGCACTACTGTATCATAAAATCAAGACTTGAACTTAAACAGGTATGGCCAGGTCCTGGAGACAATCTATAAAACCTGTTATGCCTAAGGTCCTCAATTTTGAGTACAATCACCCTATGATCTCATGTCAAACACCTTCATAAAATCTGTGTATACCACTTCTGTGTTTTGGTTTTTCCCAATGCCCCCATAATTCTGTCATAGTGGTTTAGCTGTTGTGACAAGCATGATCTCCCAACTCTAAAACCATGCTGGTTTGGATTGTGCAGTTTGTGTTCTTCCCACGAATATGTATAAAATATTTCTAATATTACATAAATATTTATCAATTCATATAAAATACCACAGAACAAAATGTCATAAAGGATATTACAAGAAACCCTAAATATTTCTACACATGCAAAATTCAAATTATGAACCCCTGTTGAATTAGCTCATTAATCATAGGAGGTTCATATACTGACAACAGAGAAACTAATGAAATTTTAAGACCAGTATGAGGCAATTCACAGATTTTAAATGCAAGTAGACTGGAATGCAGAAAAAGTCATTAACTCTGCAAGACACGTCTGACATTAGCACGAGCCTTCTGTATCCTTTGAAAAAAGCTTAAGATCTAGGAGATGCATGATAATATATGTACCTGGAAAGTACTTGAGGGGTTGGTCCCAAATCTGCACACTGCCATAACATACTGGAATGAGAGATATGGAGGAAGAGTGCAAAACAAACCCAGTGAAAACCAGGGTAAACACAACAAGGGAACACTATCGACATCTGTGGCCCCAGATTATTCAACATCTTACCAGAAGATAAGAAACACTGCTGGAACACGTGTAGAAGTCTGGAAAAGTATCTTCCCCAGGTGCCAGAACAACGAGGCTGTGATGGATATGTGGGGCTGCAGGCCAGCAACAGCCTGGTTGACCATGCTAGAACCAGATGAGCCTAGCACATAGTCGGGCTCCGGGAGTAGAAATACTATCAAAACTCGAAGGTTCATCAAAAGTAAAGGTAGGCGAAATCCCTAAAAAAGTGCAGACAGCTTCTCCGCACAAAATAAGGCAGAGTGCTGGCACAAAAAAAATTTCAGACTAGTGGCTCTAACTCTGCCCGTCTGAAAGTGTGATCTGAAGCCTATTCATAAATTAAGGAAAACAACAACCTGCACAACCCAAAATAAGGAAGAATAAAGCTAAAATGCAGATATAGCCTACACGTATTTCACAAAGGCATTTGGTAAGTACTCACCTAGTTGTAGTTGCAGGGGTCGAGTCATAGCTCCAGGCCCTGCCTCTTCACTGGCCGCTACTGGGTCACTCTCCCTGCTCCACGAGCTTTATCATACCTCTTCTTAAAGCTATGAATGGAACCTGCCTCCACTACATCGCTTCCCAAACTATTCCACTTCCCGACCACTCTGACTGAAGAAATACTTCCTAACATCTCTGATTCATCTGAGTCTTCAACTTCCAACTGTGTCCACTTCTTGTTGTGTCCCATCTCTGGAACATTCCGTCTCTGTCCACCTTGTCAATTCCTCTCAGTATTTTATATGTCGTTATCATGTGCCCCCTATCTCTCCTGTCCTCCAGTGTTGTCAGGTCGATCAAGTAAATGCATATATCAATGAGGTCCATGCCTCATGGGTAGAATGAGTAAAGTAGGCAAATGGATATTCATTTTTCTGAACAACATCATAAAGAGTAGGAATAAGCAAAATGTCGAGCATAAAGAGCTATGTATCCCAAGACATTATCCTGGTGACTTTACTGTATCATCCTAAAGAAACATTAATAACATTTGCCAAAGCTTCGTATAATTTGCAGACAATACCAAATTAAGCATTAAAGTCGCCTCAGTAAAAAGAGGCCAAAAATATTCCAAGAGGATGTAAGCAAAGTTTTCCATGGTGACAAACTACAATATCACCAAACAGTAAGAAATTAATGTGAAAAATTTGGGTGTAATAATGCCAGCCGACCTATCTTATGAACACAATAAGGCAAATGTTGCAAAAGCTAAGAAAATGGGATAGTTAATAGATTTTTAAGAAAGGGAAAAGCATGCCAAACACTTGTGCTCTCGCTTAGTGTTCAATGCTGACAACTCTGTTAAAAGGCAGGATACCAGAGCTGGTACAAAGATCATTTACAGCTCACAGAGCCAATAAAGCATTTAAATTACGGAGAACAAGTCAAAGTTCTAAATATTTATTTTCTTGGGAGGAAGGGGAGGCGTAGACTCGTATGCATAGAAGGTGACATCTTGAAAGGCATAAATTGATTAATGAATCTCAACACTGTTTTACTAAGGGGCGTTCCTGTCTTCCGAATTTACTAACTTTTTTCACTAAGGTGTTTGAGGAGGTAGATCATGGTAATGAATATGATACTGTGTATATGGACTTCAGTAAGGCTTTCGATAGAGTTCCACATCAGAGGCTATTGAGGAAACTTAAGGCACACTGAATAGGAGAAATTTTTTCCTGGGTAGAGGCATGGTTGACAAATAGGCGGCAGAGAGTTTGCATAAATGGGGAGAAATCAGAATGGGGGCAAGTCTCAAGCGGTGTCCCACAGGAGTCAGTTTTGGGCCCCCTGTTGTTTACAATTTACATAAACGACATAGATGAGGGAATAAATTGCAACATAAGCAAATTTGCTGATGACACCAAAATAGGCCGTCCAACTCATTCTAATGAGGACACTAGAGCACTCCAGGATGATTTGAATAGACTGACGCAGTGGTCGGAGAAGTGGCAGATGCAGTTTAATGTAGACAAATGCAAAGTTCTAAATGTTGGGCAGGACAATAACCATGCCACATATAAACTGAATAATGTAGATCTTAATACTTGTGATTGCGAGAAGGATTTAGAAGTTCTGGTTAGCAGTAATCTGAAACCAAGACAACAGTGCATAAGTGTTCGCAATAAAGCTAACAGAATCCTTGGCTTCATATCAAGAAGTATAAATAATAGAAGTCCTCAGGTTGTTCTTCAACTCTATATATCTTTGGTTAGGCCTCATTTAGATTATGCTGCACAGTTCTGGTCACCGTATTACAGAATGGATATAAATGCACTGGAAAATGTACAGAGGATGACAAAGTTGATCCCATGTATCAGAAATCTTCCCTATGAGGATAGACTAAGGGCCTTGAATCTACACACTCTAGAAAGGCATAGAATTAGGGGGGATATGATTGAGGTGTAAATGGAAAACAGGAATAAAGGGGATGTAAATAGTGTGCTGAAAATATCCAGCCAAGACAGGACTCGCAGCAATGGTTTCAAGATGGAAAAATTCAGATTCAGGAAGGATATAGGAAAGCACTGGTTTGGTAATAGAGTTGTGGATGAGTGGAACAAACTCCCGAGTACCGTCATAGGGGCTGGGACGCTGTGTAGTTTTAAAAATAGGTTAGATAAATACATGAGTGGGTGTGGGTGGGTGTGAGTTGGACCTGACTAGCTTGTGCTACTAGGTCAGATGCCGAACTAATTCCTTAAGTGGAAGTGACCTGACTACCTGGAGTTTACCTGGAGAGGGTTAACTCCAGGTGGTCGGGTCTAAGCCGGGGAGTGATGGACTTGCCTCGCATGGGTCAGTAGGCCTGCTGCAGTGTTCCTTTTTTCTTATGTTCTTAACCCTACTCACTATCATAACGTGCTGGAGCAAAAGATGTAGACCAGTAGTTCTTAACCTGGGTTTGATCGAACCCCAGGGGTTCGGTGAATCAGGGGTTCGGCAGAGGTCACGCTCGCTGAACTGAAGGTGAAGAGAGCCAGATTCGGCTAATTTGCCTGTTCTCGGCTTTGTACCCATCGACAAACCGATTCTCATAGCATCGTACGAAGTTGCGTATCTGATCGCAAAACAGGGCAAACCACACAACATTGGTTAAACACTCTTAAAACCAGCACCGTTGAAGATGGCAAATATGCTGGGAAAAGCTGCTGAAGATAAGTTATCCTGAATTCCTTTCAAATGACACCATCAGCAGCAGAATAGACGACACGAGAGATGACATCTTGGCTCAAGTAGTTGCAGATCTGATTTCAAGCCCAGAAAAATTCAGCCTCCAACTCGACGAGACCACCGACATTTCCAATCTAAGCAAGCTTGTTGTATTCGTGTGCTATGTGAAAGACGACGTGATAAAGGAAGTTTTTTTTATTTTGTAAGCCTCTCACAACAACCAAGGCAGCCGACGTGAAGAAACTTGTGGATATTTTGAAGAAACAATATTTCATTTTTCCAATTACGAAGGGTTCGGTGAATGCACGGATGAAACTTGCGGGGTTCAGTACCTCCAACAAGGTTAAGAACCACTGATGTAGACGTATAAAATAAACTGAACAGCAGGGGCGCAATGGACACGATACGAAAACACTATCAACTTCTGTGGGCCTCGACTTTTCAACATTATCAGAAAATATCAAACACTGCTGGGACAAGTTTTAAAAGTTTCCATGAATTAACTAATTACCTCCGGCAAGTGTCGGATGAACCAAGCTGGACAGTGGGCCACTGGGTTGCAAGCAGCAACAGCTTGGTTGACTAGGCAAGCACCAGATAAGCCTGGCTCAGGGCCGGGTTACTGTTAAGTCACTCGGCACTTGTGTACACGTGCGCACACAACTATAAAGTTGTGTGCATGTATTATAAAATACCGACAATGCAAGTAAATAACACAGCATCAAGACCTGATAATGAATAAAGATAAAAAGGCACAATACTGTGTGATGCGATAATCGGTTTCCAAGCGACACGTCGTCTGCTATTATTTTATTATTATAATCAAATAGAAGCGCTAAACCACGTCGTCTGCTAATATGGATTTCCATACTTTGTGTGTCTTTTGCAACTGAAAGCTGTAAGATTTACAAAAATCTTTGACCTACAAGGTCATTCAGAACTTTTGATACTATCTTACAAGCCAAAATATTCCACAAAAATAATAAAGTAACTATCTAAAGTTACTATTCAATTTCTTTTTTACATTGTTTAGAAATTTAAGCATGTAAAGACGTTGGATAAGGCAGGATGTATGAAGGGCGTGGCTGATGGTGCTGACACGTGGGTGTGGTTACACTTCCGCCAACACTTCGCTAACGGAAGCCGCGGCTCCCATCAACCGGTAAACCCCGTTCTAATATTTTTTCATTAATTACACCGCCATCCCTTTAGTATCAGATAAAAAAATTTTTGCTCTCCATCTCTCCTGGGCAGTGCACGAGTCTTTCAATGTTAGCTTTGTTATCCATTTCGCTAATCAGTACCTCTTACTTCCTACCTCTTCCCCCTTCCCTTTAATGATTAACAGTCTTCAGTAAATTGCTAGTGCCTCTAAGCTTATCCTCTCTCGAGAGAAATTTATATTTTTTTCTACTACTTATTCGGCATGTTTTATCGAGATCATGATTTGTTCCCAGCAAACATTTTTGGCGTTAAAATTTGATTTATTGAAAAAAATAGCTTTTATTTGAGCTAAGCTGTTAATATCTGGCGTACACACTCATTTCCATTAGATTTTGGTCCGGTTTGTGCGTGTCATTCATGTTACGTACCATATCACTTATTTAAAAATATAAAGTCAAGGGTTGTTTTTCTATATCTTATTTGTAGATATAGAAAGTCAAGGGTTGTTTTTCTATATCTTATTTGTAGATATAGAAAGTCGAGGGTTGTTTTTCTACCTGGTAGACTCGCCTGTTGGCTTCAGAAATTCATCACCGTCTTTAATTATTTTAACGTGATTTCATATAACCTGCCTCCCGTAGCGTTTTCTCTTGCCACGCGCGTAAGCTACACTCCCTATTTTAGAATTCTTAAATTTAAGTAATCAAATAAGATGATCGGGTCCTATGTGTCAGTCTTCGAAGAAGTGGTCGATTTAGACTACTTGATCTTTAAACTGCTGCAAATTTGCAACTGGTGGTTTCCATACAAGAACAATTACTAAACTTGTATTTTAAATAATCTCTGCCAGAACTGGAATTATAATTGTGTTACGAAGCTCAGTGTAAACGAGGCTCTAAAGTAGACATCCAACCTACCTGAGTTCGCATCTGGAGTAAGAGCGAGAGGGTGGGGAATTTGTGGAGAGGTAGCAGTGTTAGGAAACTCCCTTCTGTTAATAAAGATTTGCTCTGCATGTCTTTTTACAATGTTTTAAAGTAATGGGTATCATAAACTATGCTGGTGGCAGCAGCGAGCCAACAGCGTCAGAGTCACGTACAACACCACTCCTCGTCCTTGACCCAGCCTCTACGTGAGGCCAATTTTGATTTTGTCTGCCTGAGAAAAATCCAGCCTCAACATCAGGGCAGATTCAACCAAATAAAATAAGTATTTACTGGTTCTAAATTTTTATCGGTCGGCGTAACAAGTAGTCTACCCATTTGTAGCTCCAAGAGCAGTCATGCTCGCATTGTCCCATCAGATTTGTTTTTAATTTACTGTGGTGCAAGATGCCACGTGCCTCCACCCTCAGTTTATTATAACTTTTGTTCTCACTGTATAACTAAGGGTAGAGTAGGAAGACACGGCTGATGTAATCAATTCTGTTTAACAATTTTTTTAAAAATACAAGTTAAATTAATACGAGCCCTCAAATATAGTTAATCTGGGAGGTATGGCCTTCCTGAAGTGTGTTCAAAGGGTCAGCGCCCTCTGGGCCAGGTCCCCGACCAGACCCAGTCGATGACTAGATCAACCACTGTTGGTGCAAGCTGCACAAAGTCCAAAGCACGCACTACAGCCCGGCTAATCAGGCACTGACATTAGAAACTCATCTAGCTCCTTGACAGCCAGGGGTCTCTTGATATTCCCGTCATATTACATTAACGTTTAATATATATTTTACTGATCTGAAGAATGTACAATGATCTTTTGTTAATATAAATTCAAACACCTAAATTAATAGGAACACGGGTTTCAGGAGGCTGAATGAAGGACTTAGGATAAAGGACGACAGGTGGAGGAGACGAATAAAAAAATATCACATTAACAGGAGGACGCACACCAGGTGGCAAATTTTCAGACTCGGGAGGATGGGGGGGGGGTAAGGGGGGTCGAGAGGAAAAATTCTACCAAAATGACATTCACCTAAAATTACTCAAATTATATTTCCTGGAGCACAGGCCAGTCACTATAATTTAAACAAGATACTAACAGGACTATTTCCAAATATGCACTTTAAATTACCCATTACAAGAGCAGAAGGTATGGCAGACTGCAAAAAAATGTCCTAATAAAGATACGATACTGGTACTAAGAAAAAAAAATTGTGACTCATGGGTTGAAGGCTTTTCAAAGCCGTCCCATCATATACATAATTTGATACATTCCTCGTGTAAATGTGGTAGGCCTACACTGAACTACAAGCAGCAAGCAGCAACAACCTGGCTGACCGGGCAGCCACCAACTATTAAACTTCCGTGGTTCAACATTTCACCTGCTACCAGCAGACAAATATTGCCAGAATAAATATTAAAGCACTCAGAAGAAAATTACATCACAACACATGACAAGTAGAAGACCAGCCAGGCTGTGTTTATGTGAACCAAAAAGCCGTTAACAGCAATAGCCTGGTTGAACACACTAAAGATGATTGGCCGAAAGTTAGTCAGGTTGGGAAGAAAAGTCCAAAACTATACTTTTTTTTTTTTTTAAGATTAATGCAAGTTGTAATAATTGTTGGTGTCATGAAGACGAGTATCGAGGACTTGGTGCTATCATCTGTATTATTATCAGTTATCAGGTGTGTTATCTTCAGCACCCCTCACTCACCCACCCACCCAGACAGCTTCTCCCCCAACATGCCCCAGCTGAGGCAGCGACAGCAACAACAATCTTTTTAAGCTCTCATAGCTGATGGACCCTTAATGGAATGCTTGAAGATATCCTCCTTGCTCTACTGAAGTCTCCCAGCTCAGGCTTATTTCAACACTGAAATTCATCATCTCAATGAATATGACAGGAAACAGCTACCTTTGATATGAGTTTCGAGTGTCTTTCTACTCCCGGAGCCCAACCATGAGCCAGGCTTGCCTGGTTGATCTGGCACCTGGTGAAGACACTTATCCAGCTTCTTGAAGATTTCTACACTTGTTCCAGCAGTGTTTGATATCTTCTGGTTGGATGCTGAATAATCTGGGGCCACGGATGTTGATACGGTGTTCCCTTATTGTGCCCACCCACCCCCTGTATTTGTTCCAGCTCTGATATTTCTCCTGCACTGAACGGCCCCGTCATCACACAAATATTCCAAACGAGGGACCACTAGCGATTTGAAGGTTCTCATTACCCACCCCGTCATCCTCCAGGCTGTCGTGACCTTTCTCTTGTGTTCTTTGAAATAAAGGTCAACTGACATAATTATTCCCAAGTCCTTCCAGAGTTCCTTTCGTTCTATTTAACAAGCCTCTTGAGTTTTGTATACAGTGTTCCTTTTGAGTTCATTCTTTCCATACCTAAGCAGTTGGAACTAACCACCACTGAGCGTCATGTTCTCCACTGCCCACTGGAAAACACTGGGCAGTGGAGCTAGCTTTTGCTCTCGCTATATCTTTCAAACTCAATATAGCAGCAGCATATTGGTGATTTATTCAATTTTGTTGAAAAAAGAAAGGTAGCCCAGCTACATATACCTCGAGCAATGCCGCACGAAATATGGTTATGTTTTAATCAAGATATTGTTTAGCTTTTTTGGCCATTCAGCTAAGTCAACATACCACCATAAATTAAGACATCAGCGCAAATTATCAGCACGCCATTGATGATACTAACGCCACTCTTGGATACAAGGGTGAGCTGCCCGCCATATGGAGTAACAGACATTAAGTTTTAACTGAAAACGCACGCTCTCCGTAAAGCTTCATGTCAATGATAAAGCCTTGCACAAAGTAACGTTATTACAAAAGCTTGCTTAATATGTCTTACACCAACTGCATTCTTAGCTGCTTCAACATTCAGGTATTTTATTAACAAATTACCAAGAATTACAGGCAATCCTGCACTTTCCTCTAGAGAGCTTTTCCTCAGGAATGCTGTAACCACTCGACACAAACGGGTAAATGTACATAGATATACATCTAACAGACCTACAAGGTTGACGTAGACTTCTGAGTGGGGAGGCGTGTGCCTTCTAGCATTGGAGTGGTGTTAAGCAACCCAGCCGCGGGGAGGGTAATCCCCAGAAGCACTTCAAGGTAGGTTAGACACCACCCCTAACTTCGAGACGTGAGTTACTTTGAAAAATTCTTTATAGACCAACAGATACAGTAAGGACATTGTTAAGGGCAAAGTATCTCTCTGTCTTGCCAGTATTTACATACCATTTTAGTTCCATGGTCATATAAATTTTATTTCCCATATATCAGGTAAGTTATATTGAGAGGGATTGGGAAAATATTCCCGGTTCTGCTGAAAAAAAAACCGCTTATTTTAACTCCATAACTACTGAATCCATCTCTATATTCTCGCCGTCCTATTGAAGTCCCCCAGCTACGGCTGCCACTTCAGTTTCTCGTACGTAACCTATCCTGATAAATTAGACATGTGCAACACTTGGGTATCTTTATTGAGGAAACGTTTCGCACACAGTGGCTTCATCAGTCCATACGAAAGAGAATGGTGAAGAACAGGAGTCTGAAGTAATCAGTCCCTCAGCCTCGAGTCGATGTAAGCAGTCAACCAATCTTGAAAATAATACAGCATACGTGTGAAGTGGCTTGTATACTTGTCGGTTCTCTGAACCATTTATCTACGTAACCTATCCTGTGATGTAATATGAGAGGGGGGAAACTGCCAGCTTTTGTTTTCACTATGTAATTACTACAGTACATAAAATAGCACACTGCGGGTGTTCTCAAAATACAACTGTCAGAATAAACAGGTTAATCGCACACTACCACGCACTACCACAGAATTATACAGTCCATTTATGTATACCATTTCAAGCACTGGCTATTAATTATCAATTTAATCAAGGACGGTGAAAGTATCTTAGTTTCTTTATTTGTTCATACGCTGTATGCAGAAACTCAAACATTACATCTAATGGTACAAGTGACAATTACCTGGGAGGTCGAACGCAATCCAACGTAGGTACCACAGCCCGGCTGATCAGCAGCAGCAGCAGCAGCAGCAGCCTTGCACCCCACCTCCCCACCACGTGTGTCAAAACAGCAATACACAAAGCAGCAGTGTGAGAGCGGACATGCTCCTCGGGGAGGCTCCTGCCTAACGTTGGCTGCAGTGGGAGGAGGCACAGCAGTCCCCACACCCTCACACTCAGTACTACCTCTGTCCTACCATCATTCCTTCACACACTCGCCATTATATACAGCGCAGGTTTAATATTACTCTTGCATTTATTTGATATGTTGGTGGTGCTGTGGGTGGTGGGGGTGATGGGGTGTGGGGTTGGGTGGTTGGTGGGGTATGGTAGCTGTATTGCACCTCGATATACTTGGCTGCACTACCCCTTTTATCCCGTCCCTCCCACACTAGTCCTGGCTTCCCCGTGGGAGGCAATAGGCCGGCAACACCCACTATCACATCACATCAAAACAAGTCACAGTTTTATCTGCCAGCCATACGGAAGAGTCCTGTGATCTACCTACCCAAAGATGATTCCTCACCAAACCTATTCGACAACTGATTGGCTCTTAGTGCTGTCATTATTTAATTCATCCTGTATATCTGTGACTGGTTACGAGAATTTTCTTTCTCGTCACTGTCATACCCCAAGCTCTTGGGCACCTTCATTCCTGCACATCTCACTCTTGAAATCTCAATTTAAACAAAGAACAATAAATTCTGCAGCCTGGAAATGACCTCTCTTTTCACCAAGATTCCCACATCATAAACTATTCAACTCCTTCACCTAAATGTGTATGACGCCTTCGACCCACCGGCCATAAATAAAAGCAAATATGTAAATAAGGATAATTTGGTCATTTAAAGTGAAATCGATTCTGTGTTCTTAAGTCAGGCTAGCACCCTATAACACGAGAGGCGCATCCTGTGGCACCCTGTGAGGAGTGGGGCACCCTGTGAGGAGCTGCACTCCTAGTGAAAAGGTCTCTACCCCTATGCACAACCCTCACCATCACCTTATGGTGGGACGAACCAACACGCTGTCTAGTTTCGTCTACATTATGTGGGGGTTTAAGAATATGATGGTAGAATTTAGGAAAGTTACATAAGGGAGACTAGAAGTGACAGGTCACCAACACTGGTGGCACCGACAACCACGACCAACACTGGTGGCGGCAATAACAACCAACAACACCAATCCTCGCCGGAAGTACTAGTTCCGGTTCCACAGCACTCCATATCAACATTCCTCTCAAATGACACTTCCGCACCGCCATACACACAACTCTTTTCCCGACACATGTCAGTGATGGAGGAGGAGGTTTTAACACACAAGCCTTTATAACGAAAGTCTACGCTATAAGTTGTATTAAAAATTCTTATATTTACCCGCTTCTCGTCATTGCTTAATAACATACTCCCTGAGTATGTATTAGTGGTATTGGTTAGTTGCTGCGGTATTGATTTTAAATTAAGCAAATTTACGTTACCGTTAAACAAATCTAAAATGACTCCGAGGGAGGGATGAATGTAGGACCGGGCTAGTGATTGGTCGGGATGATGTTGCTCAGATCCTTCAGAAATATATTAAAACGAACCTTAGCTTACTGTATAGACTAGTTAATGCTGCTGCTAGATGGCTGTTTATTATTATATTCGTTGGGAAGCGCTTATAAATATGTAAGTCATACAGCTCCATGGAAATGGGAGGCAATCAGAGGGAAAACTGATAATTCCTTGGAGCCCCTTAAGGAATTTTAAATTATTACTATACTCCCTTGCTGGTTCTAATATTCTCCTTGAAGACACCTGAGTCTCAACTTTCAGTCATTCATCTTGCTTTAATTTTTTTTCATTTTTTTATACAAGGCATGTAGTGCATCTGCACCTGAGGAAACTAAGAGGTGCGTCAATCAACTGTAAGGTGTGTAGAATACCCGAGGAAACATTTGCTCACCTTAACTTATTCTACCCGCCATGCATACCTGTAAAACTCCACTCCTGTCTATTAATTACTTGAGGCGTGCCTAACACCGCTGCCTGGTCTCTGACCAGGCCTCCTGAGTAGCAACCTGGTCACTCAAAAACACAATTAGCACTGCAGTAGGCCTACTGGCCTATGCAAGGCAGGTCCAAGTCAAGCTTTCAGGAAGAAGAGTCGTTGAGCAACGAGGCAAGACAAATGGCAGCACCTACCTTAGTGTGGAGAAAGGCCAGAGACTTGTTAACATTTTCAATCTTGTGGACGCGCATCCTGCCGTTGTTGGGCTTGCCCAGCTTCTCGCCCGAGATGATCTCTAGCAGTTTGAGAAGCATCTTGCCATCCGCCAGATCGGTGAACAGGTCCATCACCTCCAGCCTCGCCTGAAACAACAACCCCTTACCATACATGGTTCAAAACAAAGGCATGGAGGTTCTCAAAAGGTATTTAATTTTTCAATGTTGGACCAAAGCTGAAGAATACACTCGTCCTCGCAGTCACAGATTGCTATCAGTCACCCTGATAGTGACTCATAACATAATTAAATCAACAATTAATTCTTAAGAGGGGTCACAAGATAGAGGCTACACCATGATACATTTCTCAGTCAACACACAACTGTTACTCACCTTGATGAGAAAAGAGTTCATCCATTTTGTGAAGGTTTTCTTCTGTATACCAAGACGTTCCTCCCGGAGGTGCTGGATGCGACCAGTTTCGAACTGACGGAGGGCGTCCTCTCGCGTCGAGAGTGCCGACATGTCGCCTCCTTACCTCACCATCCTGCAATATTATATTATATTATCATCACCGCAACAACCTACAACGTTATCATCAATATAAATTATTCTCGTCACCACCATTCTGCAGCAAACCATCATTTTCACTTAAAAATGAACTGGAGTTACTGTAAAAGGTACAAAACAGCCCAGATGAAATGCAAGGATACAATACAATAAGGAATAACAATAAGGGATAACTCGAGTATAAAGGATTGGAGACAAACAGCCTACCTTGAAATATAAAGACAATTACGAACAAACAAAGTTTGTACGTTTATCCCAGTCATTCATTATCACCTGGTTTGTGGTGTATTAGTATCTTAAAACTTTCTTTTAACTTTTCAAACTACTTTCTTCCTAGTCTCAGTCATAACGTTGCTCTGTGCGTGCATGCATTCGTGTGCGTATACCTGCAGCACAGTGGTCACGCTAGATGCTGGAGTGTGCAATGCAAGCAAAACTGGCTTGGTATTTGTTTATAGTTCATGTTATGCAGCTTATGTTCTTTGTAATTGCAACAATATTATGATCGTTGAAAGTAAGATCGTCCTACATGGCTACCTCCTGACTCCTTGCAATGATCCTCCGCTCCACTGGGAGGCTCAAGTATGTTTTTATATCCCATTGTTGACAGTTCATATCACACCAAAGACATAAAACAGCTAGTTATTAAGCAGTCTATATCATGGAGACCAACACAGTTCTGTCTAGATGATGATACAGTAGATCCCCGTATAGCGTATAAATAACCGAATAAGCGATTGTAAGATACTGTAAAAGTGTGTAATAACAGCGCCATGATCACCCAAAGAGGCGACAGCAAACTAGGAATCAGCTTTACAAGAGAATTAAAATACTCTCAAATTTGTGCGGATGGGTCCACTTCCACACTTTCCACCCATCCACCTACCTACCAATCTCCCCCCCCCCCACACCTTACCACCTGAACACATCTGTGCTTGACTCACCACCTACACTTGTGATCACTCAACCACCCTCACACTTGTCAAAGTCACTCATTATCCTAGTTCAAATATTTACTACGCCAGAATGCTTTTACTTTTTTGGGGGGAGAGGGGGGACGTAGAGATCCAATCTTTGCATATGAAGGCAAGTACTGCCATGTAATCATGCATACCATTTATAAAGACTATAGTATAAATATATCACATTTTTAATATAACAATATGGATAACAGTAACCTTTTCCATATGCGTTTTGACACATCGGTCATCTCTTAATGGTATAACAAAAGCAACAAGTAAGACGCATGCGCAACACTTGGGTACCTTTGTGAAGACATTCCCTCAGTCTTGAAGGGTGTTCAGTCCAAGACTGACGGAAGGACTGAACACCACTTTTCAAGACTGAGGAACATATCACTTTAAACTACATACTACTACACATTTTTCACCGTTCTCCAGTATTATTCTCTGTACAGAACTGATAAAGCCACTGGTTAGCATAACGTCTCCATTATAATGGTACCCAAGTGTTGCATACGAGTCTTATTCATCTATAACACAAGCTGGGAGATAAGTTTCATATATTAATGCACAAAGATTATAAAATTGTCTACTCTTCGAAGAAATGTTGAGAATACGTTACATACCAATAAAAAGTTACAGTACCCTGAATGGGGCAATTCACAACCCACAAAAATGGACCTAAAAATTTGTTTCCGTAAGTGAGCCACTCGTCACAACGAAACTTCGCCCAGTTTCCTATTTGTGTACGAGTTGTAAACTGCCCCAGCTTATAAATGCATTGCAATTTTATACAGCGTTTCATACACTGGTAGAATACTCACAACAGACAACAGCGGAATGTTTTGAGGAGAGCAGCAGCGGCGGTAGGCAGGTGCGCTAGGTTCGCCTTACACCCTAGTAGTACTAAGCTTCCCCGCCAGGACGAGGCTTCTAACCTCCCTTCTCACAATCACTAAGAAAATTTTGCAAACAGGAGAGCGACAACAGAAGTGCCTCTTCAGGGGCGACGGGACAATTGCAGCAAGTTCTTTCCAAGGATGAAATGACAAACAAGAGGGCCTCTCCAGGAACGACTAAGACCAGTACTGCGCCACAAGCCTTCCTAACCACCCTTTATCGTTTATCTACTGATAACACCTACATCATTATCAATATATGATAAAACACTGCTGCCAGGAATTCAAAATTGTTGCCATTACCAACAGGAACGTAACTCTCTTCAAGGGATGGGGTACTTTTAAAATCCTGAGCATTAACTATCAGCTCAAAATGTAAACCTGGTCTAGGACTGTGCCGGGGGTGGCGATAATCCCCAGAGGGATCTACAAGTATCCCCCTTCCACAAGCATCTAGCTAAACTATTTAGTCACTCCAGTGTTAGAACACTTGTTTGGGAAAACCTGACAACATTCCTTTAGAAGGCTCTTGACCGACTGTGTTAAAAATATCTTAGGATACAGGGTCCAAAAAGAAAGACTAGATGAAGATAATTAGGTTCTTTGGTTCCATGGCATGACGCACGCCAACCAAAATTTAAAACAAGAATAACATTCAAAGGGAAATTAAAGAATATAATCCCAACTAATGCATTACATTTTCGTAACGTACTATGCATTACTTCGTGTCGAATTCTGTACATGCAACAATCACAATATTATTGTTATGTGGTACCGATCAATTTAATTTTTTGCAACACTGATATCTCTATTACCGAAACGTTTCGCCTGCACAACAGGCTTCTTCGGTCTAATACAAGCGAATATAACACTAGAGAGTAGGGATCAGTCCCTCAGCCTTGGGACTGACCACCTACAGAGGCTGAAGGACTGATTACCTCAAAGCCACATCATCTACTGTAAACCAGTGTTATAATCGTCTGTATTCGAATGGAGACAAAATGTTTCAGTAATATAATCAAGTGTTAAACATGTCTTGATCGTCAATCACAATACTGGCTGGGTAAGAAAGGTGGAAATAGCCAGGTAGAAAGTGAATGCCAGAATTCATTTAGATTACCGTCATATGTGGTAGGTTGGTGTAGCAACTCCAAGATAGTAGAGATAATGTCAAGTGCGTGGAGGAGGAAGATAAACACACTCCGGCACTACATCTTGGAATGTAATATAGTACAAGGGTGAGGGGCAGGAAAAGGGAAGTGCGGTGAAGAGGGAAGGCAAAGAGCACCATTAACCGTCTCTCACCAAGCTCTCAAAATACAAGAGCTCCCCCTCACATTAAGGATAACCCACAACTTTGCTTAAATTCGGGCTGTTGGAATAAAGATGTGTATTCAGGATATTTTATTAAAATACCTCTCCCCCACTAGGGGTTTTTGAATGTCTATACGCTTGCCTGTGGTCACGCGTTTGGAGATCACTTCTCAAGTGAATATCGCAATAAAACGATACAAATTGCCAATGATCAAACCCCTAGTGGGCGAAACTAATAAAATGCCAGAAGTTGCAAGCACATCTTTATTCAAACAATTTGTCGGTACTGATATACCTGGGCGTGAAGGCAAAGGAGCACTGTCATCCTTCCCTAGATCTGCCGTGTATGTGCGGCCAGCAGTAACAGCCTCGTTGATCAGGCCCTGATCCACCGGGAGGCCTGGTCATGGACCGGGCCGCGGGGGCGTTGATCCCCGGAATACCCTCCAGGTAGGCAAGGGATTGATTTTGCCGCCTAAGTAGCTAGTTTATTGTGCACTTCGAATGCATCCTGAGAACGGTAGCGCAAGAGCATATAGATACACACAAGGCCGATACCGATAACCTTATAGAGGTTATTATACTGTATCTATATTCCTCAATAAGTGGACAATTAAGCACAGTGTTCAAGACAACCATAAGGCTGGCCCCCCACACTGCATTTGATTTGATCATCTGCGTGTCTGTCAAACTGCCAGAAGTACTTGTAACCAAGCCTAAGCCTGGGTACTACGGCCAGTCTGTTCACACTGCAAGTTGTTTCATACACGTACTTATCTACGTTCATGTTAAAGTGGGTTATAGATCTACTCAGGCTTCTAACTGCCTTCCTATAACATTTTCATTATTTACTTCTAATATTATTCCTAATGCTAGAAAAACTATCATATTGATGAATTACCAATTTCCTTGAAATTTCCACTAGGAACCCTTGGAAAAAATGCAGCAGTGCCCATGTTTGCCCCGCGTTCATAACAGTCGCTAACCAGTAATGTCATCACTTGAGCATATAATCTGTAACTAGCAGCACCTGTCTTCTTTATCTAATCTCACTGTGGCCAGGTAAACAATGCAGCCAGTCTCAAGAGCACGGTGATTCTCTTTATGCAGCTTGACAGAAACCTACTGCACGTCCTACATGTCGACTGAAGATAGACTGAAGTCAGAGATACTTGCTCCCCTATATTTGTTCACTTTCTACCTCATTTATCGTTTTTCAACCCTTATATTTTCCTTCCCACCCTCATCCTTCATCCCCTTCCTACCTCCACCCCCCCCCCCTTTACCTATAGAATACGGCAGCACCACATTACGGATATGTCCAATTTTGCTATTAAAAACTACCTTTCCCTCTTCCCATCTTCCTTTCCAACCTTTCTCCTCATTTTCCCTTCCCTCTCCCTTCCTATGTAGGTTATCTACAGTCAATTGGGGGGGGGGAGTCACCATCCCAGAAGCCCGGTCTCAGATTAGGCCTCCTGTTGGTGCTAACCTCATGGTGTCCAATGTAATCACCCCAATCCAACTGATAACCAACTAACTTGAACTTATCAAGTTCCGTCGACACTTATCTTAGTGTTCTCCTTCATTCCCTTCTCTATATGCCCTCTCGCCTCCACATTTCCATGAGAAGAATGCACTAAGAGGTGCAGACACGGGTTACCATGAGCACACACTCCAGTCACGCCCAGGTACCCATGAATACTGGAGTACAGGTATCACTACCTACCACCTCACAGTTACACGCAAATCTTCAACGCGCCCAGCACTATAAAGCAAGAGAATTATTTGTGCAGGATCCAAATAATGTCGTGACGACAATAATGAAAAGAGGGTGAAGAACAGGCTTTCACTGTCAACGTTTATTTGTTCCTATAAAGCTGTACACAGCTAAATTCAATAAAAGCCTGTTCTGTCATGTGTCGTGTCTTAGATTTTGCCGCTGAAGTGAGTAGTTAGGTATCCCCTAAAAGCCGTTAAGTGGTTGCCTAGCTTTACCCCTTCCAAGGTGTTCGTTTGACTCTAGAAAGCTGCTTATATACGAGTATATACCTAACCTCTCTGCTTACATCACTTCGCTTTACTGTATATGCCGTGTTTCCTGTACTCATTGTATCACAGGAGTGAACAAGGTCCCAGGACCAATAGTTTGCACACGTCATTTCTTCAACTTTTATCATATACCTGGCTTCCAGCGTTTATTTCCACTGTAGTATAAAGACCAGAGCCGAGTCGCATAATCAAAGCAAGATTTTACTTATGTATATAGCTGGAAAAATAGACAAATGCAGTATAATGCGGGGAGGTTTATCTGGTGTTTTTTGTGTTAGAATATTTTGTACAAGCGTTGTTTGTATCATTCCTCTGACAACCATGTATCTATGGAAGCAATGTTAAGTAACTTTATTAAGGGAAAAGTTTAGCCACCAAGGTTTATATCAATGAATTAATAAAGTCCATGGGGGGTGAAAAGTTTTCATTATTAAGTTGCCTAACGTGGCATACGTCTCCTATAAATATCAAAATGGAATGGACACTCGTTTCGATCCGTCCGGGACCGAAACGAGTGTCCATCTCCATTATGTGAAGAAAAAGAAGGGTTCAGGATGTCTACCTGAAGGGCATTCCAGGGATTAAAGCCCCCGCGGCCCTGTCCATGACCAGGCCTCCGGGTGGATCAGGGCCTGATCAACGAGACTGTTACTGCTGACCGCACGTAGTCCAACGCACGAACCACAGCCCGGCTGAGCTGGCACTGACTTTAGGTATCTGTCCAGCTCCCTCTTTAAGACAACCAGGGGTCTATTGGTAATTCCCCTTATGGCTACCAAAACTTCGTCCAGTTTTCAGCTCCAATTTGTTGATTAGCAGTGAAATGTTGAAGCCAAGGATTGTGGTTCATTCGTGAGAATTAGAGAAGGCTGCATCACCTGAACTCCACCTGAGACTCAAACCTCCTTCCAGGAGATACAAGAAATATTGCCAGAACAGATTCATTTATATGATTTACAAAGCATTATTATTCAGTTTTTTAAATACTGACTGTATAAAATGCACGGACTGAAATATTATTTTCTTCATTGCGTTTATTTCTGACGTTTTATTTTTTTTAATTTCCTCTCGAGTGAGTTTTACTTTCCTATCTCCGCTAGTTTTCCACTTAATAAATATGTCTGATGTATAACACTTCTCCAGCAATACTTATCAGCGTCAACCAAAGACCTGATTTGTGATCTAACAGGGGGGGGGGAGATTACCCCCGAAATAGACTACCAGTAAGGTAGGTCCCGCGATATTTATCAAACTAGTCTCAGCTTTGAAACACCGACAACAACGCTCCAGAAGTGACCTAACTAGAGCTCTAAGTATGAAGGTAAAGAAGTTGTTGAACAAGTTCCTACTGCGATAACTTCTTTGCTGTGTTTAAGCTCAAAATCATAAACCGACAAAGTCCTACGCAGAGCGAAACATTGTCTTAATAAAAATATTGTTCTGCGCCTTGTCTGTCTAATTCCAGAGACCTATAAACAAATTTTTATGAGAGTCTGCCATTAAAATTTCCATTTAACCCTTCTTCTAAAATGAAAGTTCGTCACCTTAGAAGAGACCACAAACTTTAACAAGCACAACTAAATGGTTATAACTATGACCATAATTTTTAATGGGGTGGTCTGGTAAGCCAGCGGATGGCCTGGTCAGATGACCAAAAGCTCCAACGGCGCGGGTCATATGACCAAGACCCCCGCCAGGAGACACCTGTCTTGTTTTCTGACGAACCTTACCAAACACGTTACTTAAATCTATATTTGCATATACTTAACCGTCAGTATGCAGATTATATAATAGGTAAGGTAACGTCTTATAGAGCATGAAAGAGAAGTTTTTGTTGAAATAGTAAAGTAGAGGTTGGAGGGTGGGTTGTGTAGTCGGAGGCTGCAACACCACGGTGGACCAAGTATACAAATCTGGCCAAACTGGATCCACAATTATTACGTCAGGGATCCCCACTAACATTCCTACACAAATAGGTCAGTAGTACAGAGCGAGAGTAAGACTGTGTCGAGGCACAGGACTGAGATAGGTAGCTACACAGGGAACAACTACAAGGTGATGGTTTATTTGGGAAACAAAGGTGTCTCCTGACACGGATCTTATCAGACGATGACTCGTTCACTGATTAAACATCCGCTAGTTCACCAGAGCGAAGTTATACACCCCAATGAAAAAAAAACGATACGCTCCGATGTAATGTATTCAAGATGTTGATACAATTATCAAGACATTGAGGATACATTTCGCCCACCATGGGCGTCTAAAGTCCCTGGTGGGTGAAACTTATCCTAAATGTCCTGATAACTGCATACATGAAATTTCATACACTTGACTGTTTATTACCAAGTTTGACGCACATATAATTACGGGTATACTAAATAATTTTCACATCCCTTGATGCTCTGGCACTCGCAGTAGCTCTAGCACCCTTCCCCTCCTTGTACTCGCACTACTCCTTGAAGCTCTAGCATTAAGTGACAATGTACATGGAGTAGTATCCTCTTAGTGTGGTGTTAAGGTGGTGAGCAGTGGAATGCCGTCCTTATGCGGGTACACTGGGGGTGCCTCGATAACACTGCCACCACAATCATCATGACTCACTACCATTGACCATCGGCTGCTGCTACGTGTGAACTAGGTGGGCGGTGTAGCCAAGGGCGAGGCTCACCACGCACGCATTATTTTCAATAGATTTTTAGCATGTAGCTTGACGGGTGGGCGAGCAGAGGGGTAGGTAGGTGGGTGGGTGGGTGAGCGAGCGAGCCGAGGGGTGGGTGAGTGGGTTTGAGCCGAAGGGTTGGAATAAGGGGTGGGTGTTCAGGAGAGCGGAGAGATGGACGGGAAGACAGAGGGGCCAAAGTTATAAACACCAACACCGTGACGTCAAACCAAAAATAAATTGCGTGAACTAGAATTTTTCGCTGGGAAATATACAGAGGTCCTTTACTGCTAGCACAGTAAAAAAAAATACATTACAGGTCTCATCAAATAAAACTTTGTATACTCTCAAATCAGAGAGACTCAAGATATATATCGTAGCTATATGGAAAATAAAAAGAGGGTAGTCTCCAATCTGTACAGTGCCACCACTTACTGGATTGAGATTATATTTATATATAGAATAAACCCAGTCAAAAGCAGGGGCGCCATAGGCTCAGAGAACCTTGTGTCAACATTCGTGGTCCACGACTTCAACATTTTACAGAGATGAATAAAGAAAACAAACTGCGATCCCACTGCGTTGGAGAAACTTGAAAAATCTCATTTCAATGTATTTGTGGCTATCCATTCGCTATTTTACAGAGGTACTGTTGAAAAGGCAAATTTTCAAGAGGAAACTTCTACAACTATCTACAGAAAGTGCCAGATCAGTCCAGTTGTTGCTGTGGAGCTGTGACAGCGACTCCATTATTAGACAATAACGAATTCTGACCTTAGGCCAACTTGAGGGTAGAAGAATCCTCTAAGTCTGTTAAAAGCATGTGGCTCACAAGTGCTAGCAAGTGCCTGTCAACGCCCTGACATCACCCGTGTTCCAACGCTATACTAGTATGTCTGAATAGTATTACCATTGACTAACCTGCCGTGGAACGTCAATTTGTAAAGACATTCAAAATATTCCCCTTCCACTGTGTCTAGTGATCGACAAATTCCACGGAATTGTCTTAAATAAGTGGGAGCTTATAAGAATTGCTGAAGGCTGTCAAGAGCTGTAAGAGCTTAGATCTAGGTGAAATACCGGAGGCCTTAAAGAGTGCAGACAGATCCTTTGCATAAGGAAGGTAGTAGAGCACTAGCTAAAAAATACAGACCAGTAGCCCTAACTTCTCGCATCATAAAAATCTTCGAAAGAGTGATGAGACGGAAGATTACAAATTTCATGGACCAGCACAACCAACATAACCTGAACCAGCATGGTTTTAGAGCAGGACGATCATGCCTGTCACAGCTGCTGAACCATTATGAGAGAATTACGGAGGCGTTGGAAGACGACCAAAACGCAGATGTGATCTACACAGATTTTGCAAAGGCGTTTGATAAATGCGATCATGGAGTGATAGCGCACAAAATGAGGGCCATGGGCATTACGGGGAAGGTAGGCAGATGGATTTTCGGGTTCCTAACACACAACACAAAAAGTAGTAGTAAACAGAGGTCAAAAGCTCAGTGCCCCAAGGCACTGTCCTGGCACCTCTGCTGTTTCTCATCCTCATATAAGACAGATAAAAACACCCGTCACACTTTTGTATCAACATTTGCAGATGACACTAAAATAAGCATGAAAGTCACTACGGTAGAGGACACTGAAAAATTACAGGAAGACATAAGCAGGGTTTTCCAGTGGGCAGTGGAGAACAACATGACGTTCAATGGTGATAAGTTCCAGCTGCTTAGGTATGGAAAAAATGAACTCGAAAGGAACACTATATACAAAACTCAGAGGGTCACCAAATATAACGAAAGGAACACGTAAAAAAAACCTGGGAATAATTATGTCAGCTGACCTTTCTTTTAAAGACCATAACAAGACAAAGATCACGACAGCCAGGAAGATGACGGCGTGGGTATTGAAAACTTTCAAAACAAGGGAAATAATGTTCCACTCACGGTATTGTGCCTTTTTTGTTATTTAAGGGAAATAATGCCGATGGTGACACTTCAAATCGCTTAGAATATTGCTCAGTGATGACGGCCCCGTTCAAAGCAGGAGAAATAGAGCTGGAACAAATCCAGAGATCGCTCACGGCTCACATTGAGCCAGTAAAGCACCTAAATTACTGGGAACGCCTTCAAGTCTTGAACATGTACTCACTGGAGCGGAGGAGACATGATAATATATACCCGGAAAGTACTCGAGGGCCTGGTCCCAAATCTTACCTTTACCTTTGAAGAGTTTCGAGAGTATCTACTCTCTGAGCCCGGCCATGGGCCAGGCTCGTCTGGTGCTTGCCTGGTCAACCAGGCTGTTGCTGCTGGAGGCCCGCTGCCCCACATATCCATCACAGCCTCGTTGATCTGGCACCTGGTGAAGATATTTGTCCAGTTTCCTCTTGAAGGCTTCTACACTGGTTCCAGCCGTGTTTCGGATATCTTCTGGTAAGATGTTGAATAGTCTGGGACCCCGTAACATACTGGAGTGAGAGATATGGAAGGAAGTGCAAAATAAACCCAGTGAGGAGCAGGGGTGCGGTGGGCACAATAAGGGAACACTATCAACATTCGGGGTCCCAAACAATTCAACATCTTACCAGAAGATATCAGAAACACGGCTGGAACAAGTGTAAAAGCCTTCAAGAGGAAACTGGACAAGTATCTTCACCAGGTGCCAGATCAACCATGCTGTGGATATGTGGGGCAGCGGGCCTCCAGCAGCAACAGCCTGGTTGACCAGACAAGCACCAGACGAACCTGGCTCATGGCCGGGCTCCAAGGGTAGTGAAACTCTCGAAACTCTTCAAAGGTAAGATTTATCCCAGAGCTTGTAGCAAGGTCACCCCCAAGCAGCTCTGTCCCGCCACAAGGACAATCGCTACAACTGCGAGGGGTCATATTACTAAGACCCGTGTCAGAACACTTCTAACAAACGCAACATTAGTACTTACCAGGTTTTGTGTGTCGGACGACAGGTAACGCTGCCACTGGTAATAAATCCAAAGAAACGTTAAGGTGCAGGCAGGCACGACGGTGACAGGATCTAATTAGTTATACACAGAGTCACACAATCATATAACTGGAGTATTTTAATGAAGTACCCTAATCCCCCGTGCTTGTTCTCATCAGTATTATAATGAAGGTGAGGGTGAGCCAGTGTAACAGAAGGCGAGGTGAGCAGTGCCTCCCACCACCACCACCATCACACTACCACACCAAGTGCCCACACACTTGATCCCCGCTGCACACCCACCCTACGATACACCGCGCACGCGCATCCATCTTTCAGGAGTTTTTCTACTCCCGGAGCCCGGCCTTGGTCAACCAGGCTGTTGCTGCTGTTGGCACGCTGGCCATCACAGCCTGGTTGATCTGGTATCTGGTGAAGATACTTGTCCAATTTCTGATATCTTCTGGTAAGATGTTGAATAGTCTTGAGCCATGGATGTTGATACAATATTTTCTTATGCCCACGGCGCCCCTGCTTTTCACTGAGTATTTTTTACATTTTTTTTCCATCTCTCCAGTATGTTATAGCCATTAATACTGAACAATATTCCAAACAAGAGAACACAAGCTGTTTTAAAAGTGTCACCACTGGCCCTATTTTCCTTGTTTTGAAGGTTCTCATTATCCACTGTTACTGCCTGGCAGAATTGACATTTGCTTTGTGTTCTACGAAAGGTCAGCCGACGTAACTATGTATTTCACGTGTTCCTTTTTGTTCTATTTGATGTTCCTCTCTGGTTTCGTATAGTGTCCCTTTTAAGTTCTTTATTCTTTCCATATTAAGCAGCTGGAATGTATCCCCACTGAACATCCTATTTTCCACAGCTCTCACTGAAAAACCCTGCTTACATTTTCCTGCCAATTTCCTTTACCAAAACTCAACAAAATTCATATTTTGCTCTTTTTTCTTACAGGATTATATTCTCATATTTCGTCTGGGGGAGGGGGGGGGAAGAAGGATTAGTGTTTGCTCCTGACCAGGACTCTTACCATCTTTTAACTTTGGGATTCCACTTTTGAATCACTTTCAGACTGACGTAGCACTTTGACATTCCTGTGACTTTATTTTAGTCATGCCCCACTGAGCTGGTCTAATTCATCCAGTCCTCAGAAAATACTGTATATCGCAATCATATCTTCCCTGGTTATCTTCTCTATCAGTGGCAAATGTTTAGTTTTTAAGACCACCTTTGTACGTCATTCCTCTCTTAGCTCCGTGACTAGTCTCATCGTGAACATCTTACCTGGAACTCTGGAGTCAAGTCTTTTCTAGAGGCCACTGCCCTGCTGCCCTGTCCCAGACCAGGACCAGACCTCCTGGTTGCTGGCCCGCTTAGGCGAGTGCTCCATACTGGCTCTGTACTCTAACAATCCAGTCCCTGCAACCACAGCTTGAGAGAGTATAGTGGTGGCCACAAGATAAGATTTCAATGCGGTTTGAAGAAGGGATCACAACACAAAGACAGACCGCTAGTCTAACTAACCAGCGGGGCCGCGACACACTAAATACTCTTCTTCAGTTAAAGCAGCCAGGTGGTAATGCCAGACAGCCATTTATGTAACGGGGGAGGGGGGGACCACTTCATTTTTCACGCTTACATTGTTCCTATCGTCAGTTTACGATAACAGGGTTGTTGGTCAGTGTCCTTGTCAGTAGTGTTACTGTGTACTTGTGTAGTACACTTAAGATAATCCCAGCTACTTTATAGTAAGAGTCCCTTTAGCCTCAGTTTCCCGCTAGGCATATAAACTGGGTAAGGCAAGCCTGGGGTCTCCTCAAGACTCAATTATATGCCTCCAAGACATCCTACGTATTTCTTAGTCAATTTATATCCTGAAGAACCCCACGACAAATGGTGACAGCGGTGTGATTGTGAAGATTACGCGGATTTAAGATGATTATTTCTACCAAGCCAGGCGGAAATGAGAGCCCAGAATTGCCTTATCCAGGCTGCTATATGCCTTCCGGGAAACAGAGGGAGGCGTGTAGCTGGCGGCTCACATGAGGGGTCTCATGACGTCATGACTAGAAGGAACCCTTACAATCACACCTGCTGTCACCATTTGTCGTGGGGTTCTTCAGGATATAAATTGACTAAGAAATACGTAGGATGTCTTGGAGGCATATAATTGAGTCTTGAGGAGACCCAGGCTTGCCTTACCCAGTTTATATGCCTAGCGGGAAACTGAGGCTAAAGGGACCCTTACTATAAAGTAGCTGGGATTATCAAAGTGTACTACACAAGTACACAGTAACACTACTGAGATCCTAGATAAGATTGTAGGTAAATGGTACAAACCTAACATTGTATTTACACTGCCCTGTTTGTTTATTAATAGATCTTACCCTAGTATTTTTTTCTTTCCAGTTTACCTGTTGAAATGACTTAGAATCAATCCGTTCTGTAGTGAAGAGGTTGAGACTTTAAATAATGGAACAAGGGATATTAATTACCAAGCCTTTTTATTTTAAGACACCCTGGCTTTTGGAAATCTTTCACTTTCAATTTGAATGTTACGTTTATTATACTTACATTCTACAGGTTTTGGGCATTTTAATTGTTTACACTGATTATGTACCTCATACTCTTTGCTTCCTCACCTCTCTTTCTCCGCTTTCCCGCCCTTAATGCTTCATTTCTCTCACCCCCCTCATTCTTCCTGTCCCATGCACTGCTTTAATTTTTATTTCCCGCCCTAATATTCTATACCCGTCTCTATCTTCACCCACAGCTCGGCTCTTAAGTGTCAAACTATCTTAAACACTGACTTTACAACACTCATTCTCCCGCTTTAATTACCCCTCTGCTTCCTCTGAACACAGTGATATACAAGGGAATGGTGAGGGGGAGGCTGGAAGCCAGGTTGGGGTTAGGGGGGGAGGAAGCCGGGGGGAGGGATGGAAATGGAGAAGTACTAAAAGTAAAATCGCCACCAGTGGTTTAGAGGGCACGGCACTCTTGTGGTGCCATTCCAGGTCGTCAGTGTTCAGTGGTATTTTTGTTCAAGAGACAAGGCACTTAGGACACTGGTCTGTCAGATGAGTTACCTGCTGAAGAAACCACTTGTGGCGAGATGTTTCCTCTAATAAATGTTCTGAATTGTACATAAGCGTCTTTTTTCCCCATCTTGTCTGTATCACCATATCATTTTTCAACTGTTGAAGTGTCTGCTGGCATAGTTTTACACTCCATTAAAAACAAATCACTAACTGGCAGTGTCCCAAGACAATAATGTAAACACATGGATGTTGTCACCACCACCAACACTAACTTCACCACCTTCCTTCACCACCATCTCCAGCAGCTCATGAATGAGGATGTTGTGGTACATCCTCCACAACCCCCTCCCTTGCCACGCCAGGGATTCCATCCCACTTTATATCTACCTCCACCAACTCAACCAAACATCCCTCCCTCCCACAGCACACTGATGTAACCAAAAAAAGCTGGCTGATCTGGCACTAGTTGCAAGTTTGCTTGTTTTATGCACAAAACACGAGAACAGTTTTATTGTTCAGCGCTTTAAACACATTTCTAACATTATCAAACTTACACTATCAATATTGTTGTTACCAATTCACTCATTACATAAATCATATAGCAAGTAAGCCTATTCAAAAGTATTTTTCGCATTCCACTATTCATATCCTTAATTCGTTCATGTCATCAGCTGTGTCAGCAAATTTAGACGAAAGAGGAAGTACTATTCCAACCATTTATGGTGAAAGATATGCTGGCTTCTCAGACAACCACTATGTGGGTGAGTTGTACACCACAGTAACTGTTCTAAGATTGTCACTCTTGCTTTTCAAGGGTTTCATTCCATACTTCCTCCCTCCTCTTCCATCCCGTTCCATCCCGAGTAAATGAATGGTGTTCAGATTGTACATAGGGTACATATAAACAGGCATACTACACTAAGTTATTATTAATTCCCCAAAACAAAGCAAATCACAATAACAGAAATGATAAAATGTTAAATATTTACATAAGTTTTAAATATTCCACGTTAATTCAAAGATTTCCTCCAAGTCTCAGTCAAGTATTGTCAACACACATTTTAATGGTTTGTGTATGGCCAAAGCCATACACAAACCATTAAAATATGTAATCAGTGACACCACAAGCTACTCAGAAAGAATCAGGGTCACCCACAAGCGACTATGGGTGAAGTGTGATCTATCCTTTATCTGCAGTTACAGTCACGTAGTGATTCTTATGGAAAGAGGACCCAACATCTCTTATACCTCTGTCGGGACTACCAATCCCGACACTTTCCAACGAAAATTCTATACATTTTGTTTAAGATCACTACTATTAAAGATACTCATTCACCGTCTGCTCGAATACCACAACTCATGCCTGGCATGACAACAAGTCTTAATTTTATGTACAAAGCATTAAAATTATTTGGGTATTCAGTGCTTGAAACACTTTCTAACATACTAAATTTACTCAATTATCACCCTATTAATGGAGTGATCAATTCACTCGTACAATATAAATCATGATCTGATATCAAGTATTGGTTCACGTTCAGCAATCCATAATGTGCTGCCATTAGCCAAAAGTCAACAAATTTATACAAAAGATGAAAATTCCACCATTTCTGCAGAGATGTTTGATTTTTAGTCACTTCTTGAAAGGTGCTCGCTGGAGACAAACCCTACCAGGGTAACCTAGTGTTAGAAAGGGTAAAAGGAAGGACCAGTGTGTTGCAGTTGCTCTAGTGAAGTGTTATGCAAGGCAGCATTCATGCCCTCATTCAAGACGCTTCATCTTGCAAGTATAAGCAACAAGCGCCCTCGTATGTTACCAGATTAGCTGTGTATTTTGCCAAACTTGGGTATATTTTACTTATATATTTTGGGGTGTGTGTGGCGCCGATCTTAAGGGTGTGGCCCCCTCCCCCCCTACCCCCTTCCCCCATCCCTCCACCCCTTCCCCCCCTCCATTGAAGACTTCTACCCAGCCACACCTCATGTTCGCCACTACAATGAAAGGTTTATTTATAGATGGTTTTGATTCGACAAAAGATAGTAATCAGAGACCTCTAATGATGCCAGATTTCTTTTAATGATGGTACCTCTCATTATTATACATCTAGGAGCTTCCTAATCATCAGTGTTGTGGAGTGACATTTTGATTATATTCACTGGGAACATTAAACTAACAGGGGTCATACAGTACAGGAACAATGGGGAAGGGAGGTAATTAAGTTTGAGGCAAGGAAAGGGAGTGTAGGATGCGGTGATATTTGTGTGCAAAATCTCTCTAAACTTCGTAGAAAATACGTAGCTACCGTTTAAGTAATGTCATGATAAAACTTAAGTGTTACTGGTGGTAGAGCAAATCACTACAGAAATTATATTGTATTGTCCCTAATTTACATCTGTCTGAGATACCTGTACCGGTTTCAAGGGTTAGTCTACCCTAGAAGCTGGGCCTGAGGAGCCAACTTCCCTATTTACTCCCTGATCATCCACGCTTGGCTGCCAGAGGCCTGCAGGTATGTATATGCGCCACAGTCTTGATAATATGGCGCGGCGGTTGATGAAAATGGAACCTCGTCAATAGTGTGTATGATGCACTAAGCTCAGATAAGTTAGTTTTTTTCTACTCCCAGAGCCGTCCTTGGGCCAGGAGTGTGACAACTTTATGTAGACAGTAGCCAACAACACTACCAAGATTCCGTTTACTGCGTATCCTTGTCATATATTTAAATATATTTATACTTAGATGATAATGCTGTTAAAGAGGTTGGAGATACGACCTTGTAATGTAGTCATCTTTTTATAGTTGATAGAGCCAGTATTACCTTGTAGTTCCGGGTGAGACCCACAATGACGTACACAAAAAAATTGTTTAGCAATTATTCTGTGGCCTAATTCACAGAAACATCATCCTATAAGATAATCCAAGCCGAAGTATTTAAAGTTTAAAGGAATTAAACTATACATTAACAAGGAATTCCTATCAAGTTTAGTGAGGGGAAGGGAAAGTTAGGTATACTAAATGCCTCCCGGAAATACCCGGCGGCAGTCACATAGGCAAGATCAAGCATCTTGCCCATATCGAATACCGCTATCCAGTTTTCTTATACTTACAAAACACTAGAACCGTTTGGTTATTCAGCGCTTTAAATCTAGACAGGTTCTAACCTTATCAAATGTTCACAATAATTATCAGTTCACATTATATTACAGCAATTATAATCACAAAGTAAAATTAAAAAATTTCCACATTCCACAATCTATGTCCATAATTTATTCAGTGTCAATGAGCTTGTACCAGTGTCAGCAAATTTAAACGAAAGATAAAATATCTCCATTTATGCGGAATATATCTTTGATATACCTTTGATGAGTTCCGAGTTTTCAGGACACCCCACCCAGGGACATCTACCCCTACGCACAAATAACCTCACCTTTGCATTAAGGGGCAATTGTGTTGCAGAAGTCTGAGCACAGATTTCTTAAGTTATACCATGAATTAAGGAAAGATCTAGACTTCACTTTACGAAAAGAAACAAATGCGCTAGTAATTATGGACAAGGTAGATTATAATGGAAAAATGAACATGTTATTCGAAGACGGGGGGAAACTTACGTGCCTCTTAAAGAACCCCATCGTTTGGTGGAGAGGGAGAAGGAAAGGACCTCTGGAAGCTACATGGTTGACAAAGGCATACTGGCCTATAGATCCCCCACACTTTACATCCTGTGGTTTATGTTTTATGTTACAAGGATTATATAACATTTTCTGTAAAATCTGAAATTCATCCAATGGTTAATCCAAAACCTGAACACATGAGAGGCCTTACCCATCTGCGATTGTATTTGCTGCGTGTTCCTCCAGTACCTACGTCGAACTGTAAGCATTAGCTCGATCGCTAGCGAACTCAGCTCACACACTGAGGTCCAGAGTCCGATCCCCGGTACGGGTGGAAACAATAGAACGCGTTTCCTAAAGGTACCTGCTGTCCACGTTCATCTATCAGTAAAATAGATACATGGTGTGGGTCACATCCTAAGATAAAATTGACCTAATTTGCGGGAAATACTCAGCATAACAAGGGGCTTTCTATATAGTAGTATGTCATTGATGTCAGCTAGACATAATAATAACACTGGCTCAACAGGTCCTCAAAGATCAAGGGCCGCAAAGACAACCTGTCCTCTCAATAACAAACATTTTCTAACGTTTCACGCCATCTTCATGATGGAACTGAATAAGTTTCAAGTCAGTTTTTAATCCGCCGGAGCGAGGTGTATACGTTGGACTGAGTACGGCTAGCACTAACAGTCTTTTTGGAAGACCTAATCTGGGGTGGTGACCCCAGGTAGTGTTAATTTCTGGACGGTCTAACCCCAGACTGAAATTATTCTAGATAAACCTATGTATTTTACTTTAATCGTCATTAACCTACAGTGATGGCGAAGTTATTCAACATCTTACCAGAAGATATCAAACACTCTGGGACAAGTGTAGAAGTCTTCAAGATAAAACCGGACAGGTATCTTCACCGATGGATATGTTGGCCAGCGGGTCACCAGCAGCAACAGCCTGGTTGGCCAGGCAAGCACCAGACGAGCCTAGCCCAAGGCCGTTCTCTGGGAGTTAGAAAAACACTGGAAACCCATCGAAGGTATAAAAGGGGAGGGTAAAGTCTGGCAGCGGGGTGGAGGGAAGGCATCATGGTCTTACACGCACGATATTTACGATGGAAGACAGACGGGTTGGCCGGGGAGGGTGATCCCAGGAACCACTGCAAGGTAGATTATGATGGTACCCAGGAGAGGGTCACCCAGAGCATCCGGGATGGAGGCGGTGCCCCGGGTCGTTCATCCTGGCAGGTCACACTATTTGTTGGTCCCACCATCACTACCCCCCTGCCTGGCCACCATCACTACAATCACCCCTGCCTGGCCACCACCCCCGACTCACCATCACTCCATTTTCCACTATTTAACTATATAGAAAAGGGTAGCAGCGTATTGCTAATACAAAAAATAAACACCCAAACACTGCGTCCCTGCCTCCTGTCGATGTAGTTTTTCCGGGGATCATGGCCTCCACTACCTGCTCCCAAACCGGGCTAGCAACACCGCTACTTACCTGACGATCCTTCTGGAGATCTCCCCCGCGACCTGGTCTCACACTTCTTGGTTGCTAGCCAAGTCAGTCAGGTTGGTGTTGTAGCACTTAATCTGACGCAGGCCATTTATCAAGTTTCTTTTCATCAGTTTTATTTGCTAATGGTACCGGGAATCATAGTCCCCGCGGCTAGGCCTCAGAGCAGGAATAAATTGATAATTAAAAATTGAAAGAACAATAACGTTTAAAAAATAAATGTAGATATTTATATACATATATAAAAAAAAGTTTTGTAACATTTAGTTCGCTACTCTTGTCCCTCTATACCCCCCCCCCTCTTCCATCTTGTCCCTCAGGACTGACTACCAGCCTCCCTAAGACACTTCGTGTGTGTGTGCATATATACCTGCCTACCTAACTCCCTTACCCCTTTCCCGCGACAACCAATCTACCCATTTGTAAAATGTATTGTTAAAGCTGCCCAAAATGCTGGTTTCAGAGAAGCTACTTAGCAGTTTGTCCCACGTATTTACAACTATTGCCAGAGCAGTTACATCGTACAACTGCTACAGTCTTCCTGATGCTGAATAAGTAGAACATTGACTTGGGAGATGAAATTCATAAGAGTAGCTCATCAATAGAGGTGTCAGCAGGGAAGATGTCATGCAACTGATGGTAGGTAAGGGGGGATTATATGAGCATGGTAAATTATCAGGCTTTCATAACTATAAGGTTAAAGTCTCCTATACAATTTATCAGTGATCCAAAACAGTGTTTGTATGCAGTGCATTTTAGGCAGAGATTGTATAACACTTGCCTTTACCCCTTTAGCTACATTTCAGTTATTTTCCTCCTCTGACTAGTGCTGCCATCTGGTTGGGGCAGCAGTCCACCTCGAGGTAGTGGAGAGCCTTGTCTGCCTACCTTCCTAAGTTCCAGGCCTACACTAACCTCTCTGTACTAGTATGCACGACTTATTCCCAGTTATTCTACAATACCAGCCATATTTTTTTATATTTTATTTAAAACTTTATGTACGATTATTACCAGCCATATTACCACAACCGAGGACCCTACTATGATAATGCTATTTTCAATCCAAGAAGAGCTCACACTGCGGCCTTTGTTTATTTGGCAATGATTTATCTAAACAAGAATATACATTATTTTTCTTGCAAAACTCCCAGAATATCAGTCTGAATATTTGACGTATGTTAAGTTACATTAAGTAAATTTAGGCTGATAAACAGATTGGGTATACCTGGAGTCTACCTGGAGGGCATTCCGGGGATCAACGCCCCCGCGGGCCGGTCTATGACCAGGCCTCCCGGTGGGTCAGGGCCTGATCAACGAGGCTGTTACTGCTGGCTGAACGTAGTCCAACGTACGAACCACAGCCCGGCTGATCTGGCACTGACTTAGGTATCTGTGCAGCTCCCTCTTGAAGACAACCAAGGTTAGGATTATCCCGTCATATTACGTAATAGTAAAGTTACGCTGTTAATTTAGTACTGGTGCAAACTTAGAATTTGCTTATATTAATTCGAGTTATTATCAATAAGAGAAAAGCCAGAAAGTACATTTTAAAAATATCCAGTTTTATATGAGCACCATATGTGCACGCCGTGAACCGTACATCTCGTGCACAAGATAACAGACTATACTCTTAAACCTGTCATAAATACAACCTTCTCTTCCTTTGTGAATTAACTAGATAAATGTAACCTAGATATAACGTCAACAAAGCTGCCGCCGCACACTTACATTAGGCCTTTTCTCCCCTTCTGCAGTGAACGACGTCACCACCGCCCATACTTCCGTCTCCGACTAATGCCACCGCCCACTCCTCTCTCCACATAAGGTCGCCACCTTCTACACTTAATGACGTCACCGCCGCCCTACCTCGGTCTCCAATGATAACGCCCACCTCCCTTTATATTATTATCATTATTAAAAAATGCTAAACCCGTATGGGTCGTACAGCCCTCCTTTTCCCGCATTTCCCACATTCACTCATAGGGAGTTACTATTAAATTCGGTGAAATATTTGTATAATTATTTTTGGGGAATACAACAAAATTGTCTCCCTTAAAAACAACGTTGATGGTTCCAGGAATCGTCACCCCCGCGCCCAGGTCTCAGACAAGGCTTCCTAAAGTGCAAAACAAACTACACACCTAAAAACTAACAGGAAACATTCGAAAATATTGTATACTGAGCATAATTAACACTTCTGTAAGAACATCTGTCGCCTTACATGTTCAGAGGAAAGAAAATACCAACAAAACGTTTAACAAGCTTCAGTTTCACATTTCAGGACTTCAGTACCTCCCTGGATGGTGGTTGTTGGTTTGCAGATTTTTTATAGTTATTTTACATTGTTCTTGCAGTCTATTAACCCATCCAACTTGCAGTAGATCTCATACACACCTTTGCAACAAAACTGAATCAATATCAAAGTATTCTCATAGGAATCAAGACTGCCTCACCCACCTTTGATACACACATTCTTGTAACCTGTGGTAAACGTTCGGTACAAACGTTTAATGGCTACTGCTGTCTGCACAAGTGTTCAACGCCCCTTGGAACGTCCTGACGGGCTCTCAACATACAGTAATTACCATATAGGAACAGGCGCACGAGAAAATTACAGACTTCATTTTTATAATTCTTAGTAAATATAATTTCCTTACGATGTCAGTCCTCCACAGAATATAAAACATTATTTTGATCTATTTAAGAGGTACGGTGTATCCCACCGCTGGCAAACCTGACCCTCCTGTTCTAGTATTGTTCTTGTAATATTATTAGTTTACTATATGCAAACATACAGTTGTGCTAAATGATATTAACCTAATAGATACATAATTTTGGTCTATGGTTATATCGTTTAAAAACTAAACGTACGAACATATTTTACAAAATGAATGTGGGATTTGTAGTGCTTAATGAAGTGCGCGTGCGCCCTCCCACCCACAAGTGACCATATTAAGGACTAGCTGGTAGATTTACTTCACCCTTCAGACACCACCTTACATGGTACAACACACCTTACATGGTACAACACACCTTACATGGTACAACACACCTTACATGGTACAACACACCTTACATGGTACAACACACCTTACATGGTACAACACACCTTACATGGTACAACACACCTTACATGGTACAACACACCTTACATGGTACAACACACTCATGTCACCACTGGTACAAACCAGCAACCATGTAAAACACCACAACCACACACCCTTATTAAGATACAGAAAAAACACTGCCTCAAACAGAAAAAAGCGTTAGGAAAATCTGACTAGTTTTTTGTTATAATATTCGTCAGGACAAAGTCCCGACACGGGTCTCAATCTGTTGACGACCCGTTTTGGGGTGTACATTTTGGGGTGTACATTTCTCAAAACTGATGGACTGAACACCTCGAATCCAGGTTGAGGTACTGTTTACCTCACACTCACCTTCCTCTGTTATTCTCTGTATTGGACTGAAGCCACTGGCTGGCAGAAACGTTTCTCCTGAAGACTCCCAAGTTTTGTACATGTCTCAGTCTTCAACATGTCAGGAGTGTTGGCTTGTATTACTTCCAGTGTTTCTTACTATACAGCTTTCCTTAGATTTGCATTAATCTGCCATTTTAGTACATCCACTTTATTTTTATACCAAATATGCGATATATGTTTGCTATAAATCCATCAGTGTAAAGGAGAAATGAAAGACCACGTTCCGGTCCTTCCTGGAGCATAGAGTCACAACTGAACGAAAAAATGAAGACCAGAAGACCAAGAGACAATGGCTGATCAAGTACTGAAAATATCGAAGCCCGTTTACGTTAGCATAAACAGTATTTGGAAATATAAAAGGCGCTTTACAGCTAATACTGTATGTAATCTCAAAGTATTTGTTGCCAAATTAGTGGCGAGAAATGTAAAGCTAATTATATTCTTGGTAAAGGTACTTGTGCAGCACCCTGTATAAAATTAGTATCTTTCCAGTTTTATCAAGTACCTGAAGACTTACTAGAGGATTTCCAGGATAAATCTGAAAAAAACAAATAAGGTAAATTATGAGTGACCTTCCTACGAGACATCACCTTACCCAACACTCGCACAGCGAGGATAAATTTATGTCACTATAAAAAAAAAGGAAGGGGAGGGGATGAAACCAGGAACGGAGTATAAAACAGACTACTCCACAAAGCGGAAGATTAACGTGAGGAACTTAGTAAAGATGTCAGAGGATTTAGCATTCAAGGTTCACAAATGTATCAACGGATGCCTAGTCGAAAATTATACTTTAAGACACTTTCTACGCTGGAATACTGTTGTGCATTAAGTCTTAAGGCAGGCAAAACTGTAAATCTGGAGAATATGCATTCAACTTTCACTACCAGTAAAAATTCAGTCATACACAAATTATTTGGAACGCCTTCAGGTACCTCAACCTGTACTCCTTGGAACGGCGGCGAGAGATGTGATTTACATAGGAAAAGTCTGGAGGGACTGGTCCCAAATCACCACCCCTTACGAAACCAAGAGGCTCGGCACACACTGCAAAATAATCTCAATGAAAAGCAAGAGTACAACGAGGTACCAGCATGTTTTGCTACCCTACCCTATTACATATTTAAGTTGTATAGTGAGAAGAAAATCTAGCTATGTTTACTCTTGTCACATTCCGTCCATCAGGATGGGTTACATATACACAGTAGTGTTAAAATATGTCAGCCTTAGCCGAGATACTGTGACGGAGCAATGAAGGGTTATGGTCGACCCTCGAACTATATACAGGTAATCCTCACCCGCCCCTACAATCCATCTCAACCACCAAACATTCTTCAAAAATTTCTTCCTTGCTAAGACTTGTCAAGTCATTCCATCACCATTACAGCTGTCCTCAGCACCAGGCTGACTAGGTCGAAATAAATACTCTTCCTGTGCCTTTGCTCGCTTTCTTTGCTCTCTACTCATTCGCTCGCTCCCCCTCTCTTCCTCTTTCGCTCTCTTGCTCTGTTGTGATATTTTCAAGTCACGGTGTTCGGTTCTCAAAGCGTTTATTGTGTATTTATTCAGTAGCCCGTATCACTGGTGCCGCTTTAGACCAGCCGGCCGTCTTTGCACCCTGCTAGACTCCAGGTGCTTCCCATGCATAACTCCCAAACCCGCTCTCACACCACGCCTCGAATGGGAAAGGAAATATTACGAACAAGAACCATTTGGAAACGCACAGTTTGAGAGTTAAAATTCGATCAACAAAATCCCTTTGAGCCACCACACCGCTGAAACTCCTAGGAATGTGCTTTGGAAACTTTCTAGAAAGTCTTCAGTTCAGGACAGGGGAAATATCAGAGATGGAATCTATGGATCATTCACAGCCCGCTTAGAGCCAATAAAGCATTTCAATTACTGAAAACTCCTCTGCGTGGAGAAATTCATTATAATATACACGTGGAAAGTACTCGAGGGCCTAGTCCTAAATCTGCACATTACCATAACATACTGAAGTAAGATATTGCAGGAAGTGTAAAATAAACCCAGGGATGCCATGGGCATCCCTGCTTTTCCCTGGGCCCAGACCAACATCTTACCACAGGATATCAAACCCCGCAGGTACAACTGTAGATTTTTTCCAGAGAAAACATATGTATCTTCAACTGCCAGAGCAACCAAGATGTGTGGGCCTGCGGGCCGCCAGCAGCAAATCTGGATGACCAGGCAAGCACCAGACAACCCTGGCCCAGGGTAGGGTTCTGGGAGTAGAAACTCTCTCGAAAGGTACTGCAACGGGTACAAAGGTGGAGAGGAAGAGGGGAAGACGGGGAGAATGTGGGAGGAAAGGAGAGGGGTGATAGAAGGAAATACAAGCCCAAGAGTTGAGTATTAAAACTGGAACGTAGAGTGGGGCCGCACAACACTGCCAATCAGTATGTAATTAATACAAGTCACACGTGTCTGACTGGCAGTGTTAAAAGACAAGTGCCATGACAGATCTCACTTCTGAAGAATCGTGAAAATAAACTTTCATGTAAACTCCCGGTAAAAGTGACAGGTAATAAACTTCAAGGGAGAGAGTGAGCGAGTCAGAGTGGGCGACAACACATTCAAGTGGCTGGTGCAACTTCTAGAATGTTAACCCTGACGCCTTAGTAAAATTCATCCTAAACTAATTACTGTAGTTCAATGATCTGTACTGGTTGCTTAACAGTATATGCATGTAGAAAATTTAAAGCAGACGGTGATTATGGCACATGAGCAGTGATCACGGAGGGGCGAGCAGGTCGAGACATTTTTAAAACAAAACTGAACATACTCGTAATATTCTACTATGATGTGAAAGTTACAGAATAAAAGTTAGCCATGTTCACCTGTCATATTTCATCAAACAAGATGGCTTTCATACACAAAGGTATTGAAATGTTTCAGCCTGTGCGGATTGACTTAAGGACACGAGGGTATCTACCCGAAGTCTACCTGGAGGGTGTTCCGGGGATCAACGCCCCCGCGGCCCAGTCCTTTACCAGGCCTCCAGGTGTATCAGGGCCTGATCAACCAGGCTCTTACTGCTAGTCGCACGTAGTCCAACGTACGAACCACAGGGTATCATTAAACATTCCACAGTCCCTAGCTTCGGCACTTAAGCATTTTCGTTCCAGCGAGATTAGTGACTGACGGAATTAATCTATCGGGATGGCCAATACTCTACACACGGTTAATTAATTTATGAAGATATCAGATTCACTGTCATTGGATAGGAAGGAGAGGCGCACGATGGAAGATTAAGTGGGGAAGATGGGAAGAGGAAAGAAAAGTAATTCAGCTGGTACAGTATTTAGAAGGATCAACACTGCAGGGGAACACTAACGAGTTGACACAAACCACCTCAGAAGTAAATTTCCTGAGGAGTTAACTTTAGTTCACCTCCTCTCCACACCAGTGGAGACCGAAAACCACCACCTCTCACACACAATGACCAAAAAAAAAAAAAAAAACAAGCAAGCCAAGTCCTAGAAAGTGCAGAGCGAGCGGGTAGTACAGTTTAGAAATTCGCGTAGCTATCAACATCATCTAGTCAGCGACACATTTGAAAGTGATTTCAAATCAACAAGGAGTCAACTTGTACCATTCAAATTTTACGAGGACTTCAGTCTACAACATCCAGAGTAATTCAAACCCGAATTTCATCAGAAACAACGGTTTAATGATTCGTTGATTGCACCCAAGCAATAGTAGTGACATTTACGGAGCACTGACTGCGCAGCATTGGAACCTGGGCCAACAGTGAAAGCAAACCGGACGAGACAACGAGGCGACGAACACTATCGTTAAGACTGTGGGGAGACCACACCAGCCCGATCAGAGTACAGCAGCGTACAGAGCTGGATCAGGAGAAAGAAACCATGCAACTCAGAGCAAATCAAGGAGTAAACAGCAGCAGAGCTGAATCAGGTAAACAGCAGCAGGCTGAATCAAGGGTAAACAGCAGCAGACTGAATCGAAAGCAGAGAGCTGAATCAAGGGTAAACAGCAGCAGAGCTGAATCAAGGTAAACAGCAGCAGAGCTGAATCAAGGTAAACAACAGCAGAGCTGAATCAAGGTAAAACAGCAGCAGAGCTGAATCAAGGTAAACAGCAGCAGAGCTGAATCAGTAAACAGGCAGAGCGGGAATCAAGGTAAACAGCAGCGGGAGCTGAATCAAGGTAAACAGCAGCAGAGCTGAATCAGGTAAACAGCAGCAGAGCTGAATCAAGGGAACAGCAGCAGAGCTGGATCAAGAGTAAACAGCAGCAGCAGACAGAGCTGGATCAAGAGTAAACAGCAGCAGAGCTGGATCAAGGGTAAACAGCAGCAGAGCTGAATCAAGGGTAAACAGCAGCAGAGCTGAATCAAGGGTAAACAGCAGCAGAGCTGAATCAAGGGTAAACAGCAGCAGAGCTGAATCAAGGGTAAACAGCAGCAGAGCTGAATCAAGGGTAAACAGCAGCAGAGCTGGATCAAGGGTAAACAGCAGCAGAGCTGAATCAAGGGTAAACAGCAGCAGAGCTGAATCAAGGGTAAACAGCAGCAGAGCTGAATCAAGGGTAAACAGCAGCAGAGCTGAATCAAGGGTAAACAGCAGCAGACAGAGCTGGATCAATGGTAAAAAGAAGGAATGGCAGGCAGCACAGACAAGGCCTCAACTAAGGGTGAGAAGAATGCAGACAACAGCAGCCAGCGTTCATTATAAGCAGCGACTACCTTGTAATGGCTACACCAACCTCGCATTATGCCAGGCAGCCACTAACATTGCCTCAAAGCTTCCATCATCACGGTGCTTCCTTACTATAGTTCAAAACAATAATGCTTACTGGCGATAACAGCCCACGTGCTTAAAGTGCGCATTCAAGTCAGCTGATAGAAACAGTTCACGATAATGTTTTTTTTAGCTATTAAAGATATTAACAGAGATCGATGGTAGAGCAAGCCGACAACAAGTAGTAGGAGAGAGGGAGGGGAGCCAAGCACCATAACCGGTAGTGCCAGGTGATGCACCAACACCTGCTTCAGGATCATATACCCCCAACACCCACCACCCTTCCGACCCCTATGCCCGCCCGCCTCTACATCGCCACCGCTGATGTAATATAAAGCTGATCTATGATAATGTAGAAGCGGGGTCCGGAGCAAGTACTAGTACACCAGTAGTAAGATTACAAAGGTCAACCTGGAGGGCTTCCGGGGTCAACGACCCCACGCCCCGGTCCATGACCAGGCCTCCTGGTGGATCAGGGCCTGATCAACCAGGCTGTTATAATCTAGTAAAACAGAACAGCTCAAACGATATAAGAGGTGCAAAACTTAGCAAGATTCACTAATGCAGTTAGTTTGTCAGGTTTAAAACTTGTCTAGTGCATGTGGGTCTAAATATACACTAACTAATACTACTTTAATCGCTGTGACTGGTTTCGAGGGTTTTCTACCTTCGCAACCTGTCCTAGGGCAGGTTACCCTAGTTCAAGCAGCTGTTGCTATTAGCGGCCCTCTAAACCACACAGCCATTAATCTGATTCATTTTTGTGTACATGTCGTGGTTTTTAATCATACCTCGTAGATTTCTGCTTACAAAGCAACTATTTTATCCAACCCGAGTACCGAGTCTTGGAGTTGATGCTTCATTGTTAAATAGTAATTAGTAAACTTATGCTGACCTATGAAAGGTATAATTACGTTCATTTTAGATTATATTGCAAAGTTTATTATGGTTCATGTATAAACATCTGTATACCAAGTCACAAAAATGTATTTGTTTATGTATTACACGAATATATGTGGCAGATGGGCTTGTTTGAGCTGTATGCATATTAAGTAGGACAATTATCAGGAAGACCTGGCCCCAGACCGAGCCGCGAGAGCAGGAAAACACTAAAAAAAAGTCACAGGTAAATCATAGGTAAAGTCGGTAACGCAGTATTGCTACACGAGACTGAGCATCAGGAACCTGGCTAATGGGGCCGTTAAAGAGGTGGCGTGACCTTAGAACCATCACAAGGCAGACCAGGTAATATCATTACCATGGAAATGAACACACCACCAGCATGACCTACATGAACATAAGGAGAGCACAGGCAATAACGGGAAGGGAGCAGCAGGTGGGTGAACAGGTCAATCACTATTATGTGGGTATCTCGTCCCATAAACCCCTAACACCATCGCAGAACACAGGATGGCAGCAAAGACTGAGCCTCACTGCCAGATAGAAACCTGGGGACCCCAAAAAGCACCACTGTGTGGAAGGCGTTAGGAAAGGGAAGGGGACAAGAAACCAGGCCCTGATACTCAAAAACAGGGCACTTATTTAGCAAAACTGAATACATCCGCAATGTGCTATCTTATTGTGATTGCTAGTTTTTGTTCCCCTGAATGGAACTCTTGTTTCTTTGTCATTCTATCACACAGGATGGACTGCAATGTTGATACGTATGTTCGAACTGGGAGACCAACAAATTATTGAGGGTACCTTCAAGTATTTCATTAGAATTAAAAGCGACAGCAGCGTCAAGGGTTTCGTTCCATCAAAGGTGAAGGTACTATTACTTGGGTATTTCTCAGGATAGCCTATCCCAAACACATGCGAAATTGACTGTTTCAGGCGAGCGTACGCATTAGCAACACACAAATAACCCGCACATAGAAAAGAGGACCTTACGACGACGTTTCGGTCTAACCTGGACTATTTACGAAGTCAATTTGTAAATGGTCCAAGTCAGACCGAAACGTCGTCGTAAGCTCCTCTCTTCTATGTGCGGGTTATTTATGCATTGTTCCAGTCACGGTATTGTGCCTTTTTTTTGTTATTTAGCATTAGCAAATAACGCCAGACATAGTAAAACACAGTTCATTATTTGACAGTTCTACCCAGTTGGTCCTGTTTACACTCCCGACATTTAGTCATCCATGGTGTAAACACTGGATCAGAGTAAAGGGCTCTTAGGTGAAGGAACTAGAGTTATCATAACCTTCCTTTCATATAAATTTTTATCTTCTAGGATTTGCCCTCTAAGAGTTTATTGGTCACTGTATTGTTACAATATTTCACTAAGATAGAGAATAAGACTATGTACATATGCCTATGCAACACTGTAACCCAAGGATCCAGTGAAAATTAATTAAATTTCACATAATGTACTAGACAAGACCCTTGTAAAAAGCTAAACTTGTGTACGAGTCATAAATAAAAACGTACTTGTATCCTGAGTGAACATATCGCAAGACCAAACCTAATTACCTCTCATTACCCCATAAGAGTTTAGAGCTTTCCCATAAATATAATTATTCTACCAAGTGTTTAGGTGTGTGCCACGAACGTGTGCACCACCCCCGCTGCGGTGATCAGTGACAGGAGGTATCCAGCTGTAGGGTGAGGTTACGGCACCGCATCAGCTGCACGTCAGAGTGCAGAGGTCGCCACCTCCCTCTCACCTTCCCTGGCAGTCACGGATGCAAGGGTTGCGTCAGCGCCTCTCACGAGTGCATTGCTGTCGCTGCACTCACCCTTCCTTTGCCGTCTGCACCCTCTCAACCACCCCATACCCCACAATCACCCTTTGCAACCTTGGGCTCTCCAACTTTTCCCTTCCCAACCGTCTTGTCAGGCCTCCACACTGTCTGTTAACTCCTGTTGCTTATGCTCTGCAACACTCCAAGCACGACACCCTCACCCAACAACCACCTAGCGCCCAGTGCCTCCTCCACCTAGCGCCCAGTGCCTCCTCCACCTAGCGCCCAGTGCCTCCTCCACCTAGCGCCCAGTGCCTCCTCCACCTAGCGCCCAGTGCCTCCTCCACCTAGCGCCCAGTGCCTCCTCCACCTAGCGCCCAGTGCCTCCTCCACCTAGCGCCCAGTGCCTCCACCTAGCGCCCAGTGCCTCCTCCACCTAGCGCCCAGTGCCCTCCACCTAGCGCCCAGTGCCTCCTCCACCTAGCGCCCAGTGCCTCCTCCACCTAGCGCCCAGTGCCTCCTCCACCTAGCGCCCACCTAGCGCCCAGTGCCTCCTCCACCCAACAACCACCTAGCGCCCAGTGCCTCCTCCACCTAGCGCCCAGTGCCTCCTCCACCTAGCGCCCAGTGCTCCCTCCACCTAGCCCCAGTGCCCCTCCACCAGCGCCCATCCCCTCCACCTAGCGCCCAGTGCCTCCTCCACCTAGCGCCCAGTGCCTCCTCCACCCAACAACCACCCACCGTCCTCATGAAGTCCCCGGATCTGTCTCCCACAAGTGTGTGTGTGTGTGTGGGGGGGGGGGGCAGCAAGACTTTCCATAAACAAATGAGTTTCGGAGGCGTCGCCGCTGTCTGCTGGTCTCAACCAGTCTTCATCTACTCTACCCTATAACATACCCTAATCTACACGACACTGTACAAGGTTGGAACAAGGACTACCTTTACCTACCACAGCACCACATACGGCGGGTTAACAGCGAGGTAAACAAAGCATTAGACTAGTGCCCCATGGAACAGCAGACTGGCCACAGCTGTCACATACTGAAACAAATTAAACATGCGAATCTCTTGACAGAGACGAATAACCAGAGTTCAGTAGAGAAGCAACACTCCTCCACACGTTATCTTGAGCATCAATATTATAGCAGAGATAACCCTGAGAGGGAGAGGTCCGCCACCCTGCCTGACAACACTTACTCTCGCCCCACAACACTTCAATGCCAACCTTCAGCACTCTACATAGATGCACATTTCTGAATTAACGTATCATAGTTTTTACTATTTTGCCCAAACTAGCTAAGTGACCTAGCCTGACACTGCTGAAACTAAAGTAGCATGCCCAGCTAATCTTAGGTCAGCCTAAATTTAGTGTTGGATCTTTAGATCCAGGCTGGTTTTCAATTACTGCAACAGTGAAATTCACTGTGCATATGTATGTCGTGCCGAATAGGTAAAACTGGTCAATTAGCAAGAACTCTTAAAATTGAGTCCTTTCTAAAATTTTCTCTTATACGTTTAAAGATGTTTTCATTTATGTCAATGTAAAAATTAATAATTTTGTACCAAAAGAATCTTAGAAAACTTGCCTAACCTTATTATAAACGCAATTTAATATACCCTAATCCAACTAAATACATTTTATAATTTTTACAATAATTTAATAAACAATGAAATATATTTTTTTCGTTAGGTTCAGAATGATTTTTGCGAAATTATTGCATACACAAATTTTCGCTTGCCTTATTCGGCAAGAAGAGCGTTGCTATTTAAGCCAAAATCGTAAGTTTTACCTATTCGGCACATGTATACACATTTCCCCTGGTATTTCCATTAATTCCATCTCCCGTGGGGTTAACAGACCACCATACTGAGAGAAATACGCAAACAACAACAATGTCAGTTCTACTGAACTAAACCTCTGAAACTGCCTTAGCTACTGAACTCGGTAGAATATTTTACGATACCTTTATAGCCTTACTTAGTCTTCCACTTCAGGCTTAAAGATGTCGTTACCTGAGGTACAAAATCAATCCTGTGCTGCAATATGACGGGAAACATGACTGTTCCACAATTTAAATTGTAGAACATGGTCGACTCACCTTTCCCCTCCCCCACCAGCTGGGAAAAAATATTAAATCTACCCAAGAACAGGAAATAACTTTAATCAACCTGCATTATTACATATTTACAAGAAATGCGAGGCAATCAGGTTTGAGCTATGAAAAAAAAGACAGGTCAAGTCTTTGGATAGCGTGTCCATCACAGGCATCAAGGAACCTTCCTCGAGGGATTAAAACTCGAGGAAATGTCGAACTTTCAAAGAATGACGGAAGCCAGAGAAAGATGGCACCACCATCAGCAGCCAGACTAGTGTGGCGGTCATCCTGCCAGAGGTCGCCCAGCAACATGATCAGGGGCAGGCACTATTACCAAAAAAAGGCATGGCCCTCCTTCCCGGATCTAGCTGGCACCAATGGCTACACCACTACCCCTCCCTCCAGCACTGCTGAGCACCAGCAGCCGCGTACGTGATAAATAACTAAGTTCTGCACTCACACTGCCTTGTGTACTACTTACTGCTTTACAGATATGTATTCTATTAAATACAAGCTCTAAACCTTTATGGGTTATATAGTTACGGTTTTACAACATAAAAAAACGAACACGTAGATATAAGTTACCAAGCCATCCATCGTGTGTATTCCCAAATCCATCAATCGAACCCCCACGACAGTAGTATCCACAGAGTATCCACTATGAACTTTATACGAGGTCCACACCAGTACCCGGTCCAAGATTACTCCCAAAAAATGACACCTGTTCAAGGAAAATAAAAAACACTTTCTAAAGTGACATGCCAGTAATACGGGAGCGTGGCAAAAAGCAACCGCTGGTGTGGTGTGTTGGGGATGCTGGTGTCTAATTACAGATGTGATCTCGAGATATCCGTTGACCCTAGACAGGCAGGCAGCGACCGCTGGCTTACCTGTATTGAACTCCCATGGTCAAAGTATAACTAGGGCAGGACCATGACCACAGCGACCGCTGGCTTTACCTGTGCCGAGTGTCACAAAGGATGGTTTGGACACATGTCCTAAGCGACTTCAAATAGTACGCATCAGTGTTGCCTCTAAGTGCTCTTAAAATAATTGCATATAATCAGAATGACTACTCTCTAAGGTATGCGGTACATCCCACCTCCAGTCAAGGATGTTGGTAAGTCCTTGCTGAGAAAATTAGCTATATTAAATAGCTAGTGTTCGTCATAGTGCAACTCAAAGGAAACACTACTGTGTATAGAACTTTAAAGACGTACAGCAACGCTAAACGATATGTAACTATTTAATATATACAAAGATAAAATTATCTGAATTTTTTTTTAACTTTCAGCGTTAGAAACTTTCCATTCAAAGTTTAATACAAGATACAGATGTTTGATAACACAAGGCGTCTTAGGTAGTATACCTGTAAAGGTAGTATACCTGTAAAGGTAGTATACCTGTAAATATATACCTGTAAGGTAGCTCGTAGTCCCGTATACTATATGACGCAGCCAAGTACATATTCGAGCAGCCAGCACACTGATATCGACGCCCGCCAGCACACTATTCGACGCAGTCAGCACAACAGTGATCACGGGTTGTGTAGTGTAAGTTCCCTCTAAAACAGTTAATTGCATATGAACGTAAGAATGAAGGAACATTGCAGCAAGCCTACAGGCTCATGTACCTCTAACTTGCATTTAAAGTTACCCAAAATTATCGCCTCAATAACGCTCCTGGGAGAACACTCCACTTAGCTACAACTATTACTTAATATTTTCTATATTCTTAAATCTAAATTTGTCCAACTTTAATACATTGCTGCGAGTCTTATCTTGGTTAGACATAACACGCTATTTATATCCCCTTTATTTATTCTCGTTTTTCACTTGTACACCTCAATCAAACACCCTCCCCTAATTCTAAGTCTTTCCAAAGTGCAAATTCAACGTTTTCAGCCAATCTTTGTAGGAAAGGTTTTTGATAAATGTTATCAACTTAGTCATCCACCGGCCTGTTGGTAATTCTCCTAATATTGGACCCGCTTTTCATTGGACCCCTCCATTGAAAAGCGGGGGGGGGATGGGGGTATAAAGAGTACACGCAGGAGACATCTCAGGATGTGTAAAGGAATCAAGACTTCCCAATACCCCTCCCACTATATAGAATGGGAAGTACCAACATACCCCTAGCTCTCCTCAAGACGGAACTTCATAGGATTCTCAGGAAAACCCCTGACCAACCAGGCTGTAATGACTACATTCTAGCAACAGCCTGATTTATCAAGGTATCAACCAAGCCTGTTCTGGGACCGGCCCACACAGGCGATGACCCGTTATCGAATATATACAGGAAGCCACCATGTAAGATTTTTTTTTGTTTGGTAGGGAGGGGAGGGAAAAGAAAAATGTTAGCAAGAAGGAAGAGGGTGGTAGGATGACCAGGGTCTTGCTGGTCGAGAACATGGGTAGCCGTCTTCATGACAAGGCATACGATATTTTATCAAGGAACGTGCTCAAAGACATTAGTGACGCTACTAAACGTCTGTACACACAACTTAGCCGAGTATCGCGATGATTCGACAGTACAAGATAGTTAGTCTTAATTATCAAAGCCTGGCAGTTAGGGTCACATCTAGCGGAGACTACAGTTCAACATCTTGTCAAGGATGAACAAACCAATTTTCAACTTGATTGTGTTCGTTACACAAGATCTTTACCTGCGCTAACCATCTATATAACGAGTTATAATGCAACTAGACACGTTGAGTTGTATGTTATTAATGTTTCAAGGGATCATCGCCCCTCCCCAAGGAACTGTTCTTAAACCACACCACCTAAACTTTAAAATAAAATATTACAGGAGTAAGATTTTATTAATAGTAAAATACATTGTATTGCGATGGATATGTGGGGAAGCATGCCTCCAGCAGCAACAGCCTGGTTGACCAGGCAAGCACCAGACGAGCCTGGCTCACGGCCGGGCTCCGGGAGTAGAGAGACTCGAAACTCAAAGGTATATGATTAACATGTTATTTTGTGTTAACGAGAAAACTACATTTAACAGTTTTCAGTCTGGCACTCATAACAGGATGGTAACACCTCTGGACATTAGCTGTCTGCCAACTTTCTGCCTGGTGTATTTCAAACTCTTATGACGGGAGGGTAGTACCTTCTAGAGTGGTTGTTGTTGTATATCAAACTTCTGCCTGGCGATCAGGGAAGAATGGAGGTAAGGTAAGGTAGGTAGGTAGGTAGGTAGGTAGGTAGGTAAGGGATTGGGTGTGCGTGTTTGTTTTTCAGGTATAACACGAGGACAGAACTTCCTGGGTGGTTCCGGTCCACCAACCTTATGTTTTTACCATTTCGGTCGCTTCCCCAACAAGGAAGGGTGACCAAAATAACGTAATCGCCACCTTTATTTACCGTAATCTTTACATGGACAAGGCAAGAAGCTATAATATTTACATAACACTTGGAGCAGAGGTCCTGCGCTGCTCACTCAGCACTTACACTCCCACTCTTTCGAGACCCGGGTGAGTAATCCCATTATTCGGAAATTGTTGGAGCATAGGGCGTTACGGCATAACAAAAATACTAAAAAATACAAAAAACTAGACAAACTTTCCCCTCCACATCCACACAAAGCCTCTGCCCCTCGAGGTTATACCCAGTGTCCGGTCTTCTGGCATTTGCTGGGGAAAAGGGGGGGGGTTGAATTCAAGCAACCATTTACCTGCAGGCTTGGTCATTAAGTGGATGCTTGAATTCAACCCCAGGAAATGCAGTGTTATGAAGATTGGGGAAGAGGGCCAGAAGACCGGACAAGGAGTAAAGAGGTGAGGTGCCAGGAGCTATAACTCGACCCCTGTAACCACGTGTAGGTGAGAACAATAACTAGTTATCCCACAAAAAAATGCCTTACTAACAAGCAAAATAAGAAAAAAATACAATATAACCAGTGGGACGTGATGACGGTTAATAAGCATGGGCGTGGGTGACCGTTACTGAGGATGTGTGGGGGCGGGGCAGTAGGTGGTGATTACACATGTGTTTCGTCACCCTACCCCACCCATCACCACCCATCCCTCACACCAACACTGATAATCATACAGATCTGAACGTCTGGTTATTTATCAGTCACCTCATATCCAAAGATATCGCGGCCGCTTTTAATTTACTTATTCGCGTTTAAATATTGTTTCTAGGTTCGTGTAACTTAGCCCAAGAAAGGTATTCCTGCATCCCTTAATCCCAGCCTCATTATCGCGGGGGTCGATGAAAGGTAGATGGTAGCAAGGAAACTTGTGGACTTGTTATATGGAGGAGTTATTACTGATATTACTTGGGGAGCCCAGCCTGCTCACGTCCGCCTGTCTCTAGGTCTACGAAAAGTGAGAGAGAACTATCGGCGCATGCGCAGGACGCAGCAAGGCTTGACATTAAGCGTGACTATAATCTACTATCAATGCCTATTACACTTAAAGGCATTCCAGCATCCCTTAATCCTAACCTTATCTATATCAATACATGCAAAAAAAGGCAGAATAAATTTCTAATATAGTTAAATATCAAAGTATTTAAAAAAACATTCTCCAACTATTACACGGAAACCAATTTGTTTAATAGGCAAATTACGCTTTTACAACCCAAAACCATTCTGCCTCTGCTGAATGTAAGTTACTTTACGGTGGTCAAAGGAAATATTAGCTGTAAACAGCCTGGTGAAAACCACCTCCACTCACTGGAGCTACAAAGCAGATACATCAAGCCTTAAGCTGTGAGCAGCATAAATCATTTCACATTAACACCAGCATGAAGGTGCCACTTAGGCCACTCATCCTGACAACACTTCAAACGATATGTTGCCCCACCAGAAGCAACCAAGCAACCCAGCCACCTCATTTTGAGGGTAAAGAACAACTGATAAAAATTTCGATACATCTACTTGCCCCATTTAGATAAACCAAGATTGATAACTCAGCGACAGAGCTCTCGGCTCAACCGAAGTCCAGAGATCAATCAAGGGCGATCCGGAACGTGTGGACGTCTTGTGACACATTACCCCGGTTAATACACTAAACAACTACAAAGAAGGTACTCTATTGTTGTGTATCCTAGGGAATAGACCTAAGGACCGGAAAAGCAGTCACATTGCTCACTTTTTTATTTATTGACAGTGAGGTTAATAATTCTAGTCATGAATGCTGGAGACGAGACCTAACTTCTCCCTCCATAGGGTGCTGGAAATCTGATCTGTTCCTCCACAGGGTGCTGGAGACATTACCTCTCCGTCCACAGGGTACTGGAATCCCTATCCCCCGCAACCACCACCAGAAGGGAGGAAACTTGCCCGTCCCTTGCTTCCCTCTGGAAACCGTTATTAGGGCCGACCTTTCTCCCGACATCCTCCTCCCTAACAATGACCCTAGCCAAGGTAGTGAGGGCCCGTCTAAAAATAGTGATGGTGTGTGGGTGTGTGTTGTATGATGACGGGCAGCTGACTCAGACGCCTGGCTACAAGGGCCTCTCCTGCAACACACAATCATGCAATTGAGTCTGGCTCTGTACCCCGGGTTGTTGCTCTCACTCATCCTTACCAGCACTCCTCTCAACTGGTTTTCTTCCTGTAATATGAACACTATCAAAGCTGCCCAGGAGACATCCACCACTCATCACAATGTTAAACCATAACACGGGCGGGACATGAACTCGCGGTTAACGAGTCTTAAAAACTCCAGACCGACGCGTTAGCCACTGGGCCAGCCCGTGGTATGGTTTGTTTGCAATGTTATTGTCATTCAGGAGATGCGAGCTCCTTCACCTCCCATTAAGAGCACTTTCCATCTACCTGGAGGGCATTCCGGGGATTAATGCCCCCGCGGCCTGGTCTATGACCAGTACCATAATCAGTACTTAAAATATCGAGGAAATAAAACATAAGAACATAAGAAAGAAGGAACACTGCAGCAGGCCTACTGGCCCATGCGAAGCAGGTCCAAGTCTCCAACGGCTTAAGCCAATGCCCCGACCCAGCTAGGTCAGGTTACATTCAATGCCCCGACCCAGCTAGGTCAGGTTACATTCACTTAAAGGAGCACTGCATCTGACCTGGTAGTACAAGCTAGTCAGGGTTTTGAGTGCGTTGAGGGGAAATGCAAAATGCTAGAGGAAGTATACTTATAAACATACAAATGGAGGAATACAATAAAGAGATACATGATAATATATACATGGAAAGTACTTGAGGGCCTGGTCCCAAATCTGCACACTGCCATAACAACATACTGGAGTGAGAGATATGGGAGAAAGTGTAAAATAAACCCAGTGAGGAGCAGGGGTGCGGTGGGGACAATACGGGAGCACTGTATTAACATCCGGGGTCCCAGACTATTCAACATCTTACCAGAAGATATCCGAAACACGGCTGGAACCAGTGTAGAAGCCTTCAAGAGGAAACTGGACAAATATCTTCACCAGGTGCCAGATCAACCAGGCTGTGATGGATATGTGGGGCAGCGGGCCTCCAGCAGCAACAGCCTGGTTGACCAGGCAAGCACCAGACGAGCCTGGCCCATGGCCGGGCTCAGAGAGTAGATACTCTCGAAACTCTTCAAAGGTATATCAAAGGTAATTGATGCGACATTTTATTGTGGCAACGTTTCGCTCTCCAGGAGCTTTGTCAAGCCGTTACAAACAATACATACCTGGAGAGGGTTTCGGGGGTCAATGCCCCCGCGGCTCGGTCTGAGACCAGGCCTCGTGGTGGATAAGGGTCTGATCAACCAGGCTGTTACTTCTGGCAGCACGCAAACTGACGAACCACAGCCTGGTTGGTCAGGTACTGACTTTAGGTGCCTGTCCAGTGCCTTCTTGAAGACAGCCAGGGGTCTACTGGTAATCGCCCTTATGTATGCTGGGAGGCAGTTGAACAGTCTTGGGCCCCGGACACTTATTGTATTGTCTCTCAGTGTAATCGTGGCGCCCCTGCTTTTCATTGGGGGAATGTTGCATCTCCTGCCGAGTCTTTTGCTTTCATAGGGAGTGATTTTCGTGTGCAAGTTTGGTACTAATCCCTCTAGGATTTTCCAAATGTATATTATCATGCATCTCTCGCCTGCGTTCCAGGGAATACAAATCAAGGGCCCTCAACCTTTCCCAGTAATTTAGGTGATTTATCGTACTTATGTGTGCCTGCCTTGAAGGGGGCAGTTAGGGTACAGCAGTATTCCAGCCTGGAGAGGAGAAGTGATTTGAAGAGAATCATGGGCTTGGCGTCCCTAGTTTTGAAGGTTCTCATTATCCATCCTATCATTTCCCTAGTAGATGCGGTGGATACATTGTTGTGGTCTTCGAAGGCAGGATCCTTTGACATTATCACTCCCAGGTTTTTCAAGTTACTTTTTTGCTCTATTATATGGTTAGAATTTGTTGTATACCCTGATACAGTTTTAATTTCCTCAAGTTTTCCATATCCGAGGAGTTGAAATTTCTCTTCACTGAACTTCATATTGTTTTGAGTTACCCATCTGAAGATTTGGTTGATGTCCATTTGGAGGGTATATATAGGCTTAGAGTGAGGTGTAATACTAGTGGTAGCAGTAGTAATATTAGTTGTATTATTAGTAGTAATACAATATGGTAGACCAATCAACTTGCACATGAGTAAAAGGTTATAAAAGATATTACTTTGGTAGCATAAAAATAGGTCAATTTCAATGTCTATTTCAATTTCAAGGTCTATTTCAATGTTCCTCCTCTGTTATGTTCTTGTGTAGTATTAGCAGCAGAGACTGATGGCAGGGTTTATTGTTTTGAGGAGGATTTTTGCTAATACTTTAGAGATGATGAAGCTGCCTTTATTTTGCTTTGTGTTAGAAACAGAGATTAATGATAATTCAAGATATTTACGTCTGCGGAAATTAGGTTCTCTGATCACTAGTCGGGCGTCGTTGAATTTCATGAGGTGATTGGTGGAATTCCGATGATGTACGCAGGCGTTGAACAACGCCCAACGCCGGCTTGTGTGGAAGGTATTACCACACAAGCCTACCACTCAAAGCCTATATATACCCTCTGTGTCCATGTATTGTTTGTAACGGCTTGATAAAGCTCATGGAGAGCGAAACGTTGCCACATTAAAATGTGACAGTTGCACTTGTGTCCTTTTACCTAACATAGTGACTCTGATATTCAAGTAACGTAGCAATGCTATTTACAACTAACCAAGAAATTAAAACTGAAAATTAGACTACATTCCATTCTAATTTCCCAGCAATGGTAGCGACAGTCTTTACATGCGTGCCACCAGGTTCCACCAGGAGGTGGATAATAGTTCTTTCATCGATCCAAGTGAAAAAAAAAAATGAGAAGGTAATAAATACAAAAGCATGGTTGTAGGTTCTCTCGATCCGGTGAAAGTGGAGCAGCCTCGTCTTGCAAGCACTAGCAAGTGCGCTCGTCAGTGCCACTACACCTAGAGCCAAACACTCGCATTCTTTCAAGCACTAGTGAGGTGGTTAATACTACTATAGCTAGAGCCTAACACTCACATTATTTTAAATGATCCAACAATGCTCTTCATCGCCTTGTGTAGTTGTGGTGATTAATCTAGCAGCTGTTAATAGTTACTGTAATCATCGCCTGTGGAGGAATGAGTGAGCAAGTATACATATATACAGACACCTGACTGACAATTAGTATCAGTATTCACCCAGAGCCTGCCATCCACAACACCAGCTGGAAAAATTTAAATCAGGTATACTGGATTCTGTTACACTATCCAAGATGAATCCTTCTGGACACATGGTTCCTGGTTCATTACCATGCTAAAGATTCTAACGTACCGGAAGATAAACTCCAGAGCCTAACCATCTCAGTTGCTCTATATCAACAACTTACATAGCAATAGGATCCCTACCTATCTTGCAAATTATGAAGTTTTGACGGCTTGGGCTCGCGTTGAGGTCATGACAGGACGTCCATTAACTTGTGTCCTGCTTAATGATGAGCCGTCTCCGTATCCAAATATCATCAATCATGGTCGACACTCACTCAACACACATGCCGGTAATGTCCTCGACATCACGGTCACCAGCAGCAACAGCCTGGTTGATCAGGCAAGAACAAGACGAGCCAGGCCCATGGTCGGACTCCGGGAGTAGAAAGACACTTGGAACTCGTCAGATATCGGAATGCGGATTCCGGCTAAGTTCAAAAAGATCTTTCACTAATACATTCAAAATAAAACTCAATTACTCGGGTTCCCATACTGATGATATGACTGATGCGGGAGTAGATGTACACTTGTAACATTTACAAAGAAACTACCACAGTTTGGTCATTCAGTATTTTTATTAAAAAGTTGCTAACGCTTACTTAAACGCTGCCCTTATGACCAATTTGCTGCTACAGTGACTAATGTACCGCCATAATACAGATAAACTGCAATTATAATATAATTAAAACATACACTGCAATAAGAGTTTCAGATCAGAGCCAACAATTTACAGCAAATTTTGACAAAAATCTATCAAGTATTTATGCCAAAAATTGAGCTGCTGAGTTCTTACTCAGGCACTGCTGGTATTTTTATTCAACGTTTGAACATTTCCGGAGGTCCGGTGTCTTCCTACATTGACATTTTGCCCAGGCTATGATTTCAAGCAGGATTGTTGCTCTTAACACATTTGCACTGCATTTTCTCTGGATGCAACAAACAACAGTCTGCTAACTGGAAAAAATGTCCACACTTAGCTCCACCAAGTGCCAGATCAACCAGCCTGTGATGGAAAGGTGGGCTAGAGGGACGCCAACAGCAAGAGCCTGGCTGACCAAAAAGCACCAGACTAGCCTCGCCTGAGGTCGGCCTTCAGAAGTAGAAAAACTCTCTAAACTCAAGATGTATCAAAGGTATGCGTCTCGCCGGTCTTGGGTTCGATCCCAGGGCAGTGAACAAGCGTTGGGAGAATAGGTTGGGGAGGGGGAAAGTAATGGAAGGGGTAAGGGGAAGCCTGAAAGAGGAATTATCTCAGAGCGCAGCGTCAGGCCAGGCATGCAGTGCAGGTGGCCGTGAAGGGGTTCATATAACTGATAAATTGAATTGGACAACTTTGAAGTGGTGTCACGAGTGGTTAGGGAGGGATTGAAGGTACTTATGAAAGCTATGCTGAGAATTTATAGCGGGCACGAGACTGTCTGGCAGACAGTATGCTGGTAGACGTCAAGCGTCCAGGGATGTACTACCGTCCTGTTACCAGGGAAACACACCCTGGGCAGTGGGTTGGTAGATAGCAACCATCTTGGGAGGTACTTCCGTCCTGTAACCAGTGAAATATGCACACAGTGGGAAAACTGAAGCTTTGTAAAAGTTTTGCACTCTGGTAAGTTTTTTTACTGCCTCATGAATATGAAAGATTGCAGGTAAATACAAATTTACACCTACATTCAGCATACACACATGTGAGCTTCTTAAGTTTTTATTCTTGAAATATTTCCTGGTCACAGACCGGGCCGCGGGGGCGTTGACCCCCGGAACTCCAGGTAAACTCCAGGTTTCAATTTTGGCGGCCCAGTCTGAGACAGTGACGCGTGAGCGATAATCTCCGGTATCATTAATAGAGAATAAGCATAAGAAGCAGGCAGAGAAAGTCACAAGCACCACACCAGCTTACCTAGTCCACGACTTGTACCTCAGATCACAAACTTGTGGCCACACGCCGTGAATCATCACCGGGACTTAATTTACCTTGCTAGGTTTGAAGTCTCAGAAAATCTTTGACAATCTCTGAAAATTAAGGTTAAGTGAAGCAAAAAAAACATGCCCGACCCCAAGCACCTTAGAGATAAACATCTCTACTGGCTGCAGCTTAGCTTCACACACACTGCCTCTCCATACAAACTTGCCTCTGAACTAAACACAACAGTAGAAGGCCTACTGGCCCATGCTAGGCAGGGCCTACTTTCTCACAGCTATTCATATTCATGTATAGTTTTACCTCTCTAAGCACTATCTCCCAGCTCTCATGTCTAACACCAACAAACCAAAGGAGTTTTTTCCTACATGTTAATACTAGTCTGGTAACGATAAAGAACACTGCACTTTACTATTACTTAAATTCTATACTCACCAGTAGCTTGACAGTGCAAGAATTTTTTTCAATCGGGGTTTCTAGAGAATCATGCAGAGGTCACATGTGCGACCCACCCAACTCTCCTTCCATCAAAATGACCTTTTACTTCAGCCCCTTACCAGTACCAGGAAACTTACTTCCACTTAACCTAGTTTCGCTAAGTGGCCTAAGAGGAAAGGAGAGGGAACTAAGAATCCTATACATAAATTCACAAAAATAACTTCGACCTACAAGGTCAATACTTTAGAAAATACTGTATAGTAGTGGTACTTTACACACACACAATCTATAAATAATGAGTGCCACTGCTAAATTTCTCCTTCCCTTCCTCTGTATCAACTATGTATCTTCCCTCACCAGCTGGTAGCCCAAGTGTCTCCTCTCACCAGATGGTAGCAGCATAGGGTGGACACAGGGAGCAGGACTCCTGACCCCTCGCAACCCATTATAAAGCCAGATTCCAATTTACACCGCTCCAACACCCTACGTCATCAACCCTGCACTCAGACCAGAGTCAGACGGTTAAGTCAACCGTTGCTGCTTGCCACGCCCAGGTCACTGGGCCAACAGCCACCACATCCACATGTTAATAGATAGTCTGTGGAATGGCACATCGGCAGTAGCTTGTTGCCTCGCCCCGCTAAAGGGTCAACAGCGCTACTGATCGATTCATTTGACAGACCCTGACTAGTGATTTTTCTTCAGACGAATGCATAAGTCTACCCTGCCCCTCTCTGTCCTCCTGCTGCTCCTGGATAAACACAAGACCACGAAACAAGAAATTTATTCGCGTCTAATGAGTAAAACTGGCGACAACAGACGAAAGATAACAATCTGATCAATAAAACTACGTAGATATCAAGGGAAGCACTACCATCCTGTCATGGTGTAAATCTGACAGCTGTTAAATGTTTTGCATTCTGACACGACCATCTTTTTGTATCATGAACATTAAGATGGCTGATATATTTTAGAAACTATTTTTCATCCTCTTACCTCTCTTTGCTTGGTAATAATTCTTATTCCTATATTTTCCTTGCAATTCACGAGGCCTGGTCTAAGAGTGCGATGCGGAGGCGATGATCCTCGGAACCAATAACACTAACAGGTAAAAAAGTCATAGTTTCTAACCGGGCGGCAAAGAAAAACTCGACTAATAAAACACACAAACACACAAGGTTGCAAGACAAGGAGAGTATCTTGCATGTCGATTCTCGCAAAAATAATTGTCAAACGTGTTATGCTGAGTCAAGCCAAGACACGTCTTGTCTGCTCTGCCTCGTGATGAGGTGATTACCATGTTAATACCCACCCTGCACCAACTAGGTCAGGCACGAGGGTCAAGATTACATTTGTGTACTCTCACTCTCCCCTTTCCTTCTCTCCCTCTCGTCAACTACCCTACCCTCCTCTTTCCTTCCCTCGCTGGTTTTAACAGCGCAGCTTTCATGTTGTGGAATTCCAACACTTTCACGTATGTGTTCCCTGTACCCTCATCACCTCCGCCCTCACGCCACCACCACTCTTACAACAAAAAACCACTCAAAGACAAAACCACCCAAAAAACAAAAACCACTCATAACAAAAATATCATTTTGAACACCACCACCGCCACCTATACGACTAACAAGTCAAACTATTATAAAGCCAACGTTGCACTGGATTCAGATAAAAACGCTAACTGAAGCCGAAACCAGAAAAAAATACAGGTAAACTATGATCCCTTGAAACTAGTAGGCGAGAACATTGTAGTGGAAGACCAAGTAAAACAAAACAAAAATAGAAAAAACTTTCAAACTGACTAAGCAGGGAGCCTCTCTGCCTCTCAGCATACATAAGGGGAATTACCAATGGACCCCTAGATATCTTCAAGAGCGAGTTGGACAGGCATTTAAATTCAGTTCTTGACCAGCCGGGCTGTGGTTCATACGTCGGCTTGCGTGCGGCCAGCAGTAACAGCCTGGTTGATCAGGCCTTTATCCACCACTAGGTCTAGTCACCCCAGAACACCCTCCAGGTACTTGGAAAATGAGAACCCAAGACCTAGTTCACGCCCCACAGACAAGATGAGCACACACTACCCCCTCCATCACAGCATTCCCATACACCGGAGATGTGCGTGCAATACCACCAAAACACACTAGACATGAGCATCCGCTACCCCCCTTCCCCTCTCCACACACACCAGACAAGACCACTTCTCTCCCCCAAGCTCCCCTCTTACAGCTGTCTTCCTCCATCACCAGAGGGTAAGTGGAGTATTAGTACGTCCTCTCGAGAGCCTCTCCTAAGCTCCTTTACCATGCAGTGCGAGGCTCTCATTATCCACTACTCACTTGCCCTTCACCACGCAGCAAATAACATCAATTACCAGACCCGCCGTCCACTCCACAGCTTCTCAACGCCGTGGCCGCTGACGAACGCAAGCCAGAAAGATGCTGCATATTCTATACCTGGAAAGTACTGGAGGAACTGGTTCGAAATCTGCACACAAAATTACTCCCAACGAGTGCGGACAACTAGTGACCTGCTGAAGTGGACACTGGTAGCTGTAGGCGCGCCACAGCTGAGGAACCCGGCCTCCTCACAAGCACCACTACCTACATGGGGGTACATTTCAAGTGCGAGCACTTATCTGTACCAACTTCAAGACGTGGCGTCACAAGCTGATGACAGGCCCACCCACACCAATAAGGGGATTTCTAAAACGGATTTTTTTTTTTGCGCTCGGCATCCACACTTCTCACACCACCACTAGCATCCATATCTCTCACTACCATGACCACCCATGATCTTAACCCTCGCTGCCATCCGCGCCCGTATCCCTCACTACCAGCACCTCAACGCTACCCAAGTGAGGACAGTTATTAATTAAAATCTCTTTCATGACAATACCAAACCAGTTGTGACTAACAAGAAAATTCCAAACCCAGATAGATAATATACGAAGACAGCTAGCATCTCTCATTGATCAAGCCATCAACTAGGAGATTTGGTCTGGGAACGCGCCGCGGGAGCGATGACCCCTGGAATCAACAAGTAGACAACAGACAAGTATATATGAATGTATATATTTACTGTTCTTCATAACTCGTACTTTAACGTAGTGCTATCAATCCTACACTTGTGAAATCAACTGATGGACAAGTACACTAAACCTATACTATACTTATGTCAGCAATGGCAACCGCGAATAAGATCTATGAAAATAAAATTTAAGACATACCACAAGAGATGTACACTAAGATATACAGAACCAGGCATGCTTCCTATGCTAGAATCAATACTGTTGCCAGTAATAAAATTGAGACTGAAAATGTTACAGGATCAGAGGAAGAAACATTTAAGGAAGTATAAGACATGTATTGGAAATAAATGGTATAAAATACCACTGTGACTCGATAAAGCCCACTGCGTGGGCGAAACGTTGTCAATAAAGGATCACATTATACTGCTTATGCTTTTATTTTTCCAAGACATGTATTGAATAACACTAACCAGGATTGCAGTTTAAGAAAAACTAAAATGTATGGAAAGAGCTACCTGGAGTCTACCTGAAGGGTATTCGGGGATCAACGCCCCCGCGGCGGTCCACCACCAAGCCTCCCGGTGGATCAGGGCTTGATCAACCAGGCTGTTACTGCTGGCCGCACGTAGTCCAACGTACAAACCACAGCCCGACTGATCCGGCAACGACTAAGTATCTGTCCAGCTCCCTCTTGAAGGCAGCCAGGGGTCTATTGGTTCCCCTTATGCATGGTGGGAGGCTGTTGAACAGTCTTGGGTCCCGGAAACTTAGTGTTTTCTCAATGTACCAATGGCGCCCCTACTTTTCACTGAGGGTATTTTGCACCGCCTGCCCAGTCTTTTACTTTCGTAGGGAGTGATTTGTGTGTGCAGATTCGGGACCATTCCTTCTAGGATTTTCCAAGTGTAGATTATGATACATCTCTCTCGCCTGCGTTCCAGTGAGTACAAGTCAAATGCTTCCAAGCGTTCTCGGTAGTTAAGGTGTTTGATAGCTAGTGCAAAGTGCAGAACAGCAAAGGAGAGACGAAAATTGCAGAAAAAAATACAGAAATATATTTAGTGATAGTTCGACAAGAATGAAAATAAACATGATCTTCATGAACAATAATTAATCAGTTTGTTAGTAATTTCTTCTATAGGTGCAGGGAGGGCACTGAAAAATCTTAAGCCCTTTGTACTTGTTAACTATCACTTAAGTGTACTTATTGCACCCCAGTTTTTTTAAATGGGGTATTTGCGCCATTTGTAAGAACTAAGTGATTCTAAGTGAAATTCTTTAACAAGGCAATATGGAGACGCAACCTGCACACTGGACTGACCAGGCCCAGCTTGGTGACCTCTGGTGGGGTGAGAGGAGCATGACCCCGACCCAGCGACACCTGCCACCCTTCACCCACACTTTCACCATCACCTTGCAGCCTCTCTCAGACCCCTCATCCCCCTCTATTCTTTACCCCAGCTCTGACATCTCGTCAACAGTACCACAAGCATTTCCTTGTATTCATAAATTAAAATCATCCACCACGGTCTTGGATAAATGACTTGTTCAGAGATGCCATTGGCACTATGGCGGGGCACGGCACAACTGTGGCCTATACCTGCTACCAACATATCGGAAATCTTGCCAAAAGAATAGTTTTGAAGAGGAAACTGGATCACCGGGCTGTGGTGGATACGTGGGATAGCGGACCGCCAACAATAACAGCTTGGCCCCAGACCAGACTGCAAAGGTAGAACAACACTTGCAACTGTAAAGAGGTATATCATAGATGGCGTGCGCTGCTACAGACGGTTAGGTCTACTAAGATGACTGGGGTGTGGCGTTGGGTCAATGATGGAATCACAGCTGAGCGATCGCTATCTTACCGGCGAGACAGTTATCCCGATAAACATGACTTCAAACTTATCACTGACTGCTACCACTAGTAAAGTGCACCTGCGCAGGGTGTCCCGTGGCTCAGCTGGTAATGCACTTCACTCGCCAAGTGTCCGTGGCTCGATCCCCAGCACGGGTGGATATGTTTCTTTACACCTGCTGTCCCTGTTCACCTATCAGTAGGTAGGTACCTGGGTGTCAGTCGACTTGTGTGAGTGGTATCCCATAGTAGTATACTTTAGATAGGGATGGACTTTGAAACGGGACGAGGTAGAATAACACTGATCCGGGTATATATATACATAAAGAGTACAGTATGTGCCACTATTATGAAGTGTTTGAATGTCGCAGGTCATCGGTTGTTTAATCACCGAGTAGGTCGTGATCACGACCTTCGTCAGTAAACATTTTTCCCGACGAAGAAAACCGGCAACAACCTGTGCGGACCAAACCTAACTGGCGGGCCGCCAACAGCAACAGCCTGGTTAACCAAACAGTCAACAGGGAGGCATGACCGAAGGCAGGGTTGCGAGAGTTTAGAAACACTAAATAGATTACAAGTATCGCAGTAGGTCACGAGTAAACACCAGAGGGAGCGCCCTGTGAGAACTCCTAGCAAGGACTAGGCATGTCTGGTGGGTGTTTCACTGGGTATCACTTAGCAAGGGTGTGGCATCACACTACAGCTGTGTCAACTATGGCAGAGCAGCGTAGTCTTATTCTTGTCTGGCACTGTTATTACGAAATACTCAGGGAGCCCTTAGGTTAATATTTTCTGTACTGGCAAGTTATTTTTGGTTTAGGCAACTCGATGTCTAGTTCCTACAGGCACGGGCACCCTAGCCTGAAGCTGTGTATGTTTCGTTCAAATTGTCTACAGCTTTACTCTTAGTTACAAAGCATTAGAACATGATGTTTATTCAGCTCTTTACTGTTTTCATCTTATTTACGCGGCTTTCATTAACTTGCTACTGCCAAATTAAAACTATGCGAAGTCAATTTTTCAAAATCCATATCCATAATTCTTTGTCATTAGGCATAAGTATCAGTAAATTTAGACTAAACTAATATCCCCACCATTTTTGCCGAGTGGTATCACGGGTTCTTAGCCAGGTAAGCCCTTTGGAAGATTCGTACCCCTCCTCGAGGAGATGCCCTGCCCCTAGGAACCTCTGGGTTCCTCAGGGATTTTGTGGGCAGGTGCCAGGTACCCATGGGAAATATAAAGGTTTCGTATCTGGTTATCTTTCTGTACCTAGATGACTGGTTAAGGCAGTGTGTTGGTGTGTCTCCATTTATGGTCGTCTTTCTTCTAGCTTTCTTTATGATCTGCTGCAGAGTAAGTAGTACATTTATGGTCGTCTTTCTTCTAGCTTTCTTTATGATCTGCTGCAGAGTAAGTAGTACATTTATGGTCGTCTTTCTTCTAGCTTTCTTTATGATCTGCTGCAGAGTAAGTAGTACATTTATGGTCGTCTTTCTTCTAGCTTTCTTTATGATCTGCTGCAGAGTAAGTAGTACATTTATGGTCGTCTTTCTTCTAGCTTTCTTTATGATCTGCTGCAGAGTAAGTAGTACATTTATGGTCGTCTTTCTTCTAGCTTTCTTTATGATCTGCTGCAGAGTAAGTAGTACATTTATGTCTAGTTGACGCGGTTTACACACCTTCCTGAAAGCCTTGGCTGGTGCACCATCTTCGCAAGGAACACTGATGTGGATTGGTATTCAGTTCATCACATCCCAACGACTGTTTATAGTTTAAGCAGCAGTCTCAGTACAGTTATAAGAGTAATTATGTAATGTGACTGGTTTTCAGTGCATCTACAATGCTGACTGCCTGTGGATGACATGTTAGTGTTATGTGGATGTGTTATAGGACTTTATATGCGGTTATAATTTGTGGAACCATAATTAAACCGTCCACCAGTCTAAGCAGCAGATGCATGCAGGAGCATCCATCAACCTCCAGACACGTATATCAGAGAAACATTTACTAGGTAGGCTCTAGGCAGCAAAAACAATGTCAATAATAACAACATTCAAATAACTAGAAAACACACTCGCTTAGAGAGCTCCAGTTATATGGCTTCATTCAAGGCAGGTGATCAAAGCTGGAACGGATACAGAGTCTACTGCCAGCAGAGTCAATAAAGTATTTAAACTACTGTGAACGCCTGAAAGTATTGAATATGTCCTGACTGTAGCGGAATAGAGATGCATGATAATGTCCCAAACCTATACACTACCATACAATGTACTGGGAAGAAGTGTAAAAAAAACATAGTGAAAAGCAGGGGTGCCATGGGCACAAAAAGAGAACACTGTCGACATCCATGGGGCTCGATAATTCAATATAACTTGTTCCAGCAATATTTGATATCTGATAAGTCACTACCCCTCTAAGTGTTAGAGCAAGTCGGCTATGATACCGTACCTGGTCCAGCGGACTCCCTGCCGTAACAGCCTAGTTGACCAGGCAATCAACGGCAAAGCCTGGCCCCAAGCAGGGCTGTTAGTATGAAAACACTTAATAGGTTACAGGTATGAAGCCTGCATAATTTTCCAGACAGCAGTTGCACGAGGAAAATATATTAGTCTCCGTGCAGCAGCTATATGGTGACGCATTCATCAATTCACAGCAGCAGCTGCTGCTGCATTCTTCACAACAATGACTGCTGCTTCATCTGGTACGCTACGTATACTTATCCATATGCAACACTTGGCTATCTTTATTGAGGAAACGTTTCGCCACACAGTGGCTTCATCAGTCCATACATGTGACACCACCTACGACTTCTGCACCTCTCCTGCCTACGGTATATAAGCTGCTTCCTAGCACATATGCTGTATTCTGTTCAAGATTGATGGACTGACAACATCGACTCAAGGTTAAGGGACTGACCACCTCAAACTCCTCCTGTTCTTCACGATTCTCCTTTGTATGGACTGATGAAGCCACTGTGTGGCGAAACGTTTCCTAAATAAAGATACCCAAGTGTTGCATATGTGTAATTTATCAACTTGTCGGTTCTCTGAACCATTCATTTACGTCTACTTATCCAGCCATATACATTTCGTTCCTGGAATTTTTACAACCGCTAGGTTTTCCATCTTGGTCTCCCAGACTGGACTGGGCAGTAGGTTGGCAGACAGCAACCTCTCCAGTAGGTACCACCGTCATGCAGGGAGTGGGACACTGAAGCTTGTTAAATCCTTTGTAACTTGGTAGGATTACAAGTCTTTTCTTTCTGCCTCGTAAACACACAACAGGTCAGTCTTACAAATTGTATTTTTTATTTATGTAACATTTTCCTTCTTTCTGGTGGCCCGATATCATTACCATGGGTCCCGCACGGCCCCCTACAAGCTCTGCGACTTCCTCTCCCCCAGACTCCGTCAAGCACTGTTACTTGAGCGAAACGCCCTTTGTCGCTCCGCTAAATCCCTTTCCCCTTCCCCTTCCTCTTCAGCTTTGAATACCCCTTGTCTGCTTTTCTCAACCTCCTTGAAAGTCACGCAACAACAAGTTAAAATAACCAACATCGGTTAAAAACATTGAATTGGCAATGTTAAACTTCTAGAAGTCCGAGGTCCCTACAGGTTAGTTTATTACGCGCCTCATACCCATTCTATGGGCGGTAGTCAAAAGATTAGAGTATATAATGAAATCAGGGTGGTGAAGAAATGGTTGGAAGAAAGGTGAGAAGTTAAGGGAAAAAGAAGTAGGGAATTATATCTGTGCTTACAATCGAATGATTCACCAGCAGAATTGGGTTAAGCTCGTGGAACTTCTAGAAACAGATGAGGCAATGTTTGGTGGGCTGATGGCTGTGAAATACTTGCTGAAAGGTCAAAGAAAAAATAACAGCCCCTCTGCAGAAACAACAACATCATTGCCTCCTCACACTGATCACCCCTTGTACCTAGAACATTCACTTACCCCTGTCTGCCTCAAACCTGACGTGACACCCCCTGCTAAACCCAAGCATCACTTCCCCTGGCCTCACATCTGACACTCCCTGCTAAGCATCACTTCCCCTGGCCTCACATCTGACACTCCCTGCTACAATACCAAACCTCACCGGCCTGGCCTCACAGCACTGACTAGAGAGAGAGAGAGGAGGCACTACTGCAGCAAGTAGGACAAGGTTGTGTTGCAGCAGAGCTGCTGAGCTGGCTGGTGACCGTGGCTTGAGCAAGCACCATACACAGCGAGCCAGTCTTCCCCCCTTCAAAGAGACGATGTCTTTCAGCCAATGAATTACTGTACGTATTTAACACCCTTCCCGTACTTTGATCCAACTATTACCCTTCATTCCATAGGCGCAGTAGGACCTTTATGGGCTTAACCCTTCCAATAACAAGGACGCCCCACGGTCTATTTCCCTTTAACGGGAATGCCGTAATATTAAAGGACTAATATGACTTCTGGTTATAAGAGCCCAAACTCAACCCCCCCTCACACACACACTTTCTAACCTAAAATAAAAGATTCCCATGGAAATGAAAGTCATGCACTGTTTGAAAACAAGCTTCATAACTCTTAATTCGCCAGTTCAAGGATATGCCATGCCCAAGGTGTGCTTTATACACAATACAGTTAACTGGCTACCTCATCTTCCTCATAGCACCTAACAGTGTGGACAAAAAATACAACAACGGCACAATACCGTGACTGGAATACACAAATAACTTTGTAAATGGTCCAAGTCGGACCGAAACGTCGTCGTAAGCTCCTCTCTCCTGTGTGGACAATACTAGTGTATCTCGCACCTTTTCACAAAATCGCATATACTGTTTGTCCCAAACTAGACTTGTAGTTAACAGTTTTACAAGGACTACCCTATCACTTGAAGCTCAAGTTGCCAGGGGTGACATCTTACTCACACAAGGTTTCATCTTACCAAGGAAGGAATGTACAACACTTTGGTTTCTATTCCGAAAAGTTTCGCCCACACAGTACGCTCCTTCGGTCAAATACAGAGGTGTTAGGTAAAAGGCCAAGTGCAACTAATGCACAATTTCATTATGGCAACGTTTCGCTCTCCAGCAGCTATGTCAAGCCGCAACGGATTAACAAAACTCCTGGAGAGCGAAACGTTGCTACAATAAAATGTGGCATTAGTTGCACTTTTTGTCCTTTTACCTAACACTGTCAGTAATTCTACCAACATTATTACAAACACAAAGGTGGCTAAAATTGGAGACAGCGGAAGCAGTGGAGAGGCAAAGACGATGTAATCAAGCCATCAGCCTTCTGAATCATCCACCTCCAAGGAGGGGGTAATCAAGAAACATCCTTACATTGTAATATGACTAAGACTTGCTCAACCTGAGTTGCTGCCAGTGATGCAACACGCCAAAGGCACAACGCTGATTTGTCACATCTTAAAAGTATTTCCTTGCATTTTAGGCTAAACTATGTAATCAAAACATTAAAATTCTAACAGTAAAAGAAAACGCTCAGAGGTATATATTTATTATACATTTTATGTAAAGACTGGGGATTATATTTACGTAACCAACGGGGAATATAAACAAGGAGAAAACACTCCACGTAACAATTTGGAATATATTTTATGCAACCAGAGGAATATATTCAATGTAACAGGGGGAATGTATTCAATGTAACTACTAAGTGAACACCTTATGAGATCAACAAAGTGAACACTCATCCAGAGGGTTGAATGGGCCGTCGAAAAATTAAGACCCGTGCACAGTACTGCTGGAAGAATGGTTGTAATAACGGAAGTGTGACCATCACAAAAGACACTTGTCCCTTTTCACCTTTCAACGTATGCTCCTTTCTATCTAATACTGCTTTGCCATCCCCACGTGCTGGACACAGTGGGATGAGTATATGCAAGGCTCCTTCCCCTCTTCTCCTTGGATATTTACAACGTTGTATTAAGGATATTCATGGATATTTAATAGGACTGTTTTCAAGTAGAATTTGAAGGTATATCAGAGTTTACGAAATAACACAAAGTTTCTAGTGACCGCAGCCAGTCAGACCCCCCCCCCCCCCGCTCACTAGTATTATATCTTCTTTATTGCAATACTGTATTTTTAAAGTGCTTGGTCATCCAGTCTTAAAAGGACTCGTTTTCTACACTTGTTCCCAAAGGCAGTGTGTGCGAGTGTTTGTTAACACGTGGATCATCTCCCCCGCAGTTCAATCCCACACCAGGTGTCCTGGTTCATAACTCAGGAGTTATGGAAAAAACTGTCCCCTAAAGTAATTTACACTGCGAAAATACAAGAACTTATTCAAACTCTGCAATACAACATTACGAGAATGAGAGGCATAGTGCGATATGGCCCCCAAAATACTATAAGTACAGTTTTTTGTTAATCCACAATTTTTGAAAATTCAGACGACGTTTCGGTCCATCCTTGACAATTACCAAGTCACGGCTGAGGGAGAAGTGGAGAGAGAACGAGAAGAGGTCAGGTGAAGAGGTGAGCAGTCAAAAGACAGGTCTGGTGAGGAGAATTTCCTAAGACAGGTCAAAGAAGGTGAGGAGATATTCAAGATCAGATAAAGTCATGCACTGGGAAAAGAATCAAACAAAACCACAACTTTTAGAGTGTCAATTTTTGCATGCTTACAGACTACTAAAATTAAATATTGCTTATTCTTGTACAGTTTATTCTAACAATTATATTTAACTATAATAACCCTTAATAATCAAATCACCTAACTCAAAAGTTAACACCAGACATGCATCAAAACGTTAATTAAATAGTTGAAAACTATACGCTCGACGTTTACCTGAAACTGAAGCTTACCAGTTTTTGGGTCCTCCTCCTCCCCCCTCCACTTCATCAAGGAAACCGCACGACACTCTCCCTCCTCGACGACCCCTAAAAGGACCCAGGTCGAGGAAAACAAGAGTTCCCCACGACACTTCCCATTAAGGTCATTATGTAACTTTCACTCAGTGAACACTGGAGGATGAATTGTTGGTTGTTGTACTCTGCAGGGATCTACTCTTGGCTTCTCTCCCTCTCAACCTTCGTCTGTCCTCATTATCGGTTCCCAGTTTCTGAACACTTTCCTCGTGAGGTTCTTTCCACTTCCCTACTAACCTCGTAACATCCAGGCAGCTAATCTGCGTGCACATCTTAATGTTAAGGGGCACGTCAGTTTCCCTGTCTTCTAATGTTTATTTTTTTCCCCCTATAATCTACCTTGTCCATAATTACTATCGCATTTACTTTCTCTGCTTTCGTAAGGTGAAGTCCAGGATCTTTCCTTAATTCATGGTATAACTTAACAAATCTTTGAGGACAATTGTGTTGACAACTGCAACACAATTGTCCTCAAATTGTTAAGTATACCATGATAGAAAGATCTGACTCACTAGCAGAAAGTAATGCGATATAATATGGACAAGGTAGATTATAGGGAAAACATGATATTAGGAGACAGAACTCTGGCGCCTCGTACTGTCCCGCGAGGGCACTAGAACTCACGTAACAGTACGATAGCAAATATGTATAAACCTTGGTAACATATACCGACAAATTTGATTAGAAAAACGCGTGAGCAAACCCCAGGACATATTTATTAGAAAACGTTTCGGTCCTGGAACCTTTATTACCGCTAACATACAGAGGTTAGAAATACAGTATGATAACTGTTGTTACAGTAGGTATCACAAAGGGTTCAACACCTAGTAATTCTCAGCAGTTTTAAGATCTCTTAAATCAAACACGTTCGAGTCTTATAAACCCAGTCCCAACCCTTATCTTAATTGGTAATTTAATATTAATTATTTTTATTAACACATCGGCCGTTTCCCACCAAGGCAGGGTGGCCCGAAAAATAAAAAACTTTCACCATCATTCACTCCACTGTCTTGCCAGTGGGGCGCTTACACTAGTTATAAAACTGCAATATTAACACCACTCCAGAGTGCAGACACTATTTCCCATCTCCAGGACTAAAGTCCGGCCTGCCGGTTTCCATGAATCCCTTCATAAATATTGCTTTGCTCACACTCCAACAGAACATCAAGTCCTAAAAACCATTTGTCTCCATTTGCTATCTAACACGCTCACACATGCTTGCTGGAAGTCCAAGCCCCTCGCACACAAAACCTCCTCTACCTCCTCCCTCCAATCTTTCCTAGGCCGACCTCTACCCCGCCTTCCCTCCACTACAGATTTATACACACTCGAAGTCATTCTATTTTATTCCTTCCTCTCTACATGTCCAAACCACCTCAACAACCCATCCTCAGCCCTCTAATTTCCAAACTACGAATTCTCTGCATTATATTCACTCCACACATTGCCCTCAGACACGACATCTCCACTGCCTCCAGCCTTCTCCTTGTTGCAACATTCACCACCCATGCTTCACACCCATATAAGAGCATTGGTATAACTATACTCTCGTACATTCTCCTCTTTACTTCCCTGGACAAAGTTCGTCTCCACAGACTCCTCAGTGCACCGCTCACCTTTTTCTTCTTGTTAGTTCTATGATTCACCTCATCCTTCATAGACCCATCTGCTAACACGTCCACTCCTAAATATCTGAATACATTCACCTCCACCATACTCTCTCCCTCCAATCTGATATCCAATCTTTCGTTACATAATTTTTTTGTTATTCTCATCACCTTACTTTTTCCTATATTCACTTTTAATTTTCTTCTTTTACACACCCTACCAAACTCGCCCACCAACCTCTGCAATTTCTCTCCAGAATCTCCCAAAAGCAGTGTCATCAGCAAAGAACAACTGTGACAACTCTCACTGTGTTATTCTTTATCTTTTAACCCCACACCTCTTGCCAACACCCGAGCATTCACTTCTCTTACAACTCCGTCTATAAATATATTGAACAACCATGGTGACATCACACATCCTAGTCTAAGGCCTACTTTTACTGGGAAATAATCTCCCTCGCTCCTACATACTCTAACCTGAGCCTCACTATCCTCGTAAAAACTTTTCACCGCTTTCAATAACCTACCTCCTATTCCATACATTTGCAACTTATGCCACATTTTCCCCCTATCCACCCTGTCATACGCCTTTTCCAAATCCATAAATGCCACAAAAACCTCTTTACTCTTATCTAAATACTATTCACCTATACGTTTCACTGTAAACACTTGGTCTACACACCCCCTACCCCGTAACGAGTGACGTTACGCGAGTGCTACACGGCACGGCAGTGCCACATGGTCGGTATCACATTACCGAGGCTCAAGACCAATTACTCAACAGTCGAGGGAGAACAGAGGAAGAAGGGAGGCAAGAGAGCGAGAGGTGTGAATAATAATCATATAATATTCGTAAGCCAATCTCCTTAAACTAAATGTGAATATGAGATTTGGAGATTCTGAGAGCACGTAATTTTCTTGTGTCAGTCCAGCTTTATTGACCTAGTTTAATACGCTTCCTTGGCATTGTTTTGTTTTGTCTCCCTTGTATACATGCAGCACACTAGTATTTTGTATGTGATCGTATTCCCTCTTGACTGAGTACACTTCACTGAGCATCATTACTGAAAACCTGCCCGCTTGTTGTCTGTCACATAAAACTTTCAGATTAAACAGTACTGAGTGACCACTCCCACGAGCCCTCCTGGGGCGGGGAAGGTGCCAGAGCCAGAGCTTGCCTCTACCTTCAGCTCCCAAGACTGCCGTTCCCACGAGCCCCCCTGGGGCGGGGAAGATGGTAGACCAGAGGCCTAGCTTCTCCCTTAGAGCCCCGTGAGGGCGGGGAATGTGGCTAGGCCTGGGGACAGTTGGTCCCGGAAGGTGAGAAAGGTACTTGTACCTCCTCCCATGGGAGACAGGTCTCACGACACTCCCAAGACAGGGAGCCAAGGCCGGGTTACCACCTGTAAAAGACCCGGGCTGGGAGAGTATCGGCGAATCAAGGAGAATACTGAGTGGGAGGTGGGGGTTGTGACCCCCGCTTCCCACGTATTTATGAAACAGCTGTGACAAACCAACAGAAGTATAAGGTAATGCATAGCGCTAAGGTACTAATTAACAGTGGCAGTAGGTGTAGCCGAGCGAGACAGGTTGCGTCATCGTCACAATTATGCTGGAGATTAACGAAGTTGTAGTTCATAGTCACGACCCCAGTATAACACCACTACAGGTCGTGTAATGGTCAAAGCCAGCGTTACACCACTACGGGTAGACCACATATGGAACGTGGGACAGACTGAATACCTTTGCGGTTCAGTAGTGACGGTGTTTGAGGCTGAACCTCAAGTCATCATGGTTCACCCTCATAAGTCTTATTTACCTCCACAGTTAGATTTTGCCCGAGGGACCAGTTTATTGGGTTGCTGCAAGAACGTGGCCAACCAAACTTAACTGTTTTAAGTCAAATATTACTCTTATAAACCCAGTGAAAAGAGGGGGCGATGTGGGCACAATAAGATTACATTATATGAGCATCCTTGACCCCAGACTATTCTACATCTTACCAGAAGATATCAAACACTACTTGGACAAGTGTAGAACTCTTTAAAAAGAAACTATACAAGCATCTCCAAGTGCCAGATCAGCCAGGCTGTGCTTAATATGTGGGTCAGCGGGCCTCCAGCAGCAACAGCCGTCAGGGTGTAGAAAAAAAACACTAAACTCATCACAGGCATATCAAAGGTATAAACTTAAGTGTTCTCGTAGCTGTAAGTGGTATTGTGTTTCATGGTCACAATGCAACTTACTAGACTGAGAATAGTGTTCCAACTAAATAACTCAAACATTAAGTCAACACTGAGCGTAATTGCTCAGTTTATTATGTAAATTCTGCAATATTAAGAGAGTTGTGCAATGAAGATTTATATTTTCGGTAAACAGGATAATTAACCTTTTTTTTTTTTAAAGTACTTGTTTGGGGTTACGTTAATTTCGTTTACCAAACAGTCCTCTCCCCCCCCCGGCTCAAAATATGAGCGTCTCCATTGCACAACCTACTTAATTTTGGTGAATTTACACAAGGAATCCCACTTAAGCGGAAACCCGAGCAGCTCAACTCAATACTGACCAAATCTTAATCTGAGTTGACAGGTTTTCCCTCTACCTTATCAGTGTGCAGCTTTTTAACATAAATCGACGCTGAACACCTCGTCTAATAACTGATGTGGCAAAATGAAAGTGAACTGCAGATGCAGTCGACAGTCACTAAACCTAAGCTTAAGGGCACGTCAGTTCCCCAGTCTTCTAATAATATCTGAGCAAAGCTCACACCTCTACAACACAATTGTCCTCAAAGATTTGTCAAGTTATACCATGAATTAAGGAAAGAATCTAGCCTTCACCTTACCTTTGGAGAGTTTCGAGAGTTTCTCTACTCTCTGAACCCGGCCATGGGCCAGGCTCGTCTAGTGCTTGCCTGGTCAACCAGGCTTTTGCTGCTGAAGGCCCGCTGCCCCACATATCCATCACAGCCTGATTGATCTGGCACTTGAAGATACTTGTCCAGTTTACTCTTGAAGGCCTCTACACTTGCTCCAGCCGTGTTTCTGATATCTTCTGGTAACATGTTTAATAGTCTGGGACCCCGAATGTTGATACAGTGTTCCCTTATTGTCTCCACGGCACCCCTGCTCCTCACGAAAGCAGACAAAGCAAACGCGATAGTAATTATGGACAAAAATTATAAGGGAAAAATAAAGTATTAGACGGGGAAACTCTCGCGCCTCTTAAATTTACTAGCCCGGGTGAGATTCTGCACTTTGCCACTTCAACTGAAGCCTCCTCCACCGTCCCAATACTTCAAATCAACTACACTTAAATCGTTTTATCTATAAACAAATGCACTAAATCACTCAACTTTGGATAAACCATTACGAAGAAGATTAAAGATAACTAAACCAACCACAATAGTGTTATCTAGGTCGTAAAGCACGTCAAAGCTCAAAAGATACATCAGTAAAATATATATAATAGAACAGATTAATATTGTTTGTAAACGAGACATATGAAACGTATGAATAATTTAATAAGGATAAGTTGCGCCCACCAGAGGCTATTATAGGACTGATAAAAGCTAGTCGGAAGGAACCATCATTTTTAAAGGGGTGAACTAGAAAGCCAGCAGAAGGCCTCTGTCATATGACAGTTTCAGCTACGGGTCATCATATGATTAAGACTCATCAGGAAACACCAGTCCTGTTTCCTGACAAACCTTACTTAACCTAGTCAGTACTACTGACGCAATCGTAATAACACGATTGCAAACAAATCACAGAACGGGTGTTGCTCGAACCTATGGCAAGCGAGTCTTGCCATGAGTTCTAGCCGCACCCGTTCCGTTATTAGTATTACAGATCATTTCTGAAATCTGTTTTACGTTAAGGAGTTAAAAATGTGTGTAAGGGACACAAAAGAACTAAACAAGGTGACCCACACAAGACTGACGTAACATTCTGAATCAACATTACATTCACCAATCATTTACTCCTCTCCGTCACGCCACTCTTGATACTCTGCTCATCAATCTCTCGCCCCCACTGTTTGTAAGAGCTGCGATGCTGAAAGACGCTTCTCTTCACAAGCACCAAGTTAGTTGCCCAGAACACTGAAGAAGGCACTGAAGGTCTGTTTTAAAAATTAACACATTTATATTATAGTAAATACTTAAGAGTTTAAATAGTTTTTTTTTTATCTGATGTGCTGTACTTTATGTTTCATCCAAGTAACTTCTCAGTTTAAGTTTCTTTCTATTGAAACTTTTGAAGCTGATCACTCAGCAATTCTTTCTTCTGCTGTCAAGTATCTAACGTTCATTTCCTATAATTGATCTCGCTAAGCATTTTTAGTGGTATATTTTATACATACCCAGCAGGGTATGTATGAGATTTCCTGGGGAGTGTCCCAGTAGGCTGCATTACGTACTGAATCATGCTATCAAGTCTGTCTTTGATATAACTGCTGGTTTAGAGTACCTCCGGGTACTTTTTCAAACAAAATGCTACTGTCGAACACACAAGTTAAAACAGTCCGCATCAGTTAAAGGAAACTGTCAACATCGAACCCTTTAATGTCCGGGGTCCCTACAATGTGTGCATTACCTGGAAGTTGCACGCTTTATTCATTCTATGCGGGAAGTAAATGATCTATTTGCTCCTGATATTTCACCGAGTTTTCAATACAAGTTGCAGAATACACCTGTGACATGTTTCGAGGGCTTTCCTACTTCCTGCAATTGAACACTTTCTTGTTGATTCTCTGTTCAACCAGACAGTTGCTGTAGCAGCCCACTGACCCACAGCCATCACTGCCTGACTGATCCGGCACTTAACTCAAGTAGTGATCCAGCTTATTGGGACATTTCACAAAGTTGTCCCATTAAATGCTTGCTCCGCACCGTCTGCTTTTTTTCACTATTGTCGACAGTAGGCCATTTGGATCTAAGTCTTGTCTCTTAAGGAGCCCTGAGCACAGACCCCTCTTATACCAAGTACCTGGAGTACATTGGTGTTGCTACAGTATTTTTTTCCCCTCAAAACGACAGGACGTTGTTCCAGCCCTTCCATGTAAAGATTATGTTTGGTAAGCTGTGGTTTGAGTTTATCACCTCAAGGAAGCAGTAACAGTCACTGTTAAATTATGTGTTCCTTAGTCCAACTGAAGAATGAAATGTCCAAAAAGCTAGCTATCAATAGTGGTCAATTACAGGGTCATAATGAGGTCGAGTACGTCACACTAAGTGTTGATGGTAAATTTAACAGTGATTATATCCATGGTACCACTTAAGTCGGCGGCGGCCATAGCGTAGAAAATATAAACATGACGAAAAACATGAGCACAGAGTCCCGTGGTTGGGCAGCTTGTGTTGAACTGCCAGCCACCGGCGCCAACAGCCTTGACTAAGAAGCGTCAACCAGGAGGCCTGGTCCCGGATCCCACCCGTGTGGGACTGATCCTCTGAACCATCAGCAGGTAGGTATGTTAACTTCAGTTAATTTACTCTTAATCAATAATTAGCGTCACTTGGGTAATATTCTCCTCAAATGGATAAGCCTCTTATATACAAGTGTCTCGGGGAGCTCAAGTGTGTGCAGCAAGAGCCTCGGTTATCAGGCTCTCAAAAGGCTTCAGTTGCACACTTTCACTAAGCACTAGACTCCGCTGCCATCACTAATGATCACTAAACACTGATACTATCATATGACTGATCATAATTAGTTTCAACTCGAACCCTGTAAGTCACAATTTTTTTTTTTTGGGGGCGGCAGTGATGGTCACAGCCCATGTATCACACACACACCATGTATCACACACACCATGTATCACACACACCATGTATCACACACACCATGTATCACACACACCATGTATCACACACACCATGTATCACACACACCATGTATCACACACACCATGTATCACACACACCATGTATCACACACACCATGTATCACACACACCATGTATCACACACACCATGTATCACACACACCATGTATCACACACACCATGTATCACGCAACAAATTTAGACGAAAGATGAAATCTCAAAATTTAGGCAGAAAACAGCATAGCGACAGTTTCAGCAGCTGTGCTGAACGAACACCTTTGAGAATGTTAAATTTTCGAACACCAAGTGAATGCTGAAAATTTACTAATGAATGATTGACGAGTCAAGTATGATTGAATTATTGATGGACTATTTAACGACTACGATAATTTATATCTGTGGCAAATAGTTATTAGTTTTCAATGCAAGTAACATGCTGCAAGGAGAGTGCACACGCGCGCGCGCGCACTTTTCAAGTCTTGTATTCAATCCTCCTTCCCCCCCCCCCCATCAAATTTGATTTACACACTCATTATTCACTCCGCAGACTTTCATACGAAGGAATATTGACGTATGTGACGGCTCCCTTCTCTCCACAGACTGATTTGCCTATCTGTGTATGCGAGGATAATATCTTCTGATTTAGCCTCTAAAATTCGTCCACCCCTCATAGGTAGTTTCTAGCTTTTTGACTTTCATCATACCTACTGTACTCTTAAAACAGTGTATGGAGATGACTAGAAACTGAAGTAAAATCCAACACTCTTAGCACTTCTGAATACAAAGTACGTAATGAAGCCTCCTGCCGAAAGCGGCATTAGTTATGGGACTGTATTAAACCAATAAGAATCACACAGCGTCTAGGGAATAGGAGGTAATCAGGTTTAGTCCGAGGAAGGGAAGGGTGCTCCAATTCCTCGTCTAGAGCATTCAATCAGTATCAAGGCACCACTTTGGAAGGGTTCATAATCTGACTGGATTAAAAGGCGCAGAAATAAGGAGACAGTACACGTCAATGCGAGACTGTGACGATGTGTTGAAGTGTGCCACTAGTGACTTATCCTCCCGTCTCTCCAAAACCTTCGTCACCTGATACAACACACCCACTCGGGTTACAGACATGTACACCAGGATTACACAAGAGGGCGATGACTCGCCAACTATAACCCATACTAAGAACTCCCTCAGGGGACCGGCTCATAGCAAGTCGTACTACCAGTCCGTCCTCCGCTAAAATTAACCAAAGTTACAATAAAAAAATCTTAAAGATACTGTTATTAGCATGCTAAAATGATGTTAGACTGTTCTTCATTGGCACGAATTACATTATGTATTTTGCTTGATACAATTCTCAAACTATTCGCCAGTGATGGAATATTACAAGGAAACCAGTTAGCTTTGTTCCCATTGTGTAACTATTGTATAGACTAAGGTAGCAGCACAATGCTGATGTATCCAATTTCTTAAGTAAAAAAACTATTTGCTTTCATAATAGTAGGTTCTAAGTTAGACTAGAAATTATCAGTTTCGTTCCCAGTCTCCAAAATTCAGTCATTAATAACAAACAAAAATCTGCGTGTTCTCAAAGTGTAAGTTCGGGCTTAAGAAAGCAGCAGGGGTTGATTACCTGTAGATGATTTCTGAGATCTGGTCTGGCACTGCAGTCCAGCACCAGACCGCTCGATTCATTCTTGCTTCTACCTTGACTAAACAACACATTCAATTTGGGTGGTGTGAGTGCCTATCATGAATCAAAAAGCATGAAGGTAGAGATAAAGAATAGCCTGATGCAGAGTGCTTTCCCAGCAGCACCAGGTGACCTCAACAGCAGAAGTCTTACAATTACTCACCTCACCACTTGTACCTCCCAACGTTCTATCTCCAGCCTCCTACTGTGAACCCATGGAATTTCCTACCCATAAGTATAATCAGAATGATGTATGTAATTAAACAAGATAAATAGAATAAACAAGGCAATAAAAAAAAGCAAAATTCTTGCTAGTAACTACAAATATATTAGTGCATTTGGAAAAAACAATAACTATGACATCTGAAAGATACTGAACTAGCTACATGATACGAAATTTGTGCTGATACTTTTGAAGAGATTTTCAAACTGCTCTAGAGTAACAGTTACATTAATTAAACTGCAGCCGTGGACAATGTGCAGAGAGCATTCACTGTGCATCCAGGCACCTACACTATTTAGGAATATCTGTACTACGTCAACCTGTGCTCCCTGGAGTGCAACCCACAACCTGCTCATTAAGTAAACTCAATCAGTGGCTCAGCGAACACGGCAAAAATAGCCAGGATGAGAAGCAGTGCTAGGATATACGTTAATTCTATACAAACGAATTGCCCAGGAGACTAACAGTCTTTTCACTGGATTGACCTCATAGGTTTACCGCTTCCCATGATTAATGCCAGCAACACTGGCTGACAAATGTTTCAGATCACATTTAAAAACATTAATTGCGGGACGCTAAATTGAACCCAACAGTGAACCATCGTGGACAAAATATATCAGAAACCTGACGACCAGTTTGATGGTCAATTATACTGTTATACACTGGCGAGTGAGAGCGGTACTGAAAACTGATGTAAATTATATACGGCTATGAAAATTACCATTATTTTGATTCACATTGTATTTACGTTAAAAACTATTAGTTTTTGTCATTGCATGCACCACACTTTAAACCTACGCATACGCATAACATAATACCGATGTTAGGTAACAAATGTGGTTCTTCAACCATAACTAGCCAAAACATTAATCACAAGATTTCAAAAAACTTCGGTTATATGAGACTAAATCTCAGATTCCTTATGAGTGCATCAAAACTAGCTTAAAACAGATTTGGTTTCTGGATTGGATAAAAAGATCAATTTTGTTGCTTACCGTAAAAGATAATTAAATAATAAACTAATAATTGAAGAGGAATATGATTATTTGTTGATGCATCTAGCGATCATCGCTCCTGCGGCCCAGTCTCAAACCAGATGCCACAATTTGAAAAAATGTATATTGAATTCATGCAGTGTAATATTTACCTGGCATACTGCATGTTCATGAGACGTTTAATAGAACTAAGCGCTAAATACAAACCCACAAGTCATACAACATCAACGCTCTTCTTGCCGAATAAGGCAAGTGAAGATTTGTGTATGTAATAATTTAGCAAAAATCATTCTGAACCTAAAGAAAACAAATAGATTTCATTGTGTTTATTATTAAATTATTGCAAACTTATTAAAAATATATTTAGTTGGATTAGGCAAAATTAAATTGAGCTTGTTATAATATGGTTAGGGAAGTTTTCTAAGGTTCTTTTGGTACAAAATTAATTTTGACTAACATGCATGAAAAAAATATATCTGTAAACGTACAAGAGAAAATTTAGGAAAGGACTTCATTTTAAATGAGGTCTTGCTAATTGACCAGTTTTACTTATTTGGCGGGCGCGCACACAAAAACAAAACAAACAAAAATATATATATATACAACGTACGTACGTACGCGCGTGTTAGTTAGTTACCATTTTGTCCTAGGCACATGTCGATTTGACACTAGGCCTGTTGTATGTATGTGTGTGAGTGTGTGTGTGTGTGTGTGTGTGTAAGGAAACACTTCGAAATGTTTCCGCCCCGTCGGGAATAGAACCCGGGCCCTCCGTGCGTGAAGCGAGAGCTTTACCACTAGGCCACCGTGTGCGTGTATGTGTGCGTGTGTGTTTTTAATAGTTTTTATTTCTTTCCAATTTAAGTAATCAGGAGTAAGACTAAACTTCTGGAAGGAAATTATTACATTCACGGTGGAGCACTAAACCTGGAAAGCAATCATTTTCGATTCAGGGTAAGAGAGGTCAAGTTAATTCCTTAGGGCAAGATCCCCTCACCGTCATCAAGGAACCTTTGAGGATCAGGAAGGTGGTATTTGAAAAGCGCTTTGACCTTTGGGTTGGGCCGCGGGTGCGATGATATCAGGAACCATTAACATGTATAACTTTTATATACGATTCAACATGGTATGACTGAGGTATACCTGGAGAGGGTTTCGAGGGTCAACGCCCCCGCGGCCCGGTCTGAGACCAGGCCTCGTGATGGATCAGGGTCTGATCAACCAGGCTGTTACTGCTGGCCGCACGCAAACCAACGTACGAACCACAGCCCGGCTGGTCAGGTATTGACTTTAGGTGCCTATACAGCGCCTTCTTGAAGACAGCCAGGGGTCTATTGGTAATCCCCCTTATGTATGCTGGGAGGCAGTTGAACAGTCTTGGGGCCCTGACACTTATTGTATTGTCTCTCAGTGTACTCGTGGCGCCCCTGCGTTTTTTTATTGGGGGAATGTTGCATCTCCTCCTTTCACAGGGAGTGAGTTTCGTGTGCAAGTTTGGTACCAATCCCGCTAGGATTTTCCAAGTGTACATTATCATGCATCTTTCTCGCCTGCGTTCCAGGGAATACAAATCATGAGACTTCAACCATTCCCAGTAATTTCGGTGTTTTATCGTACTTGTGTGACGTGAAAGTTCTCTGTACATTCTCCAGGTCAGCAATTTCGCCTGCCTTGAAGGGGGCAGTTTAGTGTACAGCAGTATTCCAGCCTAGAGAGAACAAGCGATTTGAAGAGAATCATCATGGGCTTGGCGCCCCTAGTTTTGAAGGTTCTCATCCATCCTACCATTTTTCTAGAAGATGCGGTACACACATTGTTGTGGTCTTTGAAGGTGAGATCCTCGGACATTATCACTCCCAGGTCCTTCACATTACTTTTTTGCTTTATTGTATGGTTAGAATTTGTTGTATACCCTGATACAGTTTTAATTTTCTCAAGTTTTCCATATCTGAGTAGTTGAAATTTCTCTTCATTGAACTTCATATTGTTTTGAGTGGCCCATTTGAAGATTTGGTTGATGTCCGCTTGGAGTCTTGTGGTGTCTTCGATGGAGGTCACTGTCATGGCAACTCGGGTGTCATCTGCAAAGGAAGACTTGGAACTATGGCTTACATCTGTCAGATATGAGGATGAGGAATAGAATGGGAGCGAGTATTGTGCATTGTGGAACAGCTTTTCATCGTAGCTGCATCAGACTTTACTGTTGACTATTACTCTGTGTTCTATTTGTTAGGAAGTTATAGATCCATCTACCAACTTTTCCTGTTATTCCTTTATCACGCATTTTGTGCGCTATTACACCATGGTCGCACTTGTCGAAGGCTTTCGCAAAATTGTGTATACTACATCTGCATTATGTTTATCCTCTATAGCATCCAGGTCCTTGTCATAGTGGTCCGCTCTAAACCCGTGTTGCCCTGGGTTGTGTAATTAATGGATATCTAGGTGGCTGGCGATCAAGTTTCTTAGAACCTTTTCAAAGATTTTTAAGATATGGGATGTTAGTGCTATCGGTCTGTAGTTCTTTGCAATTGCTTTACTGCCACCTTTGTAGTGGGGCTAGGTCTGTTGTTTTTAGCATGTGGGGGATGACTCGTGTCTATGCTCCCTCTCCAGAGAATGTTGAAGGAACGTGACAGGGGCTTCTTGCAGTTTTTGATAAACATTGAGTTCCATGAGTTCGGGCCTGGGGCAGAGTGCATGGGCATGTCATTTATTGCCTTTTCAACGTCTTGTGGTGTTAGGATAATATCAGATTTTTGAGATGACCAAATTTTGGGTCTGTCAAAGAATTTATTTAGATTGTCGACCCTTAGTCTGGTTAAAGGCTCGCTGAAAACTTAAGTCGTATTGGGACTTTAATATCTCATTTCTTTGGGGTCATCTGTGTAGGTCGCATCTCTCCTAAGCAGGGGCCCAATACTGGATGTTGTTTTACCCTTAGATTTGGCATAAGAATATTTTTTTTTTTAATTTCCTTTATGGCTCTTAGTTCTTCCTGAGATTCTTGTCTCCTGTAAGATTCCTTAAGCTTAAGTCCGATATTTGCTATTTCTCTTGACCAGTGCCTCCCTTCGTATTTCAGATATATTGGCCCCTATCAGCAGCTTTGATTCTTTGCCTTCGCCTGTATAGGGAGCGTCTCCGTGTCTCCCTCTCCCCCTCTCTAGTTTACATCTTTCTTTTTCTTAATGGAATGTGCCTTGAGCAGACCTCAACTGCCACAGAGTTCATTTTTTCTAGGCAAAGGTTGGATCCGCGTTATTTAGGATATATTCCCAGCTTATTTCATTTAAGACATGGTTGACTTGTTCCCATTGTAGCTTTTTGTTATTGAAGCTGAATTTTGTGAAGACACCCTCATAACTGATCACATTTTGCTGGTCAGGAGACCTGTGCATACATGTCTGTACCTCTATTATGTTGTGATCTGAGTGAATTGTCTTTGATGCGGTTATATTCTGTATGAGATCGTCGTTGTTAGTGAAGATGAGGTCCAGCGTATTTTCTAGTCTTGTAGGCTCTAATATTTGTTGATTTAAAGTGAATTTGGTGCAGAGATTTAATAGCTGGCGTGTGTGGGGGTGGTGTGGGTGGTGTGTGGGTGGTGTGTGGGTGGTGTGTGGGTGGTGTGTGGGGGTGTGTGGGGGATGTGGAGGTTATGTGTGGGGGATGTACTCACCTAGTTGTGGTTGCAGGGGTCGATTCACAGCTCCTGGCCCCCGCCTCTTCACTGGCCACTACTCGGTCACTCTACCCGCTCCATGAGCTTTATCATACCTCTCCTTAAAGCTATGTATGGATCCTGCCTCCAGTACATCCCTTCCCAAGACTATTCCACTTCCTGACAACTCTGTGACTGAAGTAATACTTCCTAACATCCCTGTGGTTCATGTCCCACCTCTGGAACATTCTGTCTGTCCACCTTGTCGATTCCTCTCAGTATTTTATATGTCGTTATCATATCTCCTCTATCTCTCCTCTCTGTGTGTGTGTGTGTGTGTGTGTGTGTGTGTGTGTGTGTGTGTGTGTGTGTGTGTGTGTGTGTGTGTGTGTGTGTGTGTGTGTGTGTGTGTGTGTGTGTGTGTGTGTGTGTGTGTGTGTGTGTGTGTGTGTGTGTGTGTGTGTGTGTGTGTGTGTGTGTGTGTGTGTGTGTGTGTTTCATCTGAGCTGCCTCCTGGGGCGATCTCTGCTAAAATATCATTTGCTACACTCCTCCATTTTAGGTGTCTCAAGTTGAAATCTCCCAGTAGCAACATGTTTGAGGGAAGAAATTAGGAGATTTTCCAGACAGTGGTCAACTTTCAAAAGCTGTTCCTGGAATTGCTGGGAAGTTGCATCCGTAGGCTTGTATACAACCATAATAACAAGGTTTTGGTGTTCGGTCTTTACCTCCAAAACTAACTAGTACATCATTGTAGGTGTTTAGTAGTTGTGAGCAAATGAGCGACTGTTATGTACAAGGTGGTATAGTGAGACATGGCAAATTTTCTTCACCGCTGCGTGGGAATGGTAGCCCCGACGTGTATAGGACTAAAGAATCCACTCATGTCTAAAATTTCCCTCAGTAAATGTTGAACTGTGCACGTGTCCTTAACAGGTGATATATCATGCGAAGTCCATGACAGAAGTGCACACTTCATATTTGACTCGCTTGTGTAGTGCATGGTGTTAAGAAAGAATCCTTGTTCAAGTATCTGAAGGTTCTTATATTTGTTAACTATGCATGTGATACCAGCCTTGTATTTATAGAAGCCTTTAGCCACGGGTTAAGTTACATCCACTAGATCATTTTGCATTCCTGCAACATTATGCACTCCTCTTGTCATACTGGAGAGGATGGGGGATGAGGGTTTACCCTTCACCTCCTGATAGAGCACTTTACACCACTTAAATTCCACTCAATGATCACGAGTAATTCGGGGAAATCACGTACGGGAGAATATACCCAAATATTAAGGAATACAAATATTTATTACACCAATGATGAAAAGTACGAGGAATACAAGGTTACAGATTATACAAGGATACTGGTTGCACGCTTCTCCTTGATTACAAAAATGCAGCAAATATCTCCATGTCTATGAATTTTGGTTTGGGACAATGTTGGTAGATACATCTCGAAAAACTTATTCGAGAGCCGCACTGTCGACGTGTCTAAAAACTTGTGCGAGCGCAATACTGGTAGACAGCACCCAAAAGTATATATGCCGATTTCTGTTTGCTCATGACCCCTCCCCCTCCCTGGCAGGTGTGGGAACACCTGTGAGAGCCAACATGCTAATCAGACCTCCAAGTCAATGCACCACTTCTTGGAACACTTATCCAGTAGTCATGGCGAAATAATCGTATTTTATCTAGACACAAACGGGGCCAGGAGCTGTGAATCGACCCGTGCAACCACAACTAGGTGAGTTTGCCAGCCACTTGCTGACTGACACGAGTGAAAGGATCTACTCGCGCCCAGAGTGGAAAGTCTGGTGTTTAACCCCCATAAAAACACTGCTACTATTGGTAAGGCTGCACAGCAATGTGCACATAAATGATGCTACGTTAATGACCAAGACAGTCTTTTAGCTCGTATATAATGTACGAAATATTACAGTAAAACTCTCAACTGTTTTGATTTATCAAAAACTAATCCTGTGTTATTCAGCTCAGGGTGTGGGGAAAGGCTCGATCCTCCATTCGCTAATCACCGTCATGTCTAACCAAACTCTTGGTACTGTCAAGCAAAATTATCGAACTTTAAGTTCTCTCTTACAAAGTATTCATTGATTATTTTTTCAGAACCATAATTTGCTTGCAAAAACTATTGATTTAGACTTTAAAAGGAGAATGTAGACACTTTCTTACCTAGTCAAAACTTGATTTTTTTTAATAGTCCAAGTCTCAGTTTGAATGGATGTGAAATCGGTGATTCACCAGTGACGTGTTGAGGTACTCAGTAAACGGAGGTAATATTCTGGAGGCAGTGAGGAATCAATCCTCATATCCAGTGTACTTTTATGACTAATATAATTCCGTTGCCTCGCCTATAACTAATTCTGGAAAAAAAAAACATTTTTCTGAATAAACTAAAGACGAATATGTGAATTTTGTACTACCTTAGCTTTGTATGTGTGTGTATGTATGTGTACTCGCCTAGTTGTGGTTGCAGGGGTCGATTCATAGCTCCTGGCCCCGCCTCTTCACTGGCCGCTATTAGGTCACTCTCCCTGCGCCATGAGCTTTATCTTACCTCTTCTTAAAGCCATGAATGGATTCTGCCTCCACTACATCGCTTCCCAAACTATTCCACTTCCTGACCACTCTGACTGAAGAAATACTTCCTAACATCCCTGTGATTTATCTGAGTCTTCAACTTCCAACTGTGTCCCCTTGTTGCTGTGTCCCATCTCTGGAACATTGTGTATGTCCACATTGTCAATTCCTCTCAGTATTTTATGTCGTTATCATGTCCCCCCTATCTCTCCTGTCCTCCAGTGTTGTCAGGTCGATTTCCCTTAACCTCTCCTTAGCTCCGGGACTAGTCTTGTTGCAAACCTTTGCACTTTCTCTAGTTTATTTACGTGTTTGGCCAGGTGTGGGTTTCAAACGTGCGTGGGGGGGGGGTTGTTGTTTTCCTTACCTCTATCTATTTTTTCACCTTACCGAGCTGGCATTCTTCCACGTCCCTGTATCTCTGCACTTCTAACCCCCTTAAGGAAAAGGCATTTCCAACAACGTCCCTGTGATTGCGGTTTTTAGCTGCCAGTTAAAAACCCACAGCTCTTAACAGCTTCCTCCTATTCACACTCAACAGCACCAGGGTATTTAGTTACTGGTCTTTCCTTCCATAAAGACATGTGCCTTGATGGTGAAGGGTTCCTGACTCAAGGAATTCGCTTCCCCGTGAACATAGTAATGTTCAAGTTCCGGGAGCACTGAATGTGAAAAAGTTTACTAGTGCTCTTGATCATGTGAGCGCGCCATGTTAGCGCTGCATACGCTATGGTGGCTGTAACGTAATATATCGTGCACAGATTACACAACTCTTATAGCAGTAGTATAGAAAATGGATATTTGATGCCTGCCTATACACGAGAGGTACTGAAAAAAAAAACATTTCAGTACCCATCGTGTACTGCTCTTAATCCATTCAAAATCAGAGCCAAGACCGTCTGATATTAAGAGGACAATATGCTGTTTATATTTTACTGAATAGAAGTTTCGTCCACCAGGTGGCTGAAACTTCAAAAAAGCACAATAAACCGCATATTGCCTTATTAACACACTTGTCGGTATGCAATACCACTGAAATATATCGTCTGTGATATAATAGTGACTAGTCTCAATTGGAGGGTTCTTTTACACCCACACCCCGGCCTGAGGTCAGACGACTTTGTTCAGTCTATGTTATTAGCAGGCCATCACAACCTGGTTGAGCTAACACTCGTGGGCACTTAGGGGTGTATTTTAACTGCTTCGCCAATTTCCGCTTTTAGTGGCAAATATATTTAGTATATATTCACTTTTACTTTCAGGTGTGTTTCTCTAGTTGTTATTCTTAATATATCTTTCCCAGTTTTGGAGGTTTAGTCGAAGACCGGGCCACGGGGGCGGTGATATATGTAACCATATACTTTTATAAAGCCCTCCAAGAAATACACGTACATAAATGTACTAGCCTAGTTGTACGTGGGTAGTAATTATAGAGGACTGGTCTGGGGCTGCCACTGTAGCCTGCAAGTAGGTCGTGAGTCCTGCCTATCTGTCTAACTTGACTGATACTGCTAGTCTCTTGTTCTCTTCCCACCTCAATACGAGAACATTCGGCGCGAGCACCTTAAAACAAGTGCACGTATATCTATGTAATAACTGGTATGAGAGGTGGAGGGGGTGAGGAGGGATCCAAACCAGATGTTGAGAAACCATTGCAAGAGATTTCATAAGACTCATCCATCCAACCTAAATACAAATTTTACACCTGCAAAACACGTTAAGTATCTCCATGTCCCTTCCATATTTAATTATTTATGGCAGTGATAAAACTGACAAGCTTGTGTTGGTGGGGGATAAGGGAAGAGAGGAGCATGTGACCGTTTGCAGCCCGGCCTGAGGCCACATTGCCTTGCTGGCTGATCAATCAGGCTGTTGCTTCCAGGCGGCGGGCAAGACAGCCTGGTCGATCAGGCCAGAAACCAGGAGGTCTGGTCGACTAAAGTTGTGGAGAAAATTCTCCAAAAGAGGGGGGTATCCTCCCTTTCTACCCTTTTTAAGGGCCCTACCCTTTCCGCCCTTAGAAAGGGCCAGACGAGGCGTGTCTGGCTTCGAAAACAAATTAACTAATACCAGATGAACTGACCACAGTGTGTCACGTGTTGTCTGACCAAGTAGCAACTAGTATACGCGAGTCAATAGACATTTGAGATAAATGTAACTCTTTGCCGTAACAGGAAAATAACAGGAAACTGCTGTTTCCATTTATACACTTGAATTTACAATCATGTGTTCCAGTGATCAAAGTATTTAGAGAACACAAGCATTTTAATTGCCACTTGTAGCAGCATGTAGCAATTTTTGAAATTGTGCTGATGTCAGCGATGCCAAGCCTCGCTGAGGCACGAGGCTGCACGAGGGGTTAGATTGAACTCTGCCACCGAAGAAACGGGTCATACTGCGGTGAGGGGATTTAACCTAACAAAGACATTAGTCGTGGACATCGGTGCGCTAATTTAATCTCCACTAACGTCGGGAAATCGGTATATTCAGAAGTGTGTGCAGCTTCTTACTACTGCAAAAAGACTGAAATTGAAGAATGTAAAGGGACAATGAGTGAGTCGTCTAACAAGGCAGTGACTCTTCAGCAGCGTTCTTCAAACAAGACAGCGATATCCGGGTGTGAATTAAGGGTCCGATACAAATACCCAGGTAAGTCTGCTTATACCTAGATGCCACCTGCTGCGCAGTTAGGAAAGCATAATTTGCTTTAGGAAGATTTACCATTAACCCGGTGACTCGTGGGCAATCCGCCCAAAAACCGTGAGTAAACCTCCGTTCAGTCCATCAAATGACTGATTATATGGCATACGCTCCTTTGGGGCAATATAAGTCTCATGTGTGATTTTGTCTTACCATACAGCCCTGTGGGGAATGTGAACGTCGCATCAACCATCAGTTACTGGGACGGCTGGGTAATCGTGGATGTATCTACAAGCTAAGTATAGCAACATTTACAGTACACTTTATCGTAGGGGTACATTCCTCCACAAAAGTAGTGCAATGAGGATAGCAAATATTCCATTACATGTTCAGCAGCTACAGACACTTCCAAGGTTTCGTTCCAGCAGGGCTGGAGTTTCTATACTGGGAATGTCACTTGTTGGGTGGGGAGAATGGGGCAGGTGTGGTGGGAGTGGGGCAGGTGCAGGGAGAGGGAAGCTGTACAGAGCCACATTCATTTCTTGCACAAGGTTCTTCAGGGAACATTACTCATCAATACAATATCGTGATGAAACCCTGAAAGCACAGATACCCACGATGGCTGATAGAAGGAAGCTATAACATACAAAGTTATAAAAGTATATGAAAGCATAGATAATTAATCTATTAGTAATTATAAAGGGATCACAAATCGCCACAAAAATAAAAAAAAATTGAGACGAAGGGGGTTATTAACGGATTTTTCTTTAAAAACAGTGCAAGAAAACCGGAATAAATTCAACGAGGTGTTATAACAAGAAATTAAAAACAATATACGCTCAACATGTTAATGAAGACGGGACACCACGAGCATAGCTGCTCTTGTAGCTACAAACAAGTACTGTAATTGCATTCGACTTTTGAGCTGCCCTAGTTTAGTTTCTGCATAATTTCTATACGATACCAATGTCAAAATTTGTATTTGTGTACGAAACTTGTACAAAAACAAACTTACTATCCAGGAGAGTGAACCAACGACTGCACAGAACTAGGAACCACAGCGATGCCTGAAACTTCTAGAGGACCCAAGAGCACTACCCACGCGTAATGAAAATTTTTAATCTGCAAGTCAAGCAGGAATATGGAAATGGTGAGAAAAAGATAGTGAAAGTTGAACATGGAGAGGATAGGGGTAGAGGGAGAATGGCGAGATCGCGCAGGCAGCAAAGGCAGGAAGCAGGAAGGTGTGTGTGATAGGGTAAGTGGAGGGAAGAGGAAGTGCTGAGCTGATGCTGTCAGCACCAGGAGGGAGGAGGGAGGGGGCACGCAGGCGACAACCTGTAATTTCCATGATCACCGTCCCTCCCTCCCCTACCACCCTACCAACATACCTCCTGCCCCCACATGACCAACATCCAGACCTCCCTCTCGCCCTACCACTTGCCCCATGACCAGCCCTCGCTATCTTCACATGACCAGCATCAACCCTCCCTCTCTTCACATGACAAGCTGCCCGTTCCTTCCTCCAACCAGCTGGGACCAGTACCACGGCCTTCCCAACCAGCTGTGACCAGTACCCGGCCTTCCCTCCTCCCAACCAGCTGTGACCACCACATCTCATCCCTCATGCCTGACGATACAGCGATATACCTTTTTTTTTAATGTTAATTTTGCTTTCCAAATACAAAAAAGTTCCAACACTGATCGAGTCGCGGTGTATGCTTGTGGCAGTCTCTTAATTTGTCCTTCACTAACAGACTCAAGAGATGTAGGATCAAGCCATACCACGGGTGGGGGTTCGAACCAGCGGTCAGTGTGTCTCAAAACTCAGTTTTGAGACACTGACCGCGGTTCGAACCCCACCCGTGGTATGGTTTGTTTGCAATCGTGTCATTAAGATTTCGTGAGTCACGTAGGATCAAGTCCTGGAGGCCAGGAATCAAAGTCGTTCGAAGAGACTAAGGGTCTAAGCCAAGAGGTATGAATCTACCCCTGGAAACAGGAGAGTACATTACTCCGTCAATGACAGAATTATTATTATTATTATGATTAATTATTATGTGATCAAATCACCTGCATGATATTTACAGAGTATTACCTAAATTATTACAGGCAAGTAATTTGGGTGAGATATGTGGAGAAAATTCTCCAAGCCCTTAGAAAGAGCCAGACGGCTTGTCTGGCTTCCTGGTCAACAGTTTAATTAATAAGAGATGAACGGACCCAAGAAGCCAGGAAGTCACGTGATGGCTGACCCGTAGCAACGAGTGTATATGATTGACACACATTTGATATAAATGGGACTCTTTGCTGTAACAGGAAAGTTAAAGAAAACTGCTGTTTCAATTTCTACACTTGACAAAATAATCAAAACTCTCAGTGATCTAAATATTTAAAGAACACAAGCATTTGATTTGCAAATTGTTGCAGTATTTTGCAAGTGGTGAATTGAGCTTAGGTCAGCGATACCGAGCTCGACTGAGGAGCGGAGGGCCGCAGATTGAACTAACCAGCAAGAGGGAACGGGGCTTACGGCGCGGTGATTTGACCTAACAAAGGGACATTCGTCGTGAGTCTTCGATCTCCTATTCAATCTCCACTAACGCCGGGAAAGCGAATAAGAACTCTGTTCCAGCGCGTTTAGTGATAATTAATCATAAAATCGCGGTATATTCAGAAGTGTGCGCAGCTTCTTAATACTGCTAAAAGACAAACGTAGATAGACAATCGCGAGTGTATCACCACAAGGCAGTGACTCTTCAGCGAAGTTCTACAAGCAAGACAGCGTTCTCCGGGTGTGAATTAAGGGTCAGATACAAATACCCAGGTAAGTCTGCTCAGACATATATGTTAACCAGCTGCGCAGTTAGGAATACATACGATTTGGACAGATTTATCATTCACCCGGTGATGCGCGGGCGATCAGCCCAAAACAAGTGAGTGTTCATCTCAGTCTTTATTCCATGACTGTAGATATGAAATATACTCCCCAGGGGCAATATATAATACTTAAGTGTATGTATTTACTCACTCATACAGCCCAAGGGGATGAGACCATGAATCCTCTACAACGACTTCGGGGAATTCTGCGAAGTCGTGGATTCATCAATAAGCTAAGTAGCTTAATTACAGTCTATAAATCGTAGGAGTTCATTTCTCTAATAAGATAAGTGTGACTTAAGTCACAGTAGGTCTCCGATCTGTAACTCCCTCGATGCCCACTTCACCACTCACAAAAAGCTAAACCTGACATTAAATTAATAATTACAATATTAAACATTAATAACAATAAGGGTAAATTATAAAATAATGTGGACTGTATATGATTAGGATTGCTGGGTACACAAGTTCTACATTTAAGAAATTACGTAAAAAAATCCACACAACTACCTAGCACTTCATATTTAAAAACTAAACCACAATTTCTAGAGGCATTTTTAGATGTATCGGTTCGTCCTGGATAGTCTACAACAAAGGACCTTTTCAGTATTTTGCTGAAAAAGCCTCATTCAGAGAGCATAATAATCCAGGACGGACAGATACTTCTCTAAATCACCTCTCCAAATTGTTGGTTAGTTCGGAAGTTTTCACAATACACTACTGTAACCTTACACTTTATAATATTTTGGGAAAAAAAATTAGAAGCGTGAAGGACAGAACTAGCAGAGAGTGACGATGACAGAGGGGGAAAACCTTGTGACAGAAAGGGTATGTACGGTAGAGGAGGAAGAGGGGGAGAGTGAGGGGAGAGAATGAGAGCAGTACAAAAAAATATAAAATATAAAGATACTGAAAACAGTAGTGACAAGTCAGGCATACAAACGTATGCTAAAGATCTAACCATTACTAACAATCTCTAGCTTGAAAGTGGTATTGAATCAGGGCTTATTGCAATTAGAAATTACAGCCTAAGTAGTGTCTAATGAGTGTGCATGCAGCCACTGCATGGCCCAGGCGTCCATGTAGCCGGAATCCGTGGTAAACAATGCGAGACACCCTGCACGCAGTCATCTCACAATACAAGGTCAAATGTGTAAATAAATATATACATGTCTATGCACGAGATAAGCGCCAAAACACAGTGCTCAAGGTTGCGAGACAAGTCAGGTTTTTATAAAAGCAAACAAACAAGTATGTGGGTAGCAAAGTTCTAGCGTCAGCAGCCCTTACACTCAAGCAGATTGTCTGTCAGCAGACCTTTCTCACACAACCAGTGATGCGAGTGCAAACTGTTTCATGGTTCTGATCAACCACCAATTTGCCAGCATCGAGTTTATGGCCGTTTCTTCTAATATTCTTATTGTTATGTACTTAATGCACACGGTAAAGAAAATATATGTAAACTTACCGGAATCGTTAAGAAATTAACGTGGGAAAATATGGATAGGTTGCTGTCAAAGATAATTTACAAAGCACCAAAGTCTGGTTATTTAGAGCTTTTTAATGCAAGTTATAAACATTATTTCGCTGCCATCATTAACAAGCTTTCAGGCACCAACACTTGCTTATCAATATCAATGTGCTGCTATCTTGACTAATATACTGTCGCATAACTATTAGTCCAAATGATTTCCACAATTAGCGCCAAGTTATCAGATAGACAGAAGTCACTTATTTTAACCATAGGGGAAAATCTCTCAGGTATTTTGGTTGAGAAATAGGTTGCTGAGCTCTTAGAAAGGCACCCAGGCCTCTCCAACTCAACTTCGGTAAGGTGACCCCCAGCATTAGGTAGGAAGGTTCTAGACCCCCTTCCAAATTAAAATGAGCCAACGTCAGGTGACAAACCCCGCCACCATAATGTAACCTAGCATCGGCAGGGGAGGAGGGGAAACTAACAAAAACCCTGCCACCACAATGTGACCAAGCATCGAGGGGAGAGCCCCCGCGACCTGTGTGAGAACATAGGTATGCACAGTCATGCACCTCTCAAATCAAGCCACCTGTTACCCACAGTATAAAGCCGCTAACATGGAGCCCGGGTCTCAATCCCGCAGGCCAGTCCCTACATGTCTTTGCAGGATGGGTATGTAATGCATAATAAAGCTATCAAACTACCTCGGCGACACACTAAGTTTATCTCTGAACAGATTCTACCGTCTCCTCGTGATAACACAAACAAGTGACTGAAAACAGAGACCTGGGCAGTCTTGCAGCCTCTGCGGCGTTGCTGATGCTACTGCCTAACAGTACCGATTTATTTTTAACCAGTGAATTAAGTAAGGACTAAGATACCTTAACAGCATCAGCGGTAATACTGATGCCAGCTGCTATTTTTCCACCCTTTCAAATATTACGAGTGAATGAAAACCAGGACTCTTAATGCACTGCAGCAGTGGCCGCGGCCCGTAGTCACGTCCCACCAAGGTCACCCAAGTTATTAAGGCGCGCCACACCTGGCCCACCACAGGTAAAAAAAAATATACTGCATCTACGCTGCTGACTGCACTAAGTGCTTTGCTCAATTACCACATTCCATAAACAATGTAACTATCATAGAATAGGGTTGTAGCAAACTGCGGGTGCACACACTAGGAGAATTAGGGAACTGCGAGTGTGTACTCGCAACTATTATATTTATTTGGTTCATCTAAGCTTAGCCAATAACAAGTAAAACTTGTGAACATTTAAAATAGCAAGCAACATTTGCAAAATTTACAAGCTTTTAATTACATTCACTAATCCGCTAATTTTTTTTCTACAAGTTTTGAAACAGTTATTAATCTATACTTTCTTTTTCAATATGATTGGTCCGAGACCGGGTGGCGGGGGTGATTATCCTTTCAATCATTGCAATATAAAAGACATGTGGTAACAACAGCTAGGCATAATATGGAACAGCAGAAGCACACTATAGATGACTATTTCGGGAGTCACCTCCCTCGAGGCCTGGTTCCAGAAATGGTTGATGGCCTGATCAACCAGACTATAGTGCTAGCTGCAGCAGTCCAACTTAAGCACCACAGCTTGGCTTATCAGGAACTGACGTGAGGGGTCAGTTGGTAAATCCCTTTATTTACGAAGGAATAGCGTTGAAAAACTTAGATGCTTTACAGAGAGTTCTCTTACTATAATCATTGCAACCCTGCTTGTCACCGAGGGTGCGCTATATCGTCTATCGATTTGCTGTTGTAGGGAGTGATTTTGGTGCAGAGATTTGGGGCCAAGCAGTTCATAATTTTCCAGGTGTAAATTATAATGCTGCACTCTTGTCTACGTTCCAAGGAGTACAGTTCGGGGGACATATTTTATACCCACTTCCTAAGATATTAAGAACACAGAAACCTAAAGTTGTTTGATAAAAGTCAGTCATCGTTTCGAGGCAGCACGACGAAAACTCCAAGATGACAACGATATTCATAAAATCACAATACACAGCGGGAGCTGGCTACACTAACCATGCCATTAGTGTCTAGACCAGCATACTTACACACAAACTCCAAGTTATCAACTCTGTTAAATCAGCAGAGCAATCTTTGTCTTCATGATAGCTCACCTAGCATTATCTTGAATTATCTGAGGTATTCAACTTTGGGTGTTTTGCCTAACACATTAATGAGAATATGGAACAGGCCTGAGAGACTGTACTTACCAAGTGATATTAACTCAAACTGTGCCGAAGCAATACTTCTTATGCTCTCGTGGCTACTGAACATACTGTGACACGTTTGACTATACTCTCAATACCCTACTTAAGTATCCCAGCTCAGGGTGACATTTTATTATACGATGTAAAAAATTCATCCAGCAGCACACTGCGGATGTACTTTATTTTGCTAGAACCTTAGGAATAAATTTAAGAGTTATTCAGCTTCTAAAACTCAAGTTTTATTTACGTCATCAACAATGAATTACCTTCACAGTCTTCACTTTCTGGTGGTCTGGTGGCTAAACCTCTCGCTTCACACGGCGAGGGCCTGGGTTCGATTCCCAGCAACATTGGGCGTGTTTCTTTACACCTGTTGTCTATGTTCCCCATCAGTAAAATGGGTACCTGGGTGTTAGTCGACTGGTGTGAGTCGCATCCTAGGACACTGACCTAATCTGCCCGAAATGCTCAGCATAACAAGGGACTTTCTATATAGTAGTATGTCACTGATGTCAGCTAGGCCTGTATACCATGTACTTGTACTTGTAGTAAATAAAGATATAAAAAAAAGGTTTAGCTTAGCACGGGGAAGCATAAATTATGAGACCTAGACAACAGGTATATATTTGTGAAGAATACTGCCAGTCACTCTTACCACTTTCACTTTTCCGAACACCCGCTATTATCATGTAGAACATTAGCTAAAATACAAGGAAAAATCACCAGATTTTTAAGTGCAAAACATTAAAACCAAACGCAGATTAACAGTTCTGTAAAAATATTCACAAGAAGCCTGACCCGAGACTGGCCGCGGAGACAGTGACTCCCCCCCCCTTGGAATAATCAGGTAACTGGAAGTAACTTAGTATACTCTAATACTTATTTCCATGGTAGGGTCTCCCTGCAGCTTCATATCTGAGACGTCACTAACAAGATGCTGTAATAAATCATCAGCCTACACACAACGTTAACAAGATCATTGTCAAGACTTCCCTTGTGAGCGCCGCGTAACTTACCTTATGGTGTTCCGGAACACACTAGCCTAGTGTACTGCTCATTAAGTCTGGCCTAATGTGCCGCAACCCATTCCACGCCTTCATTTGCTCTCCCCTCTCAACACCCACCCTTCCTACCTACCTTCCCTCCCACTCTTCCCTCTATTCCCCTTCCCTTATCTTGCCTAACCTTACCTTCCCCTATTTTCCTTCCACAGGCTACCCCTCCCCCATTCTTCTCCCCTCATTATCTCGACATTTCCTATGCGGACCAGTATGCCAACGTGTCCCGCTGTCAGTGCACTAAATTTAGCCAGCGCCGTAATGTCCGTACGTGTCAGCTATACATTATATAAAGTAGTCCGCCCCAACTTAACTGCTGCTTACTATGCAGTAACACCCCCCGACACATACATACACACACCCTACGGCTACACCTTCCCCTCACTTCCGCCTCCGCCAAACTGGTCAGCACGTTCGTCAAGCACCTGGGTTAGATACCCAGGCAAGGAGAGGCATATGGACGAACCACAACTGCGTTCCACCTTGTGTATCACACTTACCTTAAAAAAGGAGATGTGTTTGGGTTATTAGAGGTGCACATGTTGACGTTGTAAAGATTAGACGACTGTGAAGCTGCATATAAACTTAAGATGAGCTATCACAGGCAGAAAACTGCCTTTTCATACGTTACCATTTTTTTGTGTAAAAAACAAAGCACTAGGATGTGGTCTGGAAACTACGTATACACTTCCTAGCACTTGTGTTGGGAAGTGTCAACACTCTTTAGGCTTCTGTTTTCAACATTCTAAAAATCCACCCAATCATTTGCCTTGGCTAATCTGCACACAGAAATCACTCCCTACGAAAGTAAAATACTGGGCAGGCGATGCAAAATACCCCCAATGAAAAGTAGGGGCGCCATTGGTACACTAAGAAAACACCACAAGTGTCCGGGGCCCAAGACTGTTCAACAGCCTCCCACCAAGCATAAGGGAAATTACCAATAGGCCCCTGGCTGCCTTCAAGAGGGAGCTGGACAGATACTTGAAGTTGGTGCCGGGCTGTGGTTCGTACGTTGGACTACGTGCGGCCAGCATTAACAGCCTGGTTGATCAGGCCCTGATCCACCGGGAGGCCTGATCGTGGACCGGGCCGCGGGGGCGTTGATCCCCGGAATACCTCCAGGCAGGCTATGTTTGCTTAGTTGTGATCATTAAAAGTTGAATCCTTTGACAATATGACAACGAATTTTCAGATATGTATGAAGAGTATATGCTCGTAACTAAAGTTTGCAGTATTTTACAAAAGTACGAGCATACAATATTTCCTGCAATTATATAATGGAAATCTGTAAATGTAATGATACCTATATACTGAAACAGCCAAGGATGGAGTTGGTATCACCAATGGCCGGTCAACTATTTGCCCTGAAGGGGCAAAAATCAATCTTTGGAAACACAAAACGGAACCACTGGGAAGACTGATGAAGCATGACAAAGAAAATCCTGACGTTCATTTTTAAGGGCTAGTCTCTTTACCGACTCAATCACAGTAAAATATCGACCTTTGATTGTAAGAATGTGATGACTCATAATACACGCACAGTCCACTTGCAAATGAATTTTGTGACAAGTTATTACTAGGTAAACATATCCCCTAGTATAATCAGTCCAAAAATATTAAATTTAATGAAAGCAGGCAGTTGCCCCTGGAAGCAAGAAGTATGTTGTCGCAGCCGTCCCACAACCTGCCGTGTCCACTAGCAAGGAAGGTCCAGAGTTCACTGACTGACCTAGATCCCCACTGCCGCCTCCGTCCCAAGGAGTGCTGGGCCTCTCACACGTGGGGACAGCTGATCACCACCTTACTGAGGCCACTTACTCTTCACCTGGTTGCGTCATACATTTACTGGTTGAGTGCAGCTGCTGGCCCTATGGCAGGGGTCTTGGCTGAGGCCACGTGCTTACCTAATAGTCTCACTCGGTGGTTTCAGTGCCAGCGCCACTGTTGTATGGCAACCAATTCTCAGTAATTAATATGGTCTTACGTCAATATCGTAACACCTGTAAACATGCAACCTTTACCTTTGATAAGTCGAGTCTTTCTATTCCCCGAGCACGGCTATGGGCCAGGCTTGTCTGATGCTAGCCTGGTGAACCAGGCTGTTGCTGCTGGTGGCCAGCAGCGTGCACGGAGAATGGGGGGTAGCGATTAAAGGATGGTTATAGGGTTAATGTTTTACCATACCTTGCATGAAGCAGCTTGGCACGGCAGAAAATGTTTACAGTGACCTTTCCAGCTCAAATGCAAATGATATTTTATTTTATTGTTAGGGTTACATTATATATATATATATATATATACATTTTTAATACATTGGCCGTTTCCCACCGAAGTAGGATGAACCGAAAAAGAAGAAACACTATCACTCGCTCCACGACTGCCTTGCCAGAGGAGTGCCGATACTACAGTTCAAAAACGGCAACATTTCTCCACCTTCCTTTAGTGTAAAAAAAAAAAAATGCCACAAAACTGCCGCGATACGCCTGGCGAAGAGGTAGCCGAAAAATGTATAGTCAATTTAATATCACTCCTACTACCAAATAGGTTGCATGTGGTGGGTGGCTTATGCAACTCAACCTCTACAGTGAGGAGCAGGGGTGCGGTGGGGACAATACGGGAGCACTGTATTAACATCCGGGGTCCCACACTATTCAACATCTTACCAGAAGATATCCGAAACACGGCTGGAACCAGTGTAGAAGCCTTCAAGAGGAAACTGGACAAGTATCTTCACCAGGTGCCAGATCAACCAGGCTGTGATGGATATGTGGAGCAGCGGGCCTCCAGCAGCAACAGCCTGGTTGACCAGGCAAGAACCAGACGAGCCTGGCCCATGGCCGGGCTCAGTAGATAAACTCTCGAAACTCTTCAAAGGTATATCAAAGGTATACCCTACTCTTCACTCAGTTACACCATTAACTAGTGGCTACACTATCCCCAAGACAAGGTTTCATGTTTACCAGTCTTGTATTATGCATTCGTTTAACAAACTTGCGTCAATAAAATGTGGGGTAACTAGTTAGCTGAAAATTTATCCTGACAACACTCATTCCCACAAATGCCCTCCCAGACGAACAAGATATCTGCAACACTTTGGTATCTTTATCGCCTGTGCAGGCTTTTTCAATCGTATATAAGCAAACATTAAAGCGACCAGCTGTACAATACAGCCAGCAATGCAATACAGTATCTGTATTGCATTGCACAACCAATGTGTTGCACAATCGTCTTGCTCAATAACATGTCAGTATAGTACACCATCAATAACATGAGCTCCCAGACATACTACTGTAAAGTTGATCGTAGCGCCTCCGGCACCCAGTTGAAGGACCCACGTTTGACCCTGGGGCGGGTAGACACGACGGGCATGTTTCCTTACACCTGTTGCGCCGTCTTCCCTAGCGAGACGTTTCGTTGCAAACAGTCGTGCAGGTTGCAACATCACCACACTGGGTTTACCAGTGACTGATTTAGTTTTTTTTCTACAAGGCTGGTTACTGTTAGGTGACCCATGATTAACCAGCTATAGCAAAAAGGCAGTTCTGGCACCTATTATACCTGTGGCCAGTTTCGATGGTTCTCTTGGAGTCCGACCGCGACCAATGTACACAGACCTGTCTAGTTCACTCTAGAAGACTTCCATGTGTTAAGAGTTACCTGGGAGTGATCTGTCTGCCCGTTCTAGCAAGGACACAATCCAAGCAACAAAGGCAACAATATACGATCTTGTCTGAGAAAAATTACTATTGGTGATTAAGTACTTGAAGTTTCAGTTTTATTATGCACCCTATGTCCATCCTGTGAGCAGGATGCTACGAGAGCAGAGATGTTGGTTGTGTCCCATCTTGAGTGGGCGCTCGTTTGCCTGTGTCTGTCTGCGTCTGCCTGCCTGCTTGCTTGCCTGCCTGTCCGTACCAGTCAGTCAACCTACTCCTCTGCCAGCTGTACTAACCTGCCCGGTGACCCAACAGGCTCCTGCCCCCACTCCTTCCCCCAACCACTCAGGCGTATCCATGTATTGTCCACCCACCACCGTCAACATCAACCACACCTGCCTACGAAACCTTATAAACCCTACCAACCTAGGTACTAGAAGCAACGAGCCCACAAGTAAATGACAAAAGACACGAAAGATAGTCAACTTTTATTTTCGCTCAGGGGGTACCTTATCAAGTTATATGTTGCCAGAACGTTTTTGTGCAAAACGTTATAATATAATAAAAAGCTTACGCTGTTTCGTTAGTCTCTCATCTACCCCAACCTGTCTTTGCCCCACTCTGTCCCTTTCGACTCAGTCTTCAGTCCCCCTCCCTCGGACGGCTATCCAGAAATATGCCATTTCCAAAAGTAATAGTAAACTCCAGATCTACAAGAACGAAACCTCTGAAGCTGCCACAGAGATGATGAACCTTCACTATATCCTCAGGTACCCTACTGAAGTCTCCCAGCTCAACCTGACATGTTAACACTTCGAACAAAAAGGCACAGCGCCATAACTGGAACAAAACACACACAACCCGCACACAGGAGAAAAACTTGGACCATTAACTAGTCAGTGTGTGACTAGTTAATGGTCCTAGTCGGACCGAAACGTCGTCAAAAGTTTCTCCTATACGCGGGTTGCTTGTGTATAACACTGAGCCCCCATCCTACGTAATGGAAAGTGACTGGGGAACAGTTAGCAACCATCATATAAAATAGGGCACAGCACACTGCTGATTTATCCAATTAAAAAAACTTGAAAAAGCGATGCAGTTCCCAGATTAAGAAACACGCAGACAACGCTCCCAGACATAAATGACCTAATTCAATTATATTTATAAGAAAAGGGTAAAGCAGTAGACCGCTCAGGGAATGGATGATAATCAGGTCTGATCCAAAGAACTGGACGTTAGCTCTAATTCATTGTATCAAAAGCCTTACATCAAGGCACCTCAGCCCCAGAATGTGACGATTCAGATATTTTAGAGCGGCAAAGTATACGCACTTAATTTCATGCCGTGAGGCCACCGCCTACACAATGCCACTCGGCAAGTGATGCAGTGGCACAGTGATCTTCACTGGAATATTAACTTTACTGCCTATAACTGCTAACCTAGCTACAGTACTGTAGTTCTTTCCGAGATTTTCATTCAATGTCACCCAACCAAGGTAAGTCATGAATCAAATATCTGCGGACATGAGATTCGCCATACTTCAACAGCTACTGCAGAATATGCCTGTGATTGGTTTCGAGAATTTTTCTACGAGGCCTGGTCACAGACCGGGCCGCGGGGGCGTTGACCCCTGAAACCCTCTCCAGGTATACTTCAGGTATCCCGCATACAGGCCAGTGCTTATAAATTCCAGGTGACCGCCTGATGAGCCAGGCTATTACTACCCGCAGTCATCAGGCTCCCACGGTCATCATAACCTGACTGGTCAGGCACCACACGTTTTATAGTTTCCTCTTAAAGCTACTACCTTTGTTCTCCCAATATTTCTTATATTTGCTGACAGAAGTTTTAGTCTTGGACCTCCGATAGTGACAGTGTTCTCTAAATGTGCTTATTAAGACTTCAAATACAGGTGATAACTACAGACTTGTCTTCAACACGGAACATGAGAAGTTTCTGCAAGCAGGAAGGGTAAGAGAAAGTGAGAGAGTGGGAGAGACAGTTAAATTAGACAGACCAGGCATGGAGGCAAGCAGGAAGGTATATAGTTAGGCAGACCAGGCAGACAGGCAGACCAATCGGCAGGCAGCAGCCGGAAACGAGGTGTGTCAAGTGAGAAGTAAAGCCACACGACGCATGCAACGGATGCTCTCGCAAAACATCTTCAATCTACGTAAAATTAGGCTCATTTCCGGGACGCTGCCGCCGGAAGCCTGAAGTTTCTTCTCCCTCTCGGCAGCAGGTACCAACAACCTGGTGAAAGAGGAAAGCATCCCAAGAGGCCTGGTCTGGGACAGGGCCAAGGATCACTTGAAGAGAATACAGGTAGCCTATAGGTAAGACCCAATTAGATTCGTCCGCGCAGCGGTGAAACACCAACAGGGAAGATATGCAAGAGATAAGGGAAGGGGGGGAAGGAAGAACTGAAATTGAGGGAAAAGCGCGGAGAGAGGAGACGGGTAAGGAGTACAAGGGAATTGAGGTAGGAAGACCGGACAGAATTTTTTTTACAAGTCACAATTAATTTTAACATGTTAGTCAACAAATAAAAGTTAGGAATCGGTACAAGTGATGAAAAGCGGGCCAGGGGATGGAGAGGGATGGGGACAACTTCACCATAACCAACTGATGACACGCAATGATCCAACCAACCAGTAGTCAAAATAACAGCTTCAGCAAATGCTGCATTAAATTAGTTCGAGAGAAAGTTAGATTGTTACGTGAAAGCCTAGACGTAACAAGTCAAATTTTTGCTCTAAAGGTGGCCAACCTGACCTTTGACCCAAATGGTTTGAACCAACTCTCCAGAAGAGCACAGGAAACTTCAAGGAACATATAACGAGGAGCATTCTCAATTATAAACCGGAAGTTAATCTTCTAGGTAATGCAATTGCTTCAACATGACTGAACGAGCTCTGACCTTTCTTACCTTGAGACAGGTTTCGAGAAGATCGATAAACCAAAATATTTGATTTTCAATTAAATAGCAGCAGCAACAATAATAAATAATAGCACAAGCAACAGTTATTTTAACACTAGAGCGGAATAGTGTGAAGGTCTTAGTATTAATGTCAGAGGATCTCACTTTCAAGGATCACAACAATGTCACTGTCACATCTGCTAGGAAAATGATAGGATGGACAATGAAAATCTTCAAAAGAAGTGATGCCAAGCCAATGATCCCTTTTAAATCACTTGTTCTCTCTAGGCTGGAATACTGCTACACACTAACATCTCCATTCAAGGCAGATGAAATAGCAGATAACCTTTACTACACATACAAGTTCCGACAAACACCTTAATTACTGGGAACGCTTGGAATCGCTTGACCTGCACTCACTGGAGCGCAGGCGTGAGAAAATCATAATCTGCACCTGGAAAATCCTAGAGGGATTGGTCCCAAATCTGCACAAAGAAATCACTCCCACGAAAGCAAAAGACCGGGCAGACGGTGCAATATACCCCCCAATGCAAAGTAGGGGCGCCATTAGTACACAGAGAAAAATGTCCGGGGCCCAAGACTGAACAAGTCTCCCACCAAGCACAAGGGGAATTACCAATAGACCCCTGGCTGCCTTCAAGAGGGAGCTGAACAGATACCTAAAGTCAGTACCCGATCAGCCGGGCTGTGATTCTTATGTTGGACTACGTACGTCCAACAGTAACAGCCAGGTTGATCAAGGCCCTGACCCACAGGGAGGCATGGTCAAGGACTAGGCCGCGGGGGCGTTGACCCCAGGAACACCCTCCAGGTAAGCAGGTAGACAGATAGCTACAGTAGTAAAAGAGATAGTAATCCTGCCCTCTACTTCCTGCTGGTACCTTGTAGCTTATCTAACAGTACAGTCATAAATGCTCTCAAACAAATGAGGCGGCGGCGGCAGCATTAGGCAACGGAGTTACTTCCTTCTTCCTCTCCTTCCTCCTCCGATAATTGACGGCACAGTTGGCCAAAGCTCCCCGCAATCCCTCCCTCACCATCTGGTGTCAACGACTCTTAATACCTCAGCCTCACGTCAACTTAAATTGTTACCTCAACATAGTGTAATGCTCGTCAACTTTACTTTGCTAGGCTGAAACTGACTTTATTAGGCAGATGGAGATGAAATCCACGCCTATCAACTTGAATAAAAGAATTATCTAAAGAGTCCCCGACGGAATACTGTAGTTATGCAAAATTAATACATGTCAAACTTAAGTGAACCCCACACTGACCAAGTGGTCAGTCTATACGAGTAACCCAGTAAGCAGTAGAAAAAATGTTAACTATTTTCCTAAGGCTGAATGTAGGTTACTTTACTTACCCCCACCGTGTGAATCACTCGGTTTGCCGAGGATTTAAAACTAATTAAAATAAAAACAGACGAGAACAAGGAGTCTCCAAAGATCTAGACAAATTGCAGGAGTGGTCAGATAGGCGGTTGCTTGAATTCAATTCTAATAAATGCAAGATCATGAAGATTGGGAGAGAAGAAAGATCGGAAATGGGGTATAGACTAGGGGGACAAGCGGCAGACTTCACTCAGAGAAAGACCTATGGGTGGGAATAGTATATATAGTCAGGGGTTCATCAGTCTAATAACCTCAGTAGCCAATGCTTGTCTGACAAATAGTAGCTTCAGAATCTTAACAGTTATTTCATACAACATATGTGAGGTCCATCTGAGTAAGTAGCACCAGTCTGGAACCCGAACCTGAAAAAAATGCATGCTAAGAAACGAGACAGTGCAGAAGTACGCAACAAAGCTTTTTCTTGAGCAAGGAACTGAATTTAAAGTCATGGGCGGACAGAAGAATCAGGGAAGAGGGGGGGCTCCATGATAACTTACAAAATATTTAGGGAAATTGACAGGGTAGCCAAGAATAGGCTGTATGAGGAGAGAAACGGGAACTCCGGGCACCGCTGGAAGTTAATGTCACCGATGAGCCACAAGGATATTAGGTAGTAGTAATTCAGTCTCAGAATGGTAGGGACGTAGAATGATCTTCGGGAGGAAGTAGTATGGAGGAAGGGGCAGGCTTTACAGTTTTAAGAGCAGGTTCGATAGGACCCGTGAGGCCAAGAGGAAGTGAATCTGGAAAGTGGCAAGATATACCTTTGATATACCTTTGAAGAGTTTCGAGAGATTCTACTCTCTGAGCCCGGCCATGGCCAGGCTCGTCTGGTGCTTGCCTGGTCAACCAGGCTGTTGCTGCTGGAGGCCCGCTGCCCCACATATCCATCACAGCCTGGTTGATCTGGCACCTGGTGAAGATATTTGTCCAGTTTCCTCTTGAAGGCTTCTACACTGGTTCCAGCGATGTTTCGGATATCTTCTGGTAAGATGTTGAATAGTCTGGGACCCCGGATGTTAATACAGTGCTCCCGTATTGTCCCCACCCGCACCCCTGCTCCTCACTGGGTTTATTTTACACTTTCTCCCATATCTCTCACTCCAGTATGTTGTTATGGCAGTGTGCAGATTTGGGACCAGGCCCTCAAGTACTTTCCATGATATATTATCATGTATCTCTCTCCTCCGCTCCAATGAGTACATGTTCAAGACTTGAAGGCGTTCCCAATAATTTAGATGTTTCAATGGCTCAATGTGAGCCGTAAACGATCTCTGGATTTGTTCCAGCTCTGCTATTTCTCCTGCCCTGAACGGGGCCGTCAGCACGAGCAGTATTCTAAGTGAGGGAGCACTAGCGATTTGAATAGTGTCACCATCGGCATTATTTCCCTTGTTTTGAAAGTTCTCAATACCCACCCGTCATCTTCCTGGCTGTTGTGATCTTTGTCTTGTTATGGTCTTTAAACGACAGATCAGCAGACATAATTATTCCCAAGTCCTTTACGTGTTCCTTTCGTTCTATGTGGTGACCCTCTTGCGTTTTGTATATAGTGTTCCTTTTGAGTTCTTCATTTTTTCCATACCTAAGCAGCTGAAACTTATCACCATTGAACGTCATGTTGTTCTCCACTGTCCATTGGAAGACCCTGCTTATGTCCTCCTGTAATTTTCAGTGTCCTCTACCGTAGTGACTTTCATGCTTATTTTAGTGTCATCTGCAAATGATGATACCAAAGTGTGCTGGGTGTTTTTATCTATGTCTGCTATGAGGATGAGAAACAGCAGAGGTGCAGGACAGTGCCTTGGGGCACTGAGCTTTGACCTCGCTGATGCTGGATCTTGCCCTGTTCACTACTACTTTTTTTGTTCTGTGTTAGGAACTCAAAATCCATCTGCCTACCTTCCCTGTAATGCCTATGGCCCTCATTTTGTGCGCTATCACTCCATGATCGCATTTGTCAAACGCCTTTGCAAAATCTGTGTAAATCACATCTGCGTTTTGGTCGTCCTCAATGCCTCCGTAATTCTGTCATAATGGTTCAGCAGCTGTGACAGGCATGATCGACCCGCCTAAAGCCATGCTGGTTCGGGTTATGTTGGTTGTGCTGGTCCAAAACTGTAATCTGCCGTCTCATCACTCTTTCAAAGATTTTTATGATGTAGAAGGGGGGCTACTGGTCTGTTTTTAGCTATGTCTTCCCCTTATGCAAAGGAGCTATGTCTGCACCCTTTAAGGCCTCTGAATTTCACCAGATCTAAGCTCTTTCTCCACAGAATACTAGGGCTCTTGCTAATGGACTTTGCACTGCTTTATAAAAAAGATTCCATGAATCTGGTCCAGGTTTGGGAGGGGCATGTTGGCCTTTTTCTTTTCGAAATCTATGGATTTGTACTAATGTCGGTTAGGTGGTCTGGCAGCCTTCTGGAGGAAAATATTTCTATTTTCTCCTTGCTGAACACTGACTCATACTGTTCTTTTAAATTTCACTCATTTCCTGTTCATCGTCCGATACAATCTCTCCAATAATGGTCCAATTCTAATAGTTCTTACTTGGATTTTGCAAGGGAGAAATATTTTGGGTTTTTTGAATATCCTTATGGCTCTTGTTCCCTTTGTCTTTTCTGCCCAGGTATGACATCTGTTTTTCTCTAATTCCGTGATCTCTCGGTTAAGGCATCTCTTTCTGTTCCAAATAACGTTTTTCAGCAATTCAGTAACCCGTTTTCTTCCCTGTACCATCTCCTAGCCTCTCTCTCTATATTATCTTCTTCGGGGTTTTCCTCAATGGTACGTGTTTCATACTTTGTATGCTTCATTCAGCTTTCTAGGCACTGTGGGGATTTGGTGCTCTGTCTGATTCCCATGATATGTCTGATAGCTCTGGTTTTTTTTTTTCCCAGCAATTTATGGTTATTAAAATTAAACTTACTGAACATTCCCCTAACATTAGTGCCTAGTTCCCAACCCTGAGTTAATATTTTTAACTTCATGATGTTATGATCAGAGATATTGTTTTTTAATGTTATGTTGATTTTCCTGTTTTTGAATATCAAACCAGGGTATTTTCATTTCAGTGGGATCAATTATCTGTTGGTTTAGTGAGTACTTTTCAAAAGCCTCATTGTTCCCTGGTAGGCCTGTTGAGCCAGGTGCCCAGGAGTTATTTTGGTATAACATTATGGTGCCTCATCTTCCATTTTACATGAGGGAGTTTAAAAATCTCCAAGGATTAAAATGTTTGGGGGGGGATTTCATATCCAGATAGCTATCTATCTTCTTTAACTGCTCGGAATTCCCCCGCAGTTGCTGATGGTGGTTTGTATACTAGGATAAATTTAGATTCTTATTTTCCACTTTAATGGGGATTTCATATCATTCGTAGTTCAAAACTTCTGTGCAAAAAAGGTATCTTTTATATAGAGTCTTACCCCTCCCTGTGACCTATTAATTCTATCATCATACATGTTATATTTTTTCATCTTAATCTCTCCGCCCAAAAACATCCCTTTATGTGTTTCTGTAAATGTTCCAAACATGGATTGCTTCTGATAGGAGTCCACAAATAACTAACTTTGTCTTTTTTATTTGATTTCAGACCCTGAATATTTGCAAATATGAAGAGGATTACCATTTGGGATGTTTGGTCTTTCTTTGTTTGGTTAGTACCACTGGTGATGTCCTTACCTGGTATGGCCCCTGGGCCCACCCCTGGTTTCTCCAGTACACTTTGATTGTTTATACAGCCCTGAGAGCTGGGCCTGTCTTGTCTTGTCCCACTGTTCTGCCCATCTGCCCTCTGTACCATTTCCACCTTTTTTCTCTTTCTTTATCTGGTTGTTTCTCCTTATATCTAAAAAGATTGCTGTTCTTTTCATTTTCCCTTTCCCCTTTCTCTTATCGTACTGTTCCCTTTATGGTGGTCGGGCAGCTATGTCATAACATTCTCTGGACTTGTTGAAAACTTACAATACTGGATGGGAAAATTCCGCACTCTTTGTTAAACCGACACTTTCCTTTCCTTAACATGTTGGCACATTTTCTGGTGTGTTTATTCCAACAATCTCTGCCAAAAGGCACATACCTTGCAAGAATCTGCATATGTTTTGGCTGTATATTTTATTTGTATTTTTAAAGATCGCAGAATTATCTGGTTTTTTTTCTTTCCACTCCTTGGTTTTCCATCTGGGGTTTTTCCTTTTTTGACAGGGCCAAATTTTTCCCCGAAGGGACTCCCTACTATATTTTTTTAGATATGGCTGTGGTGGCGTCCTTAACCAAAACCGGATGTTCACTATGGCTGGGGGTGGGTCGGGTAGTCCTGGGGCGGGGGGGGGGAACTTTTTTTTTTCCTGTTTTTTTTCCCGTGGATCGTTTATTTTTCAATTGTTGTAGACTGGGTTTTTGTTTTATCTTTCCCCCTTTTTTTTTTCCCGTTCTTTTATACCGGGGGAGGGCAGGATCTGAGATGACCCATGAACCATAAATAGGAGAGTATAAATGGATACACACCCCACAAAAAACGCCAGGAAGGAAGGGGGAAAAAACGGTACCAAAATAATTAAAAAAATGATGTTAATTGCCAAAGCATATTTCATTTTTCCCAAACCCAAAGCCAAGGCATCATCAAATAGGAATAAGAAGGAAAACTGGGTTTGGCCAAGGGGAACGTTCCTTGGATCAAAAACCCCAAAACATTCGCATCCTCCTTTTGGGATAGATGGTGAAAACTAACATTTCAACTTAAGCCAGTGTCGATGGCTAACATACCGCATTTTTTTAAAAAAATTTCTCAAACAATATTTTCTGGTTAAGTTAGATTGCAGCCCATTATCAAAAAAAAAAAAAATTTTAATACTAATAGATCAATACATAAAGACCATAAAACTTCTGGCCCGAGAGAAAGAAAACCAATCATGGGCCATAAAGTGCACGTCTCAGGTTTTTTTTCAACGTCCAATTGTCTTATGAAGTATCAAGTTTTTATAGGATGAGCTGCTTTATTGAAATTAAACCGAGATGGAAAATTTTTTTTAAATTGATAATATTTGTAACAGGAACCGGATGTTGGTGACACTAATGGGCAGCCCCTTTTCTTTCAAAAAATGGTTCCGAGGATCACTTTTTCCTGATCAGATCTAAAA
>WNWK01001221.1:262500-305000 GCA_009830355.1 Cherax destructor | reverse complement strand
TCACGCCTGCAAAACTCCTGCCACAATCCTGCCACACACCTGTCACAAAACTGTCACACACCTGTCACGAAACTGTCACACACCTGCCACACACCTGCTCACCTGCCATGTTGAAAGAACTTGGTGATGGCAATATTTCCTTTCTTATTTTTAATTTCGCCAACAAACATCTTGTTGTCGTCCCAGGGCTGAAAATAGATGTAAATAGGAGAATGATAAGTACAAAAGGGCATAAAGAGTGTAAACAGTGGTACGAGAAATGTAAAAGGGAGCCAGGAAGCGAGTAAATAGGGGCATAAAACAACAAATAGGATGTAAAGAGTGTAAATAGGGGGGGGGCAGGAAGAGTGTAAATAGGGGGCAGGAAGAGTGTAAATAGGGAGCAGGAATGGTGTGAATAGGGTGGCAGGAAGAGTGTAAATAGGGAGCAGGATGGGTGTAAAAAAGAAAAGGTCAGGGTTGTCAATAGGATTCCAGAGGGATAAATAGGTCCACGATAGGTATAAGAATGAAGGTAAGAAAGAAGAAGAGTAAATTGGTATTTTGATGGTTTATATTTGTGCTGGTTCTTATTTTATAATAATAATAATAATAATAATAATAATAATAATAATAATAATAATAATATATATTATTATTATTATTATTATTATTATTATTATTAGTTCACACACTGTCCTTAGATACTTCCATCACCATCCTAGGGTAGTTCCCTCACCATCCTAGGGTAGTTCCCTCACCATCCTAGGATAGTGCACCACCACCCTAGGATAGTTCACCCACCATTCTAGGATAGTTCCACTGGAGCCAGACGAGATGCTGACCATCCTGGGAGACTCTGGGAGAGGCGAAGAAGTTAGCGTGGGCGACAAAGATGACCTCAGCGCCTGTGTCAGCATCCACCATCACTATGCCGTACTCTGGGTCCTTGGATGAAGAGCTCAGGTACTCCACAACATAGAAGAGACCGTTCAACTGTGAGAGAGAGAGAGAGAGAAAGAGATGGTATTAATTGTTTTGCATAGACAAGTTCTAGTTCTGATCCTTGGATCAAACCTGCTGAACTCCCATTGCCTCGGGAGCCGCCTGACCCATATGGGTTTAGGTCTTCTTATAAATATTGTGTATGTGTGTGTGTGTACTCACCTATTTGTGGATGCTGGGGTCGATTCGTAGCTCCTGGTCCCGCCTCTTCGCTGGTCGCTACTAGGTCCACTCTCTCTCCCTGCTCCAAGGGCTTTATCGTACCTCCTCTTAAAGCTATGTATGGATCCTATGTGTGTGTGTGTGTGTGTGTGTGTGTGTGTATGTGTGTATGTGTGTGTGTGTATGTGTGTGTGTGTGCAGTCTCATTGTGGCGACGATAACACAAGTTGAAGCATCTACAACAGCTATTATACTGCCGTGACTGTGTATTTTTAGCATATTAAATTCTCTCTCTCTCTCTCTCTCTCTCTCTCTCTCTCTCTCTCTCTCTCTCTCTCTCTCTCTCTCTCTCTCTCTCTCTCTCTCTCTCTCACCTGGGGACAGTACGCGCCGTCAGCGTATCTTCTGTTACTACTGGTGGTAAGACGGCGAGGTACACCTCCGGGTCCCTCCTGACGGTACACCGCACCGTCGAGGCCATCAGAGAAGAACAGCGTGTCGTTATAGACGGTAAATGCGCCTCCGCCTTGCTCGTGCACGGTACTTCTCACGTCGTGAACATGGCTCGTCCAGCGCACCGTCTCTCGCGTTTCTGGAAAGGTGCGGGTGTCACGCATTATTTTTTTTTGTCTTGGAAAAGTCGTGAAAAAAACAGGTATTTTTGGAAAAGGCGAGGCCAATACGGGTTTTAGAAATGGTTGAAAATGGTTTATTTTATGTATTTTTTTTAGAAAAGGTGCATAAAAGTTAGTTTATTTTAAGTATTTTTTTTAGAAAAGGTCCATAAAAGTTCGTTTACTTTACTTGTTTTCAAGTAAGTTGCAACACAAAAATAGTAGTTTGTTTTATGTTTGTTGGAATAGGTGTAAAACTCACGTGCTTGAGAAAAGGTGTAATTTGTAGTGAAAATGAGTAATAAGAAAAGGTAATAAGAATAGGCAATAAGAAAAGGTAATAAAAATAAGTGACAAATATTTAATCACATTTCGTGAATGTTCTCCCAAAACACACACACACACACACACACACACACACACACACACACACACACACATAAGCTCTCTTTTTAAGACATAAACACAGATCATCAACACCTCAATATGCCTGAATTATTGGGGTTAAAAATATTGAGAATTTCGAAATTTTGTGCATAAAATATGTATATTGGAGAGGTGTAGCATCGACCAGGATTTAAGTTTTAGGAAAATGTATCGGCAGTGTCACTATTTATGCCTCTCTATTTTCTAATTTTCTCTCACTCTCTCTCTCTGCCTTTCTATTCTTGCATCATGCACCTAGATAATAGATGAAAGTCCTTAATCACAGTAGAAGTAAGAAATTCCCAGCAAGTTGTTTGCCTTTGGAGTGTACATCTAAGTCGTCTGTTATCTGTCGTTCCCATGTACTCATATGTACTCTCTTCCTGCTCATACAAAGAGTGTAGCTTGATTGAAACAAAACTATGTGTGTGTGAAGCCATGCTGTGTGTCGAGCAAAGGTCACTGGCTGCCAGCCAGGAAGATCATCACATTAATGCTGAATGAGGGACCTTTAAGCGTATAGTGTGTGGGAACAATGGGCTGGCAGCGGTGTAATGTTCCTCACTAAAGTAGAAGAAATACAGAAATGACCAAGGACCTTTTCTTTTAAAAAAAAAAACTTTACCTAATGTTGGTAGAATTACCGACAATATGATAAGTGAAAGGACACAAGTGCAATTAATGTGACATTTTATTGTGGCAACTATTACTACTAGTACTACTACAAGTGCTACAACTACTACTACTACTAATGTTACTACTCCTACTACTATCTACAATGATTATATTATGCTTTACACCTCACCCCAAATACCTATATATACTATCTGTGTTCTTTCTTCACATCATACACTTCTGTCAGACGTCAGGTGGTCAACACACCTCCAGAGAATCTCCTGAGTGGTTCTGGCACTCGGGCTGTGGCCTGAGTGCCAGGAATGGCTCAATTGGAGTTGAAAGAGTCACCGTGTCCTTGTCATAGGGCTGCCCCCGTCACTGGGCTGTAAATGGTACATCACTTATACTGCGACGCTCCATCAGGAGTCTCTGGCGGGTCACCACATGGAGAAGACCCGGGCCAGGACCCGTCCTGGCAAACATGAACTTGTATTGTTTGAAATTTGTACTTTTTGAACGGCTTGACAAAGCCGTTCAGCTCCATGGAGCTGAACTTTTCTCAAGGCAGAGGGACTGACCACCTCAAATACTTTTTCTCCAAGATTAATGGACTGATTTCATCATCTACTGCTTTTGTATCTGACTGAAGACGCCTACTGTTATTATAATAATACTGTGTAGGCGAAACGTTTCATCAATAAAGACACCCAGCTGTTGCACATGTGTCTCAATCTTCAACTTGTATTCGTCAACCTAAATTTGAAGCTAGCCAAGGTTTTAGCACCAATAACCAGGCAGACTGTTCCACTCATCAACTACTCTATTTCCAAACCAATACTTTGCTATAACAAGACTAGAGGAACTCTGCACAACACTAACCACTTGTAACATCGCCTTATCACTCATGTCTCTCAAAAATAATTACATGAATAATTAATTAGCAAGTTTCATTAGTTTAATTACACCTTGTAAAAAATAATTTGTCGACTTCTCTCAGCTACACAGAGTAAAATATTTTCTTGTATTTTTATCTTTTTATTCGATAATTCCATTTATATAAAAAAAAAGAGTTCTCGTACGGTGTTCAGTATGGTATATGGTTGGGGTTTGGGGCAAAAAAAAAAAAAAACTGTTGATCCGACAAATTCTAGACTAACAAACACTCTAATGAGAAAGGATTGTATTTGCATTTCGCAATTTTTTTGGCTGCCTCTGAATGCAACCGAGGAAGCCTAAAGGCAAAATGTTAATACAACCTTGTTCCCATTAAGCCTTTTTCGCTATTCATGTTCATTTATTTTCTTCCCCACCACCCATTTTCTTCCTTACCAGCTGTGTCGCCGAGAGGGAGGAGAGTGGGAAGAGAAGCTTTGGCTTTACCATTATATCCTCAGTCACTTACATTTGAAATATCGCCTAATGGAAGGTTTTTCCACCAGAAAATTACGTTGCTGTGAGGAAGAAAAGAAGGTAAAGCATTGACGCAGTTCCTACAACAAACAAAACACTGGACAGTGTCTAGACGACGAGAATACAGCTGTATTTCCACTCAGCAGAGGCAAGAGGAACACCTGGGTTCCCACCAGCAGCTGCGCTCACAACTGACTTCAGTAAACTAAGACAAGTTGAGTCAGTCCACATGACAACTGGTGCTGTCATAACAAGAAGACGAAGAAGAAGAACAAGAAGAAGAAGACGAAGAAGAAGAACAAGAAGAACAAGAAGAAAGAGTAGAAAAAGAGGAAAAATCTCCTGTTATTAATGGAAGTTGCTCACTTGCTCACATTCATTCTCTCTCTCTCTCTCTCTCTCTCTCTCTCTCTCTCTCTCTCTCTCTCTCTCTCTCTCCTAGTAATTTATTGTTTTCATTCTCTTTCCTCCTGATTTATTACATTATAAACAAAAACAATTACACCATCACCATCAGCAATTACCTTATGTGACTGTTCTTGTTTGTTTGTTTGAAGACCACGTCCAGCTCCTCCCAAAGAGCACAAACAGTCCCACTGGGACGAACCAATCACTGAAAAGACTGCCAACACAATGCTCACCCACGCTTCAGGAAAGGACAAAGCTCGTCTCCTAGCGGTGAAGGCACCACATTCGGGAGATTTCCTTTTAGTTGTTCCCAACTCCTCCCTGGGCATCCGACTCGACCCACAGGCCATTCGAATTGGCCTGTTGGCCGCCCCCATACTCCCCGAACATAGGTGTATTTGTGCCAGGGCGTCGGCTAATCAAATCGAACTTCATGGTCTTGTCTGTCACACATCAGAAGGGAAGTATGCTAGACATGAGGAGGTCAACGATATCATAAAGAGAAGCCTTGCCACAGCCCGCTGCCCAGCCCAACGGGAACCCCAAGTATGGAGGTCCGACTGAAGTAAAAAGCGTCCAGATGGAGCCTTTATGCTACCCTGGAAGGATGGTAAGCAGATTGCATGGGACTACATCTGTGCTGCCACGTTGACGGACACCTACTTGCCATACTCTGATGTTGAAGGGTTTGGAGCCGCCAGTTACAATGAGACCCAAATCCGCAAATATGTAGGTCTGCCCCCTTGCTATAACTTCATCCCAGTAGGGTCGGAGACCCTTGGAGCATGGGGCAAGTGTGCTCTAAATTCCCCAGAGAGCTGGGTGAAAAGCTCGTCACAGAAACCAAAGACCACAGAGAGGCCAGCTTCCTCTTTCAGAGACTCAGTGTTGCGATCCGAAGGGTAAATGCCTGCAGCATTCTGGGTACGCGACCCACCGCCGGGGAGCTGGACGACGTATTCGAGATATAGCTCTGAGATGTTATTGATGTTGTTCTAATTTCTATTGTATCTTTAGTAATGTATTTTGTATATAAATAAAGTTTACATAGAATATAGAATATAGGGGGTGGTAGGAGAAGAAAATATTCAAACGCTCCAGGGAGAATCTCGATTATATATTATATATATATATATATATATATATATATATATATATATATATATATATATATATATATATATATATATTTATATATATCCACATTCTAATTTATGGCTTATTTGGATGCATAATTATATATACAAATTATCAGACTGCAAAATGTCAAATATCTATTATCAAAAAATTCATATGACTGAATGAAGCGTGAGTGATGGGTTGATAAGGACTGATAACAGTGGAATGAATTAATTTTCGGAAGATTTGTGATGAGGCGAATGATGAGGCGAATGGTGAGGCGAATGATGAGGCGAATGATGAGGCGAATGATGAGGCGAATGATGAGGCGAATGATGAGGCGAATGATGAGGCGAATGATGAGATGAATTATGAGATGAATCATGAGAAGAATGATAAGATAAATGATGACATGAATGCGTGTATTTTGTATAACTTATTCTAGAAATACTTACTATTTACTAGTGACTGACAACTGAGTTCGGTACATGTGGAATCATTTGCTATGTTTGTAATAGGTGGTGTTACCGGGTATGTTTGTAACAGGTGGTGTTACCGGGTATGTTTGTAACAGGTGGTGTTACCGGGTATGTTTGTAACAGGTGGTGTTACCGGGTATGTTTGTAATAGGTGGTGTTACCGGGTATGTTTGTAATAGGTGGTGTTACCGGGTATGTTTGTAACAGGTGGTGTTACCGGGTATGTTTGTAAAGGTGGTGTTACGGGTATGTTTGTAAAGGTGGTGTTACCGGGTATGTTTGTAAAGGTGGTGTTACCGGGTATTTGTAATGTGTAGGATGTTGTAAGGTGGTGTTACCTGGTATGTTTGTAATAGTGGTGTTACCGGGTATGTTTGTAACAGGTGGTGTTACCGGTATGTTGTAACAGTGGTGTTACCGGTATGTTTGTAACAGGTGGTGTTATGGTATGTTTGTAACAGGTGGTGTTACCGGGTATGTTTGTAATAGGTGGTGTTACCGGGTATGTTTTAATTGGTGGTTTACCGGGTATGTTTGTAACAGGTGGTGTTACCGGGTATGTTTGTAACAGGTGGTGTTACCGGGTATGTTTGTAATAGGTGGTGTTACCGGGTATGTTTGTAATAAGTAGGTGTTACCGGTATGTTGGTAACAGGTGGTGTTACCGGGTATGTTTGTAATAGGTGGTGTTACCTGGTATGTTTGTAATAGGTGGTGTTACCGGATGTTTGTAATAGTGGTGTTACCGGTATGTTTGTAATAGGTGGTGTTACCGGGTATGTTTGTAACAGGTGGTGTTACCGGGTATGTTTGTAATAGGTGGTGTTACCTGGTATGTTTGTAATAGGTGGTGTTACCGGGTATGTTTGTAACAGGTGGTGTTACCGGGTATGTTTGTAATAGGTGGTGTTACCGGGTATGTTTGTAACAGGTGGTGTTACCGGGTATGTTTGTAATAGGTGGTGTTACCGGGTATGTTTGTAATAGGTGGTGTTACCGGGTATGTTTGTCATAGGTGGTGTTACCGGGTATGTTTGTAACAGGTGGTGTTATCGGGTATGTTTGTAACAGGTGGTGTTACCGGGTATGTTTGTAACAGGTGGTGTTATCGGGTATGTTTGTAACAGGTGGTGTTACCGGGTATGTTTGTAATAGGTGGTGTTACCGGGTATGTTTGTAACAGGTGGTGTTACCGGGTATGTTTGTAATAGGTGGTGTTACCGGGTATGTTTGTAATAGGTGGTGTTACCGGGTATGTTTGTAACAGGTGGTGTTCCGGGTATGTTTGTAACAGGTGGTGTTACCGGGTATGTTTGTAATAGGTGGTGTTACCGGGTATGTTTGTAACAGGTGGTGTTACCGGGTATGTTTGTAATAGGTGGTGTTACCGGGTATGTTTGTAACAGGTGGTGTTACCGGGTATGTTTGTAACAGGTTGTGTTATCGGGTGTTTGTAACAGGTGGTGTTACCGGGTATGTTTGTAACAGGTGGTGTTACCGGGTATGTTTGTAACAGGTGGTGTTACCGGGTATGTTTGTAATAGGTGGTGTTACCGGGTATGTTTGTAATAGGTGGTGTTACCGGGTATGTTTGTAACAGGTGGTGTTACCGGGTATGTTTGTAACAGGTGGTGTTACCGGGTATGTTTGTAATAGGTGGTGTTACCGGGTATGTTTGTAACAGGTGGTGTTACCGGGTATGTTTGTAATAGGTGGTGTTACCGGGTATGTTTGTAATAGGTGGTGTTACCGGGTATGTTTGTAACAGGTGGTGTTACCGGGTATGTTTGTAACAGGTTGTGTTATCGGGTGTTTGTAACAGGTGGTGTTACCGGGTATGTTTGTAACAGGTGGTGTTACCGGGTATGTTTGTAACATGTGGTGTTACCGGGTATGTTTGTAATAGATGGTGTTACCGGGTATGTTTGTAACAGATGGTGTTACCGGGTATGTTTGTAACAGATGGTATAATTTAATATGTTGAAAATACTTGGTATTTCTACATATTAATTTCGAAAACTTAATAATTACAAACAAAATAAAAATTCCCACAATTTATTATTAAATATTAAAAGATGAATTTCAATTATTTATGAATAAGTAAATACGAGTTTTGAATGTCAATTAAAAAAACATACAGATTAATTTTTAATTCTTAAAAAAATTGCAGAATAATTACGACCACATACAAAAAAAAACCACATCTATTTTGAAGAGTGTTTTACAGAACCGCGGTTCGAATCCCCGTCCGTTCATCTGTTTATTCAGTGACCTTCGGTCTTCACGACTTACCTTCAGTTTATTTTACAGATAAGAACATAAGAAAGGAGGAACACTGCAGGAGGTCTACTGGCCCATACTAGGCAGGTGCAAGATTAATGTCAGTGTTAGAAATCATGCATTTCAATGTCTTAAAAGTGAAGCAAGTGACTGGAGACTGACCTGGGTTGAAGTGGAACACTGCGTTCCTCTTGTCTTCTAGACTCAGCTCGGCACACCAAAACACGTAGCCTGCGTTGAACAACGATTAGAACAAATGCAGTGGCAAACCTGTGGTATTTAAACTTGTGTTATTTAAAAATGTGTTATTAAAAAATGTGTTATTTAAACTTGTGTTAATTAAATCTGTGTTATTTAAACTTGTGTGTTATTTATACCTTTGTGATTAAACCTGTGTTATTTAGTGTAAGGAATGATAGGTGTGTGTGTGTTAGTTAGTTAGTTACCATTTTGTCCTAGGCACATGTCGATTAGACACTAGGCCTGTTGTATATATATGTGTGTGTGTGTGTGTGTGTGTGTGTAAGGAAACACTTCGAAAATGGCCCCACCTCTTCACTGGTCGATACTAATTCACTCTCTCCCTGCACTATAAGCTTTATCATACCTCTTCTTAAAGCTATGTATGGAACTTGCTTCCACTACTTCACTCTCCAGATTGTTCCACTTCTTGACAACTCTAAGGCTAAAGTAATACTTCCTAACATCCCTATTACTCATCTGAGTTTTCACCTTCCAGTTGTGTTCCCTTGTTGCTGTGTGTGTTGTGCTGTGTGCTTATTATCATCCCTCTATCCTCCTCTTTTCTTCTTCCCTAAATTCCTTGGCCCTTCTTCATATTTCCTCGTTCCCTTAATTACTCATTACCCACACTCTCCTACTCCACCATTCCCCACACTCCCCTAATCTCTCGCTACCCACCCCACCTAATCTCTCGCTACCCACTCCACCTAATCTCTCGCTACCCACTCCACCTAATCTCTCGCTACCTACTCCACCTAATCTCTCGCTACCCACTCCACCTGATCTCTCGCTACCCACTCCACCTGATCTCTCGCTACCCACCGACGCTACCAGCATCACAATACGTTTACCTGTGACGGGATCAACTTGCGGAGGCTCCACGACAACATCCCTAGGCGTCATGACGACGCTGCTGGTCACAGGTGATCTCCAGGTGCCATAGGGCGCCTCTGACGACCCACTGCCTTCTGCAGGTCCTGCCAGTCTCCAGGGCACCTCCGTGCCAATGGTCAGCACACCTGGGAAGTCCTCCTCAGTCACACCTTGCATATTCAGGACAAAGCGGCCAGGGGGTGTGGCAGACACCTCCTGTCCTTCAGGAGTTGGCAAAGTTGGAATGAAGATCTACAGGAGAAAGAGGTTTTTTTCAGTGAATGATCTGTTGGGCATCTACAGTGTGCTGTTATCCTGTTCTCTATGGTAATTTGCGGCTATCCTCATTTACGTGTTAGTGTGCAGTTATCCTATTCTGCATGTTAGTGTGTAGTTCTTCTGCGTGCCTTTCTGCTGCAGTCCTGTTCTCATTGTTCATTTATTGTACACACTATGACAGTTACAAATTAAAAACAAAAATACATTGTTAACTAGCGCATCCATCGAAGTTGCAAATTGGATATCGTCAAGTATTCAACAATGGAAGTAAAACAAGAAAAATTCAAAACTGCTCATTCCAGCATAGTTATATATATATATATATATATATATATATATATATATATATATATATATATATATATATATTTATATTAAATATTATACTTATATATATATAGAATTGGTTGTATCAGTTATGGACCTGAATGATTTCTTTGTTAAAAATCCTTTTTTAAAATATTTAAAAATTACGCAACGTCTTTACGAGATAATGACGAAACGCCAGAGATCGCGTTTTTTAAACTCTTTCGAAAATTCACTTCATTAAGGTAGGGAACCTCTTTGTTTTCCCTTTTCTCCCTCTTTCTTTTAATCTTCATAATGCCTGTGATACTCGTCTTCTCTCTCTCTCTCTCTCTCTCTCTCTTCTTCTCTCTCTCTCTCTCTCTCTCTCTCTCTCTCTCTCTCTCTCTCTCTCTCTCTCTCTCTCTCTCTCTCTCTCTCTCTCTCTTGCTCTAATCTTAATAAAACGTAATACGTTGTTTATGTCATTTTACTGAGAGGCTAGTTTCGCTCACCAGAGACTGGTGGGCGAAACGTTTTATCAATAAAATGCCTTAAACTATTCGTCTTATCAACTTATCTGTCTGTAGATAATGTTATTCATATACATTTACTCTACCTACTCTTTTTTCTAGTACACTGTGTAATTATATTTAATAGTACTCTAATTATATTCTATAATATACCCCCTTAATTATTTTCCCCAGTATTCTCTCAAATTCTATTTTCTAATTCTAAATCTGTTTACATTAGCTAATACTTCGTTCAATTCCATTTTTTTTTCTAAATGTAATTCTAACGTATCGCAGATTATTATTAATAATTTATAATTATTATATTTTTGTTTACATCTCGATTATCTGACAGAATGAGCAATGCTGACAATAATCTGATTGAACGATAAGACTTTTCAGTTATCTGATAGAATGAACAATTCTTACAGTTATCTGATGGAAAGAACTGTGTTCGTGACTGTGTTCGTGACTGTGTTCGAGAAATGGTGACAGACTGCCACTATGCTGGTGACAGACTGCCACTATGCTGGTGACAGACTGCCACTATGCTGGTGACAGACTGCCACTATGCTGGTGACAGACTGCCACTATGCTGGTGACAGACTGCCACTATGCTGGTGACAGACTGGTGACCACCTACCATTGATTCCGTTGGTTGCATTGAAGATGCAATGATGAGAACGATAACGATGAGAGTGGAGAGATAACCAGTCATCATTTTTTGATGATATTGTTCCTTGAAGATGAGATCTGGATGCTGCTGTTTGTTGAAGATGAGATCTGGATGCTGCTGCTCCGTGGAGACAGAATCTTGAAACTGGTGCGGATGTTGTTGCCTCGACAGGTGTTACACAGGTGTACCAGACATGTAGCGTTGCTCCTTAACTACCTGTCGTGTCACAAAGGTACCTTGGCTCTCTCCCGATTACCGTACGGAGGGTCGAGCCTCCACCACCCCTTGCGCTGAATGAAACGCACGGGTTTACCGCTTCATGGAAAACGTAAAAGAAGTGCCATGTAACATTCACTGTAACACAGAATTCATAAAAACATCTTCTGTAACACAAAATTCATAAACACATCTATTGAAACACAACTCGTATTGCAACACAAAATTCCTAAACACGTCTCAAATGAATCTGATTTCTCCCATTATTAGTCAAACATCAGGTGTTTAGTGAGGTAAACATTAGGTGTTTAGTGAGGTAAACATCAGGTGTTTAGTGAGGTAAACATCAGGTGTTTAGTGAGGTAAACATCAGGTGTTTAGTGAGGTAAACATCAGGTGTTTAGTGAGGTAAACATCAGGTGTTTAGTGAGGTAAACATTAGGTGTTTAGTGAGGTAAACATCAGGTGTTTAGTGAGGTAAACATTAAGTGTTTAGTGAGGTAAACATTAGGTGTTTAGTGAGGTAAACATCAGGTGTTTAGTGAGGTAAACATCAGGTGTTTAGTGAGGTAAACATTAGGTGTTTAGTGAGGTAAACATCAGGTGTTTAGTGAGGTAAACATCTGTTGTAAAGTCACCAACCATAAACACAATATACTTACCAAGATTATATAAAAATATTATAAACATAACACACACACACATATATTAAATATCATATGAAAATTAGTGAACACAGATACGGCATTAATTTTCGGATCTTTTTTTTTATATACACTCTGCTCAGTAGTATCTGTCATTCACTGAGCTCTCTACTCACCAGCTCTACTCACTGAGCTCTACTCACCAGTATCTATCATTCACTGAGCTCTACTCACCAGGCTCTACCATTCACTGAGCTCACTCACCAGGCTCTACCATTCACTGAGCTCTACTCACCAGTATCTGTCATTCACTGAGCTCTCTACTCACCAGTATATATCATTCACTGAGCTCTACTCACCAGTATCTATCATTCACTGAGCTCTACTCACCAGGCTCTACCATTCACTGAGCTCTACTCACCAGTATCTACCATTCACTGAGCTCTACTCACAAGTATCTACCATTCACTGAGCTCTATTCACTAGGCTCTACCATTCACTGACCTCTATTCACTAGGCTCTACCATTCACTGAGCTCTACTCACCAGGCTCTACCATTCACTGAGCTCTACTCACCAGGCTCTACCATTCACTGAGCTCACTCATTCACTAAAATCTTCCCGGTTGGCACCCCTGCTTAAGGCCAACAACCTGGCAGACTTACCAACACTTCCGCCTTCCATTGCACCTCATTACACCCATTCGTAAAGCAGTTCGACACCGCTATTACGAAATATGACGTTATATGATCTGAATACAGATGTTACAAGGTTGCTTTGTTTTTTTTTATGGTCAAATATGATGCAAATAAGGGAATGTAGAGGTAAATGTTGGCAACCCTGACATAGCCCATAGGTAAACAAACCGCTATGCAATCAAGGGGAGGCTCCTTGATGCCGGTGAGGGGCTCTTGAGCCCAGGAATTGGAGTTGTCCCCTCTTACCTAGGAACGAACCTGGTTGCCTATCATTACGCCCAGGTACTTTATAAATAATATTAATATTGATACTAATATTATTGTTAATAATAACAATTATACTGATAATAATAAGGATGGTGATGATGTTAACAACAACAACAATAATAATAATAATAATAATAATAATAATAATAACAATAATACTGATAATAATAATGATAAGGATGATAATAATAATAATTATTATAAAAATAATAAAAGAGTAATAACACTAATACTACTAATAATATTATTGCTAATAATAACAATAATACAGATAATAATAATGATAAGGAAAATAATAATAATAAAAATAACAAAATAATAATAATAATGATACTGCTATTACTGTTGATAATAACAATAATACTGATAATAATAATGATACGGATAATAATAATAATAATAAAAATAACAATAATAATAATAATACCAAAATAATAATAATAATAATAATAATAATAATAATAATAATAATAATAATAATAATAATAATAATAATAATAATAATAATAATAATGATAATAATAATAGAATAATAATAATTGTCATAGGGTCTGTCATGTTATCTTTCCACTGGAAATGTTAAGATTAATACTCAGCTGCATCCTGTGTTTGTGTTCTGAGAATCATCATATCCTCTCTCTCTCTCTCTCTCTCTCTCTCTCTCTCTCTCTCTCTCTCTCTCTCTCTCTCTCTCTCTCTCTCTCTCTCTCTCTCTCTCTCTCTCTCTCTCTCTCTCTATCTATCTCTCTCTTTCTCTCATGAAAGCGTAAACGTGAGAATATGTGTAAATATGAGTGTGAGTGTGAGTGTGAGTGAGTGTGAGTGTGAATGTAAGTGTCAGTGTCAGTGTGTCAGGGATGGTGTAAGTGAAATTGTCAGTACAAGTGTGAGTGTCCGTGCAAGTGTAAGTGTTAGTTTAAGTGTAAATGTAAGTGTGAGTATAAGTGTAAATGTACGTGTGAGTATAAGTGTAAATGTAAGTGTGAGTATAAGTGTAAATGTTAATGTGGGTATAAGTGTAAATGTAAGTGTGAGTATAAGTGTAAATGTTAGTGTGAGTATAAGTGTAAATGTAAGTGTGAGTATAAGTGCAAATGTTAATGTGGGTATAAGTGTAAATGTAAGTGTGAGTATAAGTGTAAATGTTAGTGTGAGTATAAGTGTAAATGTAAATGTGAGTATAAGTGTAAATGTTAATGTGGTATAAGTGTAAATGTAAGTGTGAGTATAAGTGTAAATGTTAGTGTGAGTATAAGTGTAAATGTTAGTGTGAGTATAAGTGTAAATGTTATTGTGAGTTTAAGTGCAAATGTTAGTGTGTGTGTAAGTATGAATTTTGGTGTAAGTATAAGTGTAAGTGCAAGTTTGAGTGTGTGTAGTGCAAGTGTGAATTTTAGTGTATGTGGAGGTGTAAAGTAAGTGTGTGTGTACTCATCTATTTGCACTCATTTATTTGTGGTTGCAGGGGTCGAGTCACAGCTCCTGGCCCCGCCTCGTCGCTGGTCACTACTAGGTCCACTCTCTCCCTGCTCCATGAGTTTTATAGCATCTCTTTTTAAAGCAATGTATGGATCCTGCCTCCACTACATCAAACCTCAGATTGTTCCAATTCCTGACAACTCTGTGACTGAAGAAATACTTCCCAACATCCTTGTGACTCATCTGAGTTTTCAACCTCCTGTTGTGACCCCTTGTTGCTGTGTCCCATCTCTGAAACATTCTGTCCCAATCCACCCTGTCAATTCCTCTTAATATTTCATGTCGTTATCATGTCCCCTCTATCCTTCCAGTCCTCCAGTGTCGTCAGGATGATTTCCTTTAACCTCTCCTCGTAAGACATACTCCCTATCTCCGGGACTAGTCTTGTTGCAAACCTTTGCACTTTCTCTAATTTCTTCACGTGCTTGACCAGGTGTGGGTTCCAGACTAGTGCTGCATACTCCAATATGGGCCTGATGTACACGGTGTACAATCTTGAATGACTCATTTCTCAGGTGTCAAAACGCTATTTTTAGGTTTTAACAGGGGCCGTTATGCTGCAACAGTTATTTGGTTGATGTGTGCGCCTCAGGAGATGTGTTTAGTATGATGCTCTCCCAATGATCCTTTTGTTTGAGAGAGTTTTACAAACTTCAAATATAAATATTAGTTCTTTAAGTCTAAAAAATTAGACTTAAAGAACTAAAGCATGTCAAAGTAAGGCTATTGGTGTTTTTCTTTTTGTTGCATTTTTACTTTGTTTTTGAAGGCTTAGTTAAAGTTATAACCTCCTTTATATGTGACTTTTATTATTTTGATTAATTACTCCAGAAGTTTTGGCAGTGGTAGTGTTGGTTGTGGAAGTGGTAGTGTTGGTTGTGGCAGTGGTAATGTTGGTTGTGGCAGTGGTAGTGTTGGTTGTAGCAGTGGTAGTGTTGGTTGTAGCAGTGGTAGTGTTGGTTGTAACAGTGGTAATGTTGGTTGTGGCAGTGGTAGTGTTGGTTGTGGCAGTGGTAGTGTTGGTTGTGGAAGTGGTAGTGTTGGTTGTGGCAGCGGTAGTGTTGGTTGTAGCAGTGGTAGTGTTGGTTGTAGCAGTGGTAGTGTTGGTTGTAGCAGTGGTAGTGTTGGTTGTAGCAGTGGTAGTGTTGGTTGTAGCAGTGGTAGTGTTGGTTGTAGCAGTGGTAGTGTTGGTTGTAGCAGTGGTAGTGTTGGTTGTAGCAGTGGTAGTGTTGGTTGTAGCAGTGGTAGTGTTGGTTGTAGCAGTGGTAGTGTTGGTTGTAGCAGTGGTAGTGTTGGTTGTAGCAGTGGTAGTGTTGGTTGTAGCAGTGGTAGTGTTGGTTGTAGCAGTGGTAGTGTTGGTTGTAGCAGTGGTAGTGTTGGTTGTAGCAGTGGTAGTGTTGGTTGTGGCAGTGGTAGTGTTGGTTGTAGCAGTGGTAGTGTTAGTTGTAGCAGTGGTAGTGTTGGTTGTAACAGTGGTAATGTTGGTTGTAGCAGTGGTAGTGTTGGTTGTGGCAGTGGTAGTGTTGGTTGTGGCAGTGGTAGTGTTAGTTGTGCAGTGGTAGTGTTGGTTGTAGCAGTGGTAGTGTTGGTTGTAGCAGTGGTAGTGTTGGTTGTAGCAGTGGTAGTGTTGGTTGTAGCAGTGGTAGTGTTGGTTGTAGCAGTGGTAGTGTTGGTTGTAGCAGTGGTAGTGTTGGTTGTAGCAGTGGTAGTGTTGGTTGTGGACAGTGGTAGTGTTGGTTGTGGCAGCTGGTAGTGTTGGTTGTAGCAGTGGTAGTGTTGGTTGTAGCAGTGGTAGTGTTGGTTGTAGCAGTGGTAGTGTTGGTTGTGCAGTGGTAGTGTTGGTTGTAGCAGTGGTAGTGTTGGTTGTAGCAGTGGTAGTGTTGGTTGTAGCAGTGGTAGTGTTGGTTGTAGCAGTGGTAGTGTTGGTTGTAGCAGTGGTAGTGTTGGTTGTAGCAGTGGTAGTGTTGGTTGTAGCAGTGGTAGTGTTGGTTGTAGCAGTGGTAGTGTTAATGTGGCAGTGGTAGTGATGGTTGTGGCAGTGGTAATGCTGGTTGTGGCAGAGGTAGTGTTGGTTGTAGCAGTGGTAGTGATGGTTGTTGCAGTGGTAGTGTTGGTTGTGGCAGTGGTAGTGTTGCTTGTTGCAGTGGTAGTGATGGTTGAGGCAGTGGTAATGCTGGTTGTGGCAGTGGTAATGTTGGTTGTGGCAGTGGTAGTGATTGTTGTGGCAGTGGTAGTGTTGCTTGTTGCAGTGGTAGTGTTGGTTGTGGCAGTGGTAGTGTTGGTTGTGGCAGTTGTAGTGATGGTTGTGGCAGTGGTAATGCTGGTTGTGGCAGTGGTAGTGTTGATTGTAGCAGTGGTAGTGTTGGTTGTGGCAGTGGTAGTGCTGGTTGTGGCAGTGGTAGTGTTGGTTGTGGCAGTGGAAGTGTTGGTTGTGGCAGTGGTAGTGTTGGTTGTGGCAGTGGTAGTGTTAGTTGTGTCTGTGGTAGTGTTGGTTGTGGCAGTGGTAGTGTTGGTTGTGGTAGTGTTGGTTGTGGCAGTGGTAGTGTTGGTTGTGGCAGTGGTAGTGTTGTTTGTGGCAGTGGTAGTGTTGGTTGTGGCAGTGGTAGTGTTGGTTGTGGCAGTGGTAGTGTTGGTTGTGGAAGTGGTAGTGTTGGTTGTGGCAGCGGTAGTGTTGGTTGTGGCAGTGGTAGTGTTGGTTGTGCCACTGGTAGTGTTGGTTGTGCCACTGGTAGTGTTGGTTGTGCCACTGGTAGTGTTGGTTGTGCCACTGGTAGTGTTGGTTGTGCCACTGGTAGTGTTGGTTTTGCCACTGGTAGTGTTGGTTGTGCCACTGGTAGTGTTGGTTGTGCCACTGGTAGTGTTGGTTGTGGCAGTAGCTGTGAATTAAAAAGTTTATTAAAAAAATTTGCCCCAAAAGAGCGTGTATCTCAGCATTTCACTATCATCTGAAATGCGCAGTGATACTTATTTGGTTTGGGTAAAATCACCCACACATCACAAGATATATTGGTAATTTCAGTCCAATCTCACCCCTACCTATTAGCTACAGCTATCGTAATTAGGCTAGGGTATGGCTGGACTTACTTAGGTATTGTAAATGATCCAGTTTCCCCAAGTTTGTGGTAGGGAAAGTGTGACCCCGGTACAGATGCGTATTCATGTCCTCACTCGTTGATAGGGAGTCACATGGTCATACGTCACGCGATACCTGGAGTCTACCTGGAAAGAATTCCAGGGGTCAACGCCCCCGCGGCCCGGTCTGTGACCAGGCCTCCTGTTGGACCAGAGCCTGATCAATCAGGCTGTTACTGCTGGCCGCATGCAGTCCAACGTAAGAACCACAGCCTGGCTGGTCAGGTACCGACTTTAGGTGCCTGTCCAGTGCCTGTCTTTTGCTTTCATACGGAGTGATTTTTGTGTGCAAGTTTGGCACTAAGCCCTCGAGAATTTTCCATGTGTATATAATAATGTATCTCTCCCGCCTGCGTTCTAGAGAGTACAGGTTTAGGAACTTCAAGCGTTCCCAGTAGTTAAGGTGGTTTATCGCAGTTATGCGTGCGGTGAAGGTTCTTTGTACATTTTCAAGGTCAGCAATTTCACCCGCCTTGAAAGGTGCAGTTAGTGTGCAGCAATATTCCAGCCTAGATAGAACAAGCGATCTGTAAAGTATCAACATTGGCTTGGCATCCCTGGTTTTGAAGGTTCTCATTATCCATCCTGTCATTTTTCGAGCAGATGCAATTGCAACTTTGTTATGGTCCTTGAAGGTGAGATCCTCTGACATGATCACTCCCAGGTCTTTGACATTAGTTTTTCGCTCTATTGTGTGGTTGGAATTAGTTTTGTACTCCGATGAGATTTTAATTTCTTCACGTTTTCCGTATCTGAGTAATTGAAATTTCTCATCATTGAACTTCATATTGTTTTCTGCAGCCCATTTAAAGATTTGGTTTATGTCTGCTTGGAGTCTTGCAGTGTCTTCAACGGTGGACACTGTCATACAGATTCGGGTGTCATTTGCAAAGGAAGACACAGCACTGTGGCTTATATCCCTGTCAATATCTGATATGAGGATGAGGAATAGGATGGGAGCAAGTACTGTGCCTTGTGGAACAGAGCTTTTCACAGTAGCTGCCTCAGACATTACTCTGTTGACTACTACTCTTTGTGTTCTACATGTTAGGAAATTATAGATCCATCTACCAACTTTTCCTGTTATTCCTTTATCACGCATTTTGTGTGCTATTACACCATGGTCACACTTGTCAAAGGCTTTTGCAAAATCTGTGTATATAACATCTGAATTCTGTTTATCTTCTAGAGCATCCAGGACCTTGTCGTAGTGGTCCAGTAGTTGGGACAGACAGGAGCGGCCTGCTCTAAACCCATGCTGTCCTTGGTTGTGCAATTGATGGGTATCAAGATGGGTGGCGATCTTGCTTCTTAGAACCCTTTCAAAGATTTTTATGATATTGGACGTTAGCGCAATTGGTCTGTAGTTCTTTGCTATTGCTTTACTGCCCCCTTTGTGGAGCGGGGCTATGTCTGTTGTTTTTAGTAGCTGCAGGACGATCCCAGTGTCCATGCTCCCTCTCCATAAGATGTTAAAATCATGTGATAGGGGCTTCTTGCAGTTCTTGATGAACACGGAGTTCCATGAGTCTGGGCCTGGAGCAGAGTGCATGGGCATGTCATTTATTGCCTTTTCGAAGTCATTTGGCGTCGTGGTGATGTCAGAAAGGCATGCGTCTTTCAAATTCTGTGACACTCTCATAAAAAATTCATTTAGGTTTTCGATTTTCAGTCTGGTTAGTGGCTCGCTAAAAACTGAGTCATACTGGGACTTAAGTAACTCACTCATTTCCTTGTTGTCATCTGTGTAGGACCCATCCCGTTTAAGTAGGGGCCCAATACTGGTTGTTGTTCTCGACTTTGATTTTGCATAGGAAAAGAAATACTTTGGGTTTCTTTCAATTTCATTTATGGCTTTTAGTTCTTCCCGTGTCTCTTGATTCCTGTAAGATTCCTTTAGTTTTAATTCAATGTTTGCTATTTCTCTGACTAGTGTCGCCCTACGTATTTCAGAGATATTGGCCTCCTGTAGCCGCTCCGTTATTCTTTGCCTTCGCCTGTATAGGGAGCGCCTCTCTCTTTCTAGTTTGCATCTTCTCCTCCTTTTCCTTAAGGGAATTTGCCTTGAGCAAACCTCGAGTACCACAGAGTTAATTTGTTCTAGACATAGGTTAGGATCCGTGATGCTTAGGCAATCTTCCCAGTTTATATCATTTAGGACTTGGTTTACTTGGTCCCACCTTATGTTTTTGTTATTGAAGTTGAATTTGGAGAAAGCTCCCTCGTGGCTGATCACATTTTGTTGATCTGGGGCTCCCCGCATGCATGTCTGGACCTCTATTATGTTGTGATCTGAGTATATTGTTTTTGATATGATGACATTTCGTATCAGATCATCATTGTTGGTGAAGATGAGGTCCAGCGTATTCTCTAATCTTGTGGGCTCCACTATTTGCTGGTTTAAGGTGAATAGGTGTGGGTGATATCTTGTCCCTTTGTTCATAACACCTGAATACATAAGGGATTATACCGCGGGTAATACACTTGTGTTGTTTCTTTTCAACACTAGTTTTCCTAGTGGAGATTGACGGTATTTCAGAGTTTACCGCACAAAGTCAGTATTTTCTTTGTTCTCAGCAGGAGATTTTTGACGTGTTTACGGTCTCATGTCTGAATTCATCTTAGCTTGTCGCCCTGCCCAAGCGCCAACAGTCACCATTCGTACAAAAGAACTGCTGAGTTCAGCTTTATATCTTTTCCTTACTACACATTGCAACAGTATTCAATGCAAGAGGGTAGGTTTCTTGTTATCTAGCTATAGACTACAATTCCTAATAGTCCCAACTTGTAGATAAAGTGGTGTGTAGGTTTTACCTTAATTTTCCTGTATGGAGAAAAAGAGCGATTACTCAAGTTTAACCTCGTTGTGAAGTTGATGAAGAATTCTAGGAAGGAGAGGAAGGCGTGCCTCGTGACGCTATGGTACGTACATGTGGTTTTAATAAAGCTGTTTGCGAGGAAGGAAGAGTCGACTAGCCCCTTCCGGGAGGGCTAAGTCCCTCAGAGGGCTGAGGGGATGATGAGGACTGAGAGATACCTCCCCCTTTTACTGGAGAATTTTCTCCATAGGTTGAGGCAGTGGTAGTGTTGGTTGTGGCATTTAAGACATTATCAGGTGTTATCACAACCTGCTTCCTCTGCATGTTGTTTTGCTCTCTCTCTCTCTCTCTCTCTCTCTCTTTCATTATCGGTCTCTACTACGCACTTATTATACAGCAGCTTGTTTATGTCGTCCACTTTTGGTCTCAGACTTACAAAAAATACGAAAATTTACTGGAGTGGTGCAGACAAGAGCTACCAAGCTGGTACCATCACTGGAGAGGGTACAGAGAAGAGCTACCAAGCTGGTACCATCACTCGAGAGGGTACAGACAAGAGCTACCAAGCTGGTACCATCACTCGAGAGGGTACAGAGAAGAGCTACCAAGTTGGTACCATTACTCAGAAAAAAAACTTATAAAGAAATACTCAAAACACAACTTTTTGTGTCTTAGGGAAGAGAGACTACGAGTAAATGTTATTCAAACTTTTAATATATTGAATAAATTTGACACACTCAGAAACGGAGAATTATTAAAAGTAAAGAAAGTAGTCATAACTGACTCTTACTATCTCTCTCTTTGTGAGTATATGTGTGAGTGTATGAAACTGGTTGCGTGTGAATATGAGTGTATTATTGTGAGAGTAATTATGAGTGTGAGTGTAACTGTGAGTGTGAGAGTGTAAGTGAGTGAGAGTGTAAGTGAGTGAGAGTGTAAGTGAGTGAGAGTGTAAGTGAGAGTGAATGTGTGAGTGTAAGTGAGTGAGAGTGTAAGTGAGAGTGAATGTGTGAGTGTAAGTGAGTGAGAGTGTAAGTGTGAGTGTAAGTGAGTGAGAGTGTAAGTGATTGAGAGTGTAAGTGAGTGAGAGTGTAAGTGTGAGTGTGAGAGTGTAACTGTGAGTGTGAGAGTGTAAGTGAGTGAGAGTGTAACTGTGAGCGTAACTGTGAGTGTGAGTGAGAGTGTAAGTGTGAGTGTAAGTGAGTGAGAGTGTAAGTGAGTGTGAGTGTAAGTGAGTGAGAGTGTAAGTGAGTGAGAGTGTAAGTGAGTGTGAGTGTAAGTGAGTGAGAGTGTAAGTGAGTGAGAGTGTAAGTGAGTGAGAGTGTAAGTGAGTGAGAGTGTAACTGTGAGAGTGAATGTGTGAGTGTAAGTGAGTGAGAGTGAATGTGTGAGTGTAAGTGAGTGAGAGTGTAAGTGTGAGTGTAAGTGAGTGAGAGTGTAAGTGATTGAGAGTGTAAGTGAGTGAGAGTGTAAGTGTGAGTGTAAGTGAGTGAGAGTGTAAGTGAGAGTGAATGTGTGAGTGTGAGTGAGTGAGAGTGTAAGTGAGAGTGAATGTGAGTGAGAGTGTAAGTGAGAGTGTAAGGGAGAGTTTAAGTGTGTGTAAGTGAGTGAGAGTGTAGGTGTGAGCGTAACTGTGAGTGTGAGTGAGAGTGTAAGTGTGAGTGTAAGTGAGAGTGAAAGTGTGAGTGTGAGTGAGAGTGTATGTGAGAGTGAAAGTGTGAGTGAGAGTGTAAGTGAGTGTGAGTGAGAGTATAAATGTGAGTGCAAGACAACAACCTACCCTCTGCCTTAGGGACTTGGGACCCGCCACTGCTACAGTGGGTGGCATTCCAGGTTGTTGTATTACCATCGATTATGAAAAACCTTTGAAACAGAAAACCAAGAGCAATATATCAACCTTCGTGCCTAAAAAAAGATATAGTACATGGTTCACCATAAAAAGTCTAAAAAGATATTTTTTTTTTTTTTTTTTTTTTTTTTTTTTTTTTAGATTTTTTTTTTTTTTTTTTTTTTTTTAGTTTTTTTTTTTTTTTTTTTTATATTTTTTTTTTTTTTTTTTTTTTTTTTTTTTTTTTAAGATTTTTTATTTTTTTTTTATTTTTAGACTTTTTCCTTAAACAAAAATATGAAAAACGAAAAAGCGAGTAAAAGAAAGATGTTCATATAAAAAATTATTAATTCTTCTCATGATCTCAATTCTTGCCATACATTATCTTCGAAAATAATAAATCATTGTTAAAATTAATATAAATACATTACTCACTTTTGAAATTTTATCAAATACTTCTGCTGCAATTTCTCCATATAACAAAAAAGCGAGTAAAAGAAAGATGATCATAAGAAGAAAAAATAATTTTCCTTTTGGGCTCAATTCTTGCCATATGTTACTAAATTTTAGAAAATAACCAATTATTTTTAAAATTATTTCAAATACTTCATTCAATTTTAAAATGATATTATATACTTCAGGCTTCAAATAAAGAAATAAATTGAAGCCTGCCTGAACAAAATATACGAACACCTCCAACAAACTCTTGGCTACCTCCATGAACATTACCTAATTTCTCGACTCGCCCATTGTCAGGGCCTTTTATACTCCTCTGATCCTGCCACTGCTGAGTCCTGATTGGCGGAGTTATTCTGAGGCTCCACCCATCACGTCCGCTGGGCCCTGATTAGATGTTTTTAATATATATATATATATACATATATATATGTATATATATATATATATATATATATATATATATATATATATATATATATATATATATATATATATATATATATATATATATATAATTAGGATAAGACGATACCAAAATTTAAATATTTTTTTGAGACAATGGTAGTGTTGGTTGAGACAATGGTAGTGTTGGTTGAGATAATGGCAGTGTTAGTTGAGACAATGGTAGTGTTAGTTGATACAATGGTAGTGTTGAGTTGAGATAATGGTAGTGTTAGTTGAGACAATGGTAGTGTTAGTTGATACAATGGTAGTGTTGGTTGAGATAATGGTAGTGTTGGTTGAGATAATGGTAGCGTTAATTGAGACAATGGTAATGTTAGTTGATACAATGGTAGTGTTGGTTGAGACAATGAGTGTGTTGGTTGAGACAATGGTAGTGTTGGTTGAAACAATGATAGTGTTGGTTGAATCAATGGTAGTGTTGATTGAAACAATAGTAGTGTTGATTGAAACAATTGTAGTGTTGGTTGAGACAATGGTATTGTTGGTTGAGACGATGGTAGTGTTGGTTGAGACAATGGTAGTGTTGGTTGAGACAATGGTAGTGTTGGGTGAGACAATGGTAGTGTTTGTTGAGACAATGGTAGTGTTGGGTGAGACAATGGTAGTGTTGATTGAGACAATGGTAGTGTTGGTTGAGACAATGGTAGTGTTAGTTGAAACAATAGTAGTGTTGGTTGAATCAGTGGTAGTGTTGGTTGAAACAATGGTAGTGTTGGCTGAAACAATGGTAGTGTTGGTTGAGATAATGGTAGTGTTGGTTGAAACAATGATAGTGTTGGGTGAGACAATGGTAGTGTTTGTTGAGACAATGGTAGTTTTGGTTGAGACAATGGTAGTGTTAGTTGAAACTATGTTAGTGTTGGTTGAATTAGTGGTAGTGTTGGTTGAAACAATGGTAGTGTTGGTTGAAACAATGGTAGTGTTGGTTGAGACAATGGAAGTGTTGGTTGAGACAATGGTAGTGTTAGTTGAGACAATGGTAGTGTTGGTTGTGGTAGTGTTGGTTGTGGCAGTGGTAGTTGTGTGTTGTGGTAGTGTTGGTTGTGGTAGTGTTGGTTGTGGTAGTGTTGGTTGTGGCCGTGGTAGTGTTGGTTGTGGTAGTGTTGGTTGTGGTAGTGTTGGTTGTGGTAGTGTTGGTTGGGGTAGTGTTGCTTGTGGTAGTGTTGGTTGTGGTAGTGTTGGTTGTGGTAGTGTTGGTTGTGGTAGTGTTGGTTGTGGTAGTGTTGGTTGTGGCAGTGGTAGTGTTGGTTGTGGTTTTGTTGGTTTTGGCAGTGGTAGTGTTGGTTGTGGCAGTGGTAGTGTTGATTGTGGCAGTGGTAGTGTTGGTTGTGGTAGTGTTGGTTGTGGCAGTGCTAGTGTTGGTTGTGGCAGTGCTAGTGTTGGTTGTGGTAGTGTTGGTTGTGGCAGTGGTAGTGTTGATTGTGGTAGTGTTGGTTGTGGTAGTGGTAGTGTTGGTTGTGGCACTGGTAGTGTTGGTTGTGGCACTGGTAGTGTTGGTTGTGGCACTGGTAGTGTTGGTTGTGGCAGTGGTAGTGTTGGTTGTGGCAGTGGTAGTGTTGGTTGTGGCAGTGGTAGTGTTGGTTGTGGCAGTGGTAGTGTTGATTGTGGTAGTGTTGATTGTGGTAGTGGTAGTGTTGGTTGTGGCACTGGTAGTGTTGGTTGTGGCACTGGTAGTGTTGGTTGTGGCAGTGGTAGTGTTGGTTGTGGCAGTGGTAGTGTTGGTTGTGGCAGTGGTAGTGTTGGTTGTGGCAGTGGTAGTGTTGGTTGTGGCAGTGGTAGTGTTGTTTGTGGCAGTGGTAGTGTTGGTTGTGGCAGTGGTAGTGTTGGTTGTGGCAGTGGTAGTGTCTGTTGTGTGGAGAACTGGTTAGATAAATACAATTTCCTGCATGAAACAACATATACCAATCGGTACTTAACTGTTAACATATCGGTGTCCAGCAGCCTCTCCCTGGACATTCCTTCGGGGTGCCGTCCCAGATTCCACAGTGGCTTTGAATTAATACGTACAGTATATTATTCAGTTTGCCCCAAAAGAGCGTGTATCTCAGCATTTCACTATCATCTGAAATGCGTAGTGATACTTACTTGGTTTGGGTGAAATCACACACACATCACGGGATATATTGGTAATTCCAGTCCAATCTCACCCCTACCTATTAGCTGTAACTAACGTAATTAGGTTAGGGTATGGCTGGACTTACTTAGGTATTGTAACTGATCCAATTTCCCCAAGTTTGTGGTAGGAAAGTGTGACCCCGGTATCGTTGTTTGGAGTAGGCTGCTACAGATGCGTATTCATGTCCTCACTCGTTGATAGGGAGTCACATGGTCATACGTCACGCGATAGGGTGATATCTTGTCCCTTTGTTCATAACACCTGAATACATACAGGATTGTACCGCGGGTAATACACTCGTGTTTCCTTTCAACACTAGTTTTCCTAGTGAAGATTAATAATATTCCAGAGTTTATCGCACAAAGTCAGTATTTTCTTTGTTCTCAGCGGGAGATTTGTGACGTGTTTATGGTCTCATGTCTGAATTCAACCTAGCTTGTCGCCCTGCCCAAGCGCCCACAGTCAACCTCCGTTAAAAAAGAACTACTGAGTTCAGCTTTATATCTTTTCCTTACTACACATTGCAACAGTATTCAATACAAGAGGGTAGGTTTATTGTTATCTAGTTATAGACTACAATTCCTAATAGTCCCAACTTGTAGACAAAGTGGGGTGCAGGTTTTACCTTAATTTTCCTGCTATGGAGAAAAGAGTAATTACTCTAGTTTAACCTCGTTGTGAAGTTGATCAAGAATTCTAGCAAAGGAGAGGAAGGCGTGCCTCGTGACGCTATGGTACGTACATGTGGTTTTAATTAAAACTTTACGAGGAAGGAAGAGTCCACTAGCCCCTTCCGGAAGGGCTAAGTCCCTCAGAGGGCTGAAGGCTGATAGATACCTTTCCCTTTTACTTGAGAATTTTCTCCACAGGTTGAGGCAGTGGTAGTGTTGGTTGTGGAATTTAAGACGTTATCAGGTGTTATCACAACCTGCTTCCTCAGCATGTTGTTTTGCTCTCTCTCTCTCTCTCTCTCTCTCTCTCTCTCTCTCTCTCTCTCTCTCTCTCTCTCTCTCTCTCTCTCTCTCTCTCTCTCTCTCTCTCTCTCTCTCTCTCTCTCTCTCCCTCTCTCTCTCTCTCTCTCCCTCCCTCTCTCTCTCTCTCTCTCTCTCTCTCTCTCTCTCTCTCTCTCTCTCTCTCTCTCTCTCTCTCTCTCTCTCTTTCATTATCGGTCTCTACTACGCACTAATTATACAGCAGCTTGTTTATGTCGTCCAGTTTTGGTCTCAGACTTACAAAAAATACGAAGATTTACTGGAGTGGTGCAGACAAGAGCTACCAAGCTGGTACCATCACTGGAGAGGGTACAGAGAAGAGCTACCAAGTTGGTACCATTACTCAGAAAAAAAACTTATAAAGAAATACTCAAAACACAACTTTTTGTGTCTTAGGGAAGAGAGACTACGAGTAAATGTTATTCAAACTTTTAATATATTGAATAAATTTGACACACTCAGAAACGGAGAATTATTAAAAGTAAAGAAAGTAGTCATAACTGACTCTTACTATCTCTCTCTTTGTGAGTATATGTGTGAGTGTATGAAACTGGTTGCGTGTGAATATGAGTGTATTATTTTGAGAGTAATTATGAGTGTGAGTGAATGATTGTCTAAGCTTGAGTGTGAGTGTAACTACGAGTGTGAGTGCAACTATGAGTGTGAGTGAGAGTGTCAGTGTGAGTGTAAGTGAGTGAGAGTGAAAGTGTGAGTGTGAGTGAGAGTGTGAGTGAGTGTGAGTGAGAGTGTAAGTGAGTGTGAGTATAAGTTTGAGTGCAAGACAACAACCTACCCTCTGCCTTAGGGACTTGGGACCCGCCACTGCTACAGTGGGTGGCATTCTAGGTTGTTGTATTACCATCGATTATGAAAAACTTTTGAAAAAGAAAACCAAGAGCAATATACCAACCTAGGATACAAACATATGATATAGTCCATGGATCACCATGAAAAGTCCAAAAACTGTTAGTGAGAAATAGCAACAGAAAAAAAAACCATATATTCACATTCACACACACACACACACATACACATTGGAGCAAAGTGTGTGTGTGTGTGTGTGTGTGTGTATGAATGTCTGTGTGTGTGAAAGAGATAGTGTTATTGTGAGTGTGAAAAGAATGATTTTTTTTTTTTCTTTTTTTTTTTAGACTTCTCTGTTAAACAAAAGTATGATAAACGATAAAGCGAGTAAGAGATAGATGTTCATGTAAAAAGTAAATAATTTTTCTTCTTGGCTCAATTCTAGCCATATATTACTTATTCTTCGAAAACAATCACACATTGTTAAAATTATATCATATACTTCTGCTATAATTTCTCTTTGTCTTTCAGGGTTCAAATTCCGAAAGTTTGTAATCCAATTGAAGTTTTGCTGAACAAAATCTAGGAACACCTCCCACCAACTCTTGGCTACCTCCATGGACATATCTAATGCCTCGTATGAGTCGCTCGCCCATTGTCAGGCCCTTTTATACTCCTCTGATCCTGCCACTGCTGAGTCCTGATTGGCGGAATTATCCTAAAGCTCCACCCATCACGTCCGCAGAACCCTCATTGGCTATTTTTAACAAGTCGGCCGTCTCCCACCGAGGCAGAGTGACCCAAAAAGAAAGAAAATCCCCAAAAAAAGAAAATACTTTCATCATCATTCAACACTTTCACCTCACTCATACATAATCACTGTCTTTGCAGAGGCGTTCAGATACGACAGCTGAGAATAGTCCCTCCCAGCTGTCACTATCCCAGACCCCTCCTTTAAAGTGCAGGCATTGTACTTCCCATTTCCTCACTCGTTGATAGGGAGTCACATGGTCATACGTCACGCGATAGGGTGATATCTTGTCCCTTTGTTCATAACACCTGAATACATACAGGATTATACCGCGGGTAATACACTAGTGTTTCTTTTCAACACTAGTTTTCCTAGTGGAGAGTGACAGTATTTCAGAGTTTACCGCACAAAGTCAGTATTTTCTTTGTTCTCAGCGGGAGATTTGTGATGTGTTTATGGTCTTATGTCTGAATTCAACCTAGCTTGTCGCCCTGCCCAAGCGCCCACAGTCAACCTCCGTTAAAAAAGAACTACTGAGTTCAGCTTTATATCTTTTCCTTACTACACATTGCAACAGTATTCAATACAAGAGGGTAGGTTTCTTGTTATCTAGCTATAGACTAGAATTCCTAATAGTCCCAACTAGTAGATAAAGTGGGGTGCAGGTTTTACCTAAAGCTATTTGCGAGGAAGGAAGAGTCGACTAGCCCCTTCCGGGAGGGCTAAGTCCCTCAGAGGGCTGAGGGGGGGCTGAGGGCTGAGAGAATTTTTTCCACAGGTTGAGGCAGCGGTAGTGTTGCTTGTGGCATTTAAGACGTTATCAGGTGTTATCACAACATGCTTCCTCTGCATGTTGTTTTGATCTCTGTCTCTGTCTCTCTCTCTCTCTCTCTCTCTCTCTCTCTCTCTCTCTCTCTCTCTCTCTCTCTCTCTTTCATTATCGGTCTCTACTACGCACTTATTAGACCGCAGCTTGTTTATGTCATCCAGTTTTGGTCTCAGACTAACAAAAAATACGAAGATTTACTGGAGTGGTGCAGACAAGAGCTACCAAGCTGGTACCATCACTGGAGAGGGTACAGAGAAGAGCTACCAAGCTGGTACTATCACTGGAGAGGGTACAGAGAAGAGCTACCAAGCTGGTACCATCACTGGAGAGGGTACAGAGAAGAGCTACCAAGCTGGTACCATCACTGGAGAGGGTACAGAGAAGAGCTACCAAGCTGGTACCATCACTGGAGAGGGTACAGAGAAGAGCTACCAAGCTGGTACCATCACTGGAGAGGGTACAGAGAAGAGCTACCAAGCTGGTACCATCACTGGAGAGGGTACAGAGAAGAGCTACCAAGCTAGTACCATTACTCAGTAAAAAACCTTATAAAGAAATACTCAAAATACAACTTTTTGTGTCTTAGGGAAGCAAGACTACGAGTAAATGTTATTGAAAGTTTCAATATATTGAATAAATTTGACACACTCAGACACGAAGAACTATTGAAAGTAAAGAATGTAGTCATAACTGACTCTCACTATCTCTCTCTCTCTCTCTCTCACTATCTCTCTCTTTCTGAGTATATGTGTGAATGTATGAAACTGGTTGCGTGTGAATATGAGTGTATTATTGTGAGAGTAATTATGAGTGTGAGTGAATGATTGTCTCAGCTTGACTGTGAGTGTAACTGTGAGTGTTAGTGTAACTGTGAGTATGAGTGAGAGTATAAGTGAGTGCGAGTGTAAGTGTGAGTGCAAGACAACAACCTACTCTCTGCCTTAGGGACTTGGGACCCGCCACTGCTACAGTGGGTGGCATTCTAGGTTGTTGTATTACCATGGATTATGAAAAACATGAAAATAGAACCAAGAGCAATATACCAACCTAGGACACATACAGACGATATAGTCCATGGATCATCATGGAAAGTCCAAAAAAAATTAGTAAGAAAGAGAACCATACAGAAACATATATTCACACACACACACACACACACACACACACACACACACACACAGGAGCACAGTGTGTGTGTGTGTATGAATGTCTGTGTGTGAGTGTGACAGAGTTATTGTGAGTGTGTGAGAGTGACAGTGTTATTGTGAGTGTGTGAGAGTGACAGTGTTAAAGTGAGAATGTGAAAGTGTCAGTGTTATTGTGAGTGTGTGAGAGTGACAGTGTTATTGTGAGTGTGTGAGAGTGACAGTGTTATTGTGAGTGTGTGAGAGTGACAGTGTTATTGTGTGTGTGAAAGGACTGAAGTTTTTTTTAGACTTTCCTGTAAACAAAAATATAATAAAAAACCGAGTATGGGAGAGATGTTCATATAAAAAGGAAAAGAAAATAATTAGTATTCTTGGCTCAATTCTTGCCATATATTATACAATCTTTCATAACACACATATATTGTTACAGTTATATCAAATACTTCTATTACAATTTGTCGTTGTCTATCATGATCCAAATGCAGAAAGTTTGTAATCCGAGTGAAACCTGGCTGAAAAAAATCTACGAACACCTCCCACCACCTCTTGACTGCCTCGACGGACATATCTTCGGCTCTTATGAGTCGCACGCTCATTTTCGGGCCTTTTTATACTCTTCTGATCCTTTTACTGTTGAGTCCTGATTGGCGGAGTTATTCTGAAGCTCCACCCATCACGTCCGCAGGGCCCTGATTGGCTATTTTTACATTAGACGATGTAGAAAAAGGACACGAATATATATATATATATATATATATATATATATATATATATATATATATATATATATATATATATATATATATATATATATATATATATATATATATATTATATAGGATGGAGGGAGGGGTAAAGGAGGTTTTGTGTGCGAGGAGCTTGGACTTCCAGCAAGCATGCGTGAGCGTATTTGATAGGAGTGAATGGAGACAAGTGGTTTTAGGACTTGTGCTGTTGGAGTGTAAGCAAGGAAACATTTATGAAGGGATTCAGGGAACCGGCAGACCGAACTTGAGTCCTGGAGATGGGAAGTACAGTGTCTGCACTCTGAAGGAGGGGTGTTAATGTTGTAACTGTAGTGTAAGAACGCCTCTGGCAAGACAGTGATGGAGTGAATGATGATGAAAGTTTTTCTTTTTCTGGCACCCTGCCAGAAAAAGATGTGTTAATATATATATATATATATATATATATATATATATATATATATATATATATATATATATATATATATATATATATATATATATATATGGTTGAGACAATGGTAGGGTTTGTTGAAACAATGGTAATGTTGATTGAAACAATGTTAGTGTTGGTTGAAACAATGGTAGTGTTGGTTGAAACAATGGTAGTGTTGGTTGAGACAATGGTAGTGTTGGTTGAGACAATGGTAGTGTTGGTTGAGACAATGGTAGTGATTGTAAGTGGCATTTCCAGTGAACCACGACTCATCGCGATCTGTTTCCTCTGTCGCTTTACTCATGATTCTATAACAATAATAATAATAATAGTAGTAGTAATAATAATAAAAATGATAATTATTTTTAAATAATTCTTAAGCACAATAACCATTATTTTCTTGTTTTAGTTAATGTCTTTTATGTCATCTTTCCATTGTATACGTTAAGATTAATGATCAGCAGCATCCTGTGTTTGTTTGTCTTTATCTTATCTCTCTCTCTCTTGGTCCTCAGAGTATTCAGAAGACAAATGCATAGAAAAGAAGCAAGGCTATTATTATTAATATGAAAACAAAATAATAAATAAAGAATCAAATGGCAATCTATTTACTCAGAAGTAGAAATTGAAATCCCGTTCTAACCATAAATAACACTAAAACACACACTTAGGTGAGTACACACACACACACACACACACATCAGATCTCCCACTTTCCCAACCCCAACATACCCCCCAGACTACGGTTTTAGAAAAGAAGTTAAAGGTTTGGTATACAAATGCAGATGGTATAACAAATAAATGTGAGGAGTGGCATGAAAGAATAAAGGAGACATCCCCAGACATAATAGCACTCACAGAAACGAAACTCACCAGGATGATAACAGATGCAATCTTTCCACCCGGATATCAAATCCTCAGGAAAGATAGAGGGAGCAGAGGGGGAGGAGGAGTTGCACTGCTCATTAAGAACAGGTGGGGATTTGAGGAAGTGGAAGGAATGGATGGAATGGGTGAAAGGGACTACATAGTAGGAACAATTCAATCTGAGGGCCATAAGGTGGTAATTGCTGTAATGTACAACCCGCCACAGAACTGCAGGAGGCCAAGAGAAGAATACGACGAGAGCAACAGAGCAATGGTAGACACACTAGCCGAGGTAGCCAGAAGAGCCCACATGGGGAGAGCAAAGTTACTAGTTATGGGTGATTTCAATCACAAAGAGATTGATTGGGAAAACCTAGAGCCCCATGGGGGTCCTGAATCATGGAGAGCCAAGATGATGGATGTGGTACTGGAAAACCTCATGCATCAACATGTTAGAACACTACCAGAGAGAGAGGTGGGGATGATCCAGCAAGACTGGACCTAGTATTCACCTTGAGTAGTTCGGACATCGAGGATATCACATATGAAAGGCCCCTTGGAGCTAGTGATCATTTGGTTTGTGTTTTGATTATATAGTTGAGCTACAAGTGGAGAGGAGCAGGAATAGGAAGGGAGAAACGAAACTACAAAAGGGGGACTACACAGGCATGAGGAACTTCCTACAAGACGTTCAGTGGGAGAGAGATTGGCAGGAAAACCAGTAAAAGAAATGATGGAATATGTGACAACCAAATGCAAAGAGGCAGAGGAGAGGTTTGTCCCCAAGGGAAACAGAAGTAATGGGAAGACCAGAACGAGTCCTTGGTTCAGCCAGAGGTGTAGGGAGGCAAAAAGTAAGTGTAATAGAGAATGGAAAAAGTACAGAAGACAAAGGACCCAGGAAAATAAAGAGATTAGCCGAAGAGCCAGAAACGAATATGCACAGGTAAGAAGGGAGGCTCAGCGACAATATGAAAATGATATAGCATCAAAAGTCAAGTCTGACCCGAAGCTGTTGTATAGCCACATCAGGAGGAAAACAACAGTCAAGGACCAGGTAATCAGGCTGAGAAAGGAAGGTGGGAGTTCACAATAAACGACCAAGAGGTATGTGAGGAGCTCAACATGAGATTTAAAAAGTATTTACACAGGAGACAGGAAGGACTCCAGGAATTCAGAATAGGGAGGTATACCAACAAGTGCTGGATGAAATACACACAACCGAGGAGGAGGTGAAGAAGCTGCTATGTGAACTCGATACCTCAAAAGCGGTGGGACCGGACAACATTTCTCCGTGGGTCCTTAGAGAGGGAGCAGAGATGTTGTGTGTGCCACTAACACAAATCTTCAACACATCCATTGAAACTGGGCAACTACCTGAGGCGTGGAAGATGGCAAATGTAGTCCCAATTTTTAAGAAAGGAGACAGACACGAGGCATTAAACTACAGACCTGTGTCACTGACGTGTATAGTATGCAAAGTCATGGAGAAGATCATCAGGAGGAGAGTGGTGGAGCACCTAGAAAGACACAAGCTTATAAACGACAACCAGCACGGTTTCAGGGAAGGAAAATCCTGTGTCACAAACCTACTGGAGTTTTATGACAAGGTAACAGAAGTAAGACACGAGAGAGGGGTGGATAGACTGCATTTTTGGACTGCAAGAAGGCGTTCGACACAGTTCCTCACAAGAGATTAATGCAAAAGCTAGAGGATCAGGCACACGTAACAGGAAAAGCACTGCAATGGATCAGAGAATATCTGACAGGAGGCAACAACGAGTCATGGTACGTGACGAGATGTCAGAGTGGGCACCTGTGACGAGTGGAGTTCCACAAGGGTCAGTCCTAGGACCTGTACTGTTTTTGGTATATGTGAATGACATAACGGAAGGGGTAGACTCAGAAGTGTCACTATTTGCAGATGATGTGAAGTTAATGAGAAGAATCAAATCAATCGAGGATCAGGCAGGACTACAAAGAGACCTGGACAGGCTGCAAGACTGGTCCAGTAAGTGGCTCCTTGAATTTAACCCTGCCAAATGTAAAGTCATGAATATCGGGGAAGGGCAAAGGAGACCGCAGACAGAGTATAGTCTAGGTGGCCAAAGACTGCAAACCTCACTCAAAGAAAAGATCTTGGGGTGAGTATAATACCGAGCACATCTCCTGAGGCACACATCAATCAGATAACTGCTGCAGCATACGGGCGGCTGGCAAACCTAAGAATAGCGTTCCAATACCTCACTAAGGAATCATTCAAGACTCTGTATACCATATACGTCAGGCCCATACTGGAGTATGCAGCACCAGTTTGGAACCCACACCTGGTCAAGCACGTCAAGAAATTAGAGAAAGTGCAAAGGTTTGCAACAAGACTAGTCCCAGAGCTAAGGGGATTGTCCTACGAAGAAAGGTTAAGGGAAATCGGCCTGACGACACTAGAGGACAGGAGGGTTAGGGGAGACATGATAACGACATATAAAATACTGCGAGGAATAGATAAGGTGGACAGAGACAAGATGTTCCAGAGAGGGGACACAGAAACAAGGGGTCACAATTGGAAGTTGAAGACTCCTATGAGTCAAAGGGATGTTAGGAAGTATTTCTTCAGTCATAGAGTTGTCAGGAAGTGGAATAGCTTAGAAAGCGACATAGTGGAGGCAGGAACCATACATAGTTTTAAGACTAGGTTTGATAAAGCTCATGGAGCAGGGAGAGAGAGGACCTAGTAGCAATCAGTGAAGAGGCGGGGCCAGGAGCTATGACTCAACCCCTGCAACCACAAATAGGTGAGTACAAATAGGTGAGTACACACACACACACTAGTAGCAACCAATGAGGAGGCGGGTCATGAGCTATGACACGACCTCTGCAACCACAATTAGGTGAGTACACACACAATCATTCACCAACTCACTCCCTCACTCAGTTACTCACCGCCTCACACATTAATTTTATTTACAATCTCTCTCTCTCTCTCTCTCTCTCTCTCTCTCTCTCTCTCTCTCTCTCTCTCTCTCTCTCTCTCTCTTATATATATATATATATATATATATATATATATATATATATATATATATATATATATATATATATATATATATATATATATACATATACCAGTGCTGGCTACTGAAATGATGTCCCCCCAGAGGTCAAAAACAAAACGATAACATCCAAAACAGACCAAAATAAAACAGAGAGCAGTGCATCTCTCCACAGTGATATACAATAAGTTTCACCTTTGCTCTACATACTGTTCAACTAGCGAAATAAAGCGCTTGTGAGAGATCAAAGTCTGAAAGATCAAAGCCGCCAGCATACCACCACACCAGCCTGTCCCTCCATTGCCCAAATAGTATGGATTTAAACGTTTCTCGATTATTTTCGACAGCAGTGTTGCCAGACGCGAACCTTAGTGAATTTCTTAAATACACGGTTTTTTGAGGGGAATAATTTACGTAGTTTAACGTAACTCAACCAGACTTAGAGTAGAACTAATAAAAAAAAATATATGAAAAGATTATTTCATAGGCCTACATAGTGATAACTCGAATTATATAAAAATATTTATTACTGATACACACACAAAAAATATATTTATACAAACCATTCTAGTTTGTATTGATCCAGATTTATCTCGCTAGTTAGCAGTAAATCGGTAATCTGTAGCTTAAAGATTTTTTTTAATATAAATTATATTATTAATTAAGTTTATTGCTCAGACTTGTCACTGAAGGTAATTGAAGTTTGTCTGTTTTTTTCCTTATGTAACAAAAATATTTGTTTTTATTCGTTTTAGCTCTGGTCGAGTTTGATAACAAGAAAAGTTATTTAAGAAAAACTTTATATACAGTATATGTAAGAAAGGCTTCATGTATGTGTGAGGAAGCCTTCATGTATGTGTGAGGAAGGCTTCATGTATGTGTGAGGAAGCCTTCATGTATGTGTGAGGAAGCCTTCATGTATGTGTGAGGAAGCCTTCATGTATATGTGAGGAAGCCTTCATGTATGTGTGAGGAAGCCTTCATGTATGTGTGAGGAAGCCTTCATGTATGTGTCAGTTAGTGAAAGCAAGAATATCACAGGTATTATCTATTACAAATATACAAATACATTAATAAGGCACAGAATGTGTGTGGCTTACAGCATTTTACTGAGAAGACGTTTCGCCCACCAGGGACATCGTCAGTTCTCCCTACAGAAGGAAACGTCGTGGCACTGTTGTGATCCTTGAAAGTGAGATCCTCAGACATTACCACTCCCAGGTCCCTCACATTTTTTTTCCGTTCTATTGTAAGATCAGGGTTTGTAATATACTCAGTTCTAGTTATTATTTCATCCAGTTTTCCATAACGGAGTAGTTGGAATTTGTCTTCATTGAACATCATATTGTTTTCCGTTGCCCTGCAGTATCCTTGCAGGGCAAGGATACTGCAGGGCAACAGTATCCTTGCCCTGCAAGGATGCTGTTGTCAGTCACATCCTGGAGATGTAAAGACCAGGTGGTCTGTTGTTAGTCACATCCTGGGGATGGAGAGAGAACCCACCGAGCGTAAGAAATATAAGCCACCCTGGCTTTCTTGGGTTATCCTTCTGGTGTTAGAAAACACTGGGTTAGTGAACCCCCCACAAAAAAAATATAGTTGTTGTTTTTCCTGTTGATTTTGGTGATTGTTTTGGTTGTTTGGTTAATACCGTTGTTGTTGTTGTTCTTCTTGATTTTGTCGTTATCCTTGCTGATTTTTATTTTATTTTATTATTGTTGATTTTAGTTTCGTCGTTGTGATTTTGTTTTTGTCGTTATTATGATAATTATAATTATTATCTTTATTATTACTACAATTACATTATTACTATTATTATTATTATTATTATTATTATTATTATTATTATTATTATTATTATTACCATAATTATTATTATTATTATTATTATTATTATTATTATTATTATTATTATTATTATTATTATTATTATTATTGTTGTTGTTATTATTAATCTTGTTAATAATATTATCATTTTTATTGTTATTCTAATTCTTCTTCTACTTCTTCTTCTTCTTCTTCTTCTTCTTCTTCTTCTTCTTCTTCTTCTTCTTATTATTATTATTATTATTATTATTATTATTATTATTATTATTATTATTATTATTATTATTATTATGATCATTATTATTATTTAATACGTGAGTGATGTCATCACAACACTCGCTGTAAGACCTTCTTCACCAGACACACCTATGCATTTTTGGCCTCCGTAATATCCAATCTCCAGGCAAATATCAATCAGTAATCACTAATACCGAGGCTATTGTTCCCCTGGCTCGCGTTATCACTAATTGCTCCAACTCTGGGGGTGAGTGAGCCTTTGACCTCCGGATAATTCATTCAGCTGGATAATACAGCCTGGGGGAAGGGAACTCGGGAGGGGACTGGGAAGGGGACTGGGGAGGGGACTGGGGAGGGGACTGGGGAGGGGACTGGGGAGGAAGGGCCAACAATGGCTTCAAGCCTCCCTGAACTTGAGGGATCCCTTCCCTCGGTTATCGTAATGATAGCAGTTCTTAAACTGAGGACAATGGCCTCGTGATGACGTCATTAACGATAGTTCCGAATGGATTATGCTCGTTATAAAAGGCCTCTTCATCACCTTTTTTTTTTTTCTTTTAACAACTAAAGACCGTAAATTTCATTACTATGGAGAACTGAGTATTAATTACCGTTTCAATGTTATTTACATAATGTTGAATTACACTACTAAAGGAGATTTACATAAAAAATTAATTACTGAGCCAAAGTAAGGTCAGACTGCTATCAGTCTGGCTTATTTCAGCTGGGGTCTTGTACACCTCTCCCCCAGGATGCGACCCACATCACTCGCCTGTCACTGCTAGGTGAACAGGGGGCAGCAGGTGCAAAGAAACATGGCTAACGTTTCCACGCGCACAGGGAGATCGAACCCTGGTCCCTCAGTGTGTGAGATAAGACAGCTACCATCTGAGCCACGAAGGAGTTTGCCAACTGTAAGCTTCTTTAGTTCTGGAACATTATGCTACATGTCAATAGCCTTTTCATAACACTTATTTCTCCCCTTTTGTATTTAGACCGTTCCATTAAGCGTTTTGTGAGTGGTTATAATGAACACACAAATTGATTTAACACGCTGTTCAGGACCACGTATTAAAGCTTGTTGATCTGGGTGTCTAAACTTGTGTCGGTTTCAGCTTTGGTTATGCAGATATTTAACCATATATACCACAGAAAACTACCATCACTACTGCTATAATACTACCACTACGGCTGCTACTACTACTACTACTACTATTACTATTACTACTGCTACTACTACTATTACTACTGCTACTACTGATACTACTATTACTACTCCTACTACTACTATTACTACTGCTACTACTATTACTACTGCTACTACTACTGTTACTACTGCTACTATTACTACTGCTACTGCTAGTACTGATACTACTATTACTAATCCCTCTAGGATTTTCAAATTGTATATTATCATGTATCTCTGTCGCCTGCGTTCCAGGGAATACAAATCAAGGGACTTCAACAGTTCCCAGACTCTTATGGGAAGATTTGGGACCTTCATGGGGAAATATAAATATGGTGAGCAAAGTTGGTGGAGAAAGTTAAGAGAAACTTGTTACAAACAAGGTATTTGAAAACAATAAACGATATGTCTCTTGTATACAAATGAAAAACTTCGTCAGGGAGGTATAATATTCGTCAGGAAACAGGACAAGTGTTTCCTGACGAGTGTATTAGTCATATGATGACCCACAGCTGCTGGAGCTTTTGGTCATCTGACCGAGGCCTTCCGCTGGCTTACTGGTCCACCTCTTTAAAAATCATGGTTATGATTATAACCCTTATTTACCTTAACTTCATCAGGGACCCACCATAAAAGATGGGAGGCGAAGAAACGACAAATACACAACTAGGTATTCATCTTGAGCGAAACGTTGTCAGGGTAAGAGCTTGCTCCCCGCCTGTTTTTTCTTCGTATCTATTAGCACTAAGCCTATTTCTGAGTTAAATAAACTAACTGATGGAGAGAATCGAGTCATGTCAATCCTGTCATTACAATTTCTCGAGTCATTCATAACAACTTTGATGGGACTTAGGCTAGAGTAAGTCACAGCCATTCTGATGTGAGATTCGTCTGTAGAAACTGCACATGTGGTCACAGCTGGGACCTTGCTAATCTTCCTAGAGTCAATGGTAATGCAACTAGCTGGGCGAATCTCATTAGGCTGGGATGTTACAGTGAATAGTAGACTGGCCTTCTGGTTTCAGGACTGGCTTGCCATAGGTTCTAATCTCTCTCCTTTCAGTTGCCCATATCTGTCTCTACGGATGAAGTGAAGATAGTAAAAGGAACCATCCTGACGGGGATAGATTCCCTGAAGATAAACTGATTGTTCGAAACAGTGACAGCTCAAGTTTCATCCGAACATGAACATTGCAAAACGTTGCCGGGACAAAGACAGTGTTCCGGTTTTCCCTTGAAAATTAATATTTTCAAGGGAAAAAAGAGGAGCACTGTGTTTGTGATGGCTGTGTCGGTCAACGGAAACCAACAGCAACAACTTGGCTGAACAGGCAGTCAAGACAAAATCCGAGGGTAAAAACAACCACACAAAGAAAAAGACAAAGATTTATTCCAGCATGATACAATATGTGTATGAAGAAAACCCATAGTTATGCAGGGCATTTCGGGCATCATAAGATCAGGAAAAACGTAGAATAGGAAGAGTAAAGAAAGGGGGAATATGATGGGATAGGAGAAGAGGATAGGAGACAGAATCTCTTTAAAAACCTATGATGTAAACAACACGTCGAGCACATCATTTGCATTTGCGATCTTCTCGCACTAAGCGAGGAATTAACAACAGCTCGACTCTCAGCTTGTCCCTTCGATTCCCTTTGGGAAGAAAAAACTACTTCCATCCACGATGCAGTCACAGTGAATGAAGATTAAGCCACTTCCTGGTAAAGCCACTGGGCTGACGGAAAGGGCTGTGACCATCCATAGGAACGCCCTGCGCATCACCAACCTACCAGGATTTTGAAGTCGTTCCATCACTGACACTGAGAGCGAAGTCAGTGTTCGTCAAGAAGCTGGACCGTGACATTACCTGCCGATCAACAAGCGACCTGAGGAACCTCCTCGGAGACCAGAACGACTGTGCCAAAGTAGATGATCACTTGCTTAGTGCTCAAGATTATATTCACAGAGATCTCCATGGCCTCTCAAGCTCTCGTCGAAGCTCTTTGCATCTCTTTCTACAACATCAACCCAAGAAACACTGAACCAGAGTGCCACCATCACATTACCCAGTGTTGATAAGTATAACACATGAGCAACAGTTAGGTAACTTCATTCTGTAACGTTTCGCCTACACAGTAGGCTTCTTCAGTCGAGTACAGAGGAGGCAACAGATGCAGCAGAGATGTAAAGACAATGTAATCAGTCCATCACCCTCGAAGACGTAGTTTTGAGGTGGTCAGTCCCTCAGCTTGGCTGAGGGAGTAACCACCCCTATGGAGCTTGTTGAATTGGAAGGCCCAGGGATGCGAGGACATGCTTAACATTAAGTCATATTACCCCTTCTGTCTTAGGGTGGTAAGGAAGAGGAATGATCTAGATATTTAATCTCAGACACAATTTCAAGTGTAGGTATGGCAAGACTCAAGAGAACGAGACTAAGTAACTCCTCTCAGTATAGATAAGGAGTCCGAGTGAGAATCAATGAATTGACCCCCCCCAAAAAAAATATGTGAGCACACACACACACACACACACACACAAACACATACACACACACTCACTTTACCTTCCATCAACACATCTAATTACAGAAAAACTTTATCCTTGCTAATAAGAAGGGCGTCGCACAATTTTGGCGCCGTCTTTGAAAACGAAGGAAGAGGAAATTAACTTTTTAGTAATTAGAAGTTTGTGAGGAAATGCTGAGATGATGGAATTTAAGTTGCCCTTCTGTGAAACGAAGTCTCGAAACCAACCCTGGTATATCTGTCTCCGCAAGCAGGCAACTGATTCCCAGTGCAAGGTTTGGGGAAGGTACATATGGATTTCGTGTACCCCAAGCACACAAAATGAGTCGTCGTAGTTCGTTCTGTTATATGCAGGAGACGATAAGAATCTTCACAAAACCTTCTACTAACGATTAGAGAATTTCAGTGTTGGCCCGACATTCACTGGGTAAACACACACTCCATGAGACGGGAAATATAAGGCAGGGTGTGTTCAGACTCTGCTTGACTCTGGTTAGTTGTGTGTTCAGATTCTGGTTGACTCTGGTTAGTGGTGTGTTCAGACTCTGCTTGACTCTGGTTAGTTGTGTGTTCAGATTCTGGTTGACTCTGGTTAGTGGTGTGTTCAGACTCTGCTTGACTCTGGTTAGTTGTGTGTTCAGATTCTGGTTGACTCTGGTTAGTGGTGTGTTCAGACTCTGCTTGACTCTGGTTAGTTGTGTGTTCAGATTCTGGTTGACTCTGGTCAGTGGTGTGTTCAGACTCTGCTTGACTCTGGTTAGTTGTGTGTTCAGATTCTGGTTGACTCTGGTCAGTGGTGTGTTCAGACTCTGCTTGACTCTGGTTAGTTGTGTGTTCAGATTCTGGTTGACTCTGGTCAGTGGTGTGTTCAGATTCTGGTTGACTCTGGTTAGTGGTGTGTTCAGACTCTGGTTGACTCTGGTCAGTGGTGTGTTCAGATTCTGGTTGACTCTGGTTAGTAGTGTGTTCAGACTCTGGTTGACTCTGGTCAAGGTCAGAGAGGAGTGACACAATCTAACCTTAATTCCCCTTGATACCGTCAGAACTTCCTCTATGATCACAAATGCCTCTACACAACCTGAATCTACTGACACCATCAACACCTGCTAACACCAGCAACATCTGCTAACACTAGCAACTTCTGCGCACACCAGCAACAGTTGCTAACACAACCAACACCTGCTAACACCAGCAAAACCTGCTAACACCAGCAACACCTGCTAACACTAACAACACCTGCTAACATCAGCAACACCTGCTAACACCAACAACACCTGCTCACACCAGCAACAAGGCCCTCCTGGGCTACTTGACCGCCTGGGCCTCCAGTCTCCTCTTGTTAATTCATTTACCTCTCCTGTTGATCTTGTTATGTTAATTTCATCAGCGACGCTACTCCGTGTGTGTGTGTGTGTGTGTGTGTGTGTGTGTGTGTGTGTGTGTGTGTGTGTGTGTGTGTGTGTGTGTGTGTGTGTGTGCGTGTGCTGGAGTTGCAGCATGAATGGAAATAGCTGAGAGTGAAAACTTTTTCCAGAGCGAGAGAGTAAGAAGAGAATGACTGAAGAGTAAAAAATAAATTTTCAAGAATGAAATATATACCTCGCGATTA
>WNWK01001221.1:190000-257500 GCA_009830355.1 Cherax destructor | reverse complement strand
TCTCTCTCTCTCTCTCTCTCTCTCTCTCTTTCTCTCTCTCTCTCTCTCACTCTCTCCTGCTGTTGGCACACGCTAGAAGAAAGTCTTAATTAAACGTCCAATTTTTCCAGCCTTCTTTAAGTGAGGTTCTTGGTTTTAGAAAACCTAATTGAAGAACACAAACGAAATCTCAGGATGGCGAGAATATTCATTTTGTTTGGTGAAATGGGCGAAATGTGTTGAGTGTGCGAAATGTGTTGGGTGTGCTAAAAGCGTTGAGGGTGCAAAATGTGTTAGGAGTCGGAAATGTGTTGAGTGTGCGAAATGTGTCGAAAATTTTCAATATCTTGGACCCCACCTCCTAAAGAGCTGTTAGCTCAATATCCTCTGTTCTTGTCATACCTACTCTTGAAACTGCGTACCCTGTTTGTCTCCATCACCTCTGCCTTAATGCTGGTGAAGCGCTCTTGATCCAAGGAATGGAGCTCACTCTATTCCCCTCACCAGATTAAATTTTTTTAGAGGCTTCGATTCCCATTGGCAAGGAAAGCGCTAAATCCGTAGGGAATCATGCATCGCCTGGGAGATAGATGCCAGTTAGGTTTAATTCGAGGGGAAAGGAGATCTGCAGTTCCTTGGATCGAGAGCCCTTCACAGGCACCAAGGGACATGTCCTCAAAGTAACAAAGTATAATATACAACAGCAGCAGCAAAAACAACAATAGCATTAACAACATCAACAAACAACAACACCGAAGACCAACAACTAGCAGCACCAAATACAAACAACAGCACACGACAAACACAACAAACAGACAAACAACAATCACAAACACTTCAGTCGGTCAAGTCCAGGGGACGTAAAGTCACCTCCTGTCAAAGAACACATGTCGGTCTCCGACAGTAATTACATGTCAAGGAAAAAAATCTTTTTGTAATCATGAGTTGTGTTGACTTGCCTCTGGTTAGTCCCTAGTACTGGCTGGCTGTCTGGCTGGCTGGCTGCCTGTCTGGCTAGCTGGCTGGCTGGCTGGCTGCCTATCTGGCAGTGTGGCTGGCTGGCTGGCTGGCTGGGTGACTGGCTGGCTGGCGGCGCTAGTTTAGCTTAAAACGCCTTGTCTCTTATCAGTTTTCTAGCAGTGTAATGATTGCGTGATTCTAGTATCGTGTAGCAGCTGCTCTCTGATTTCCACTGAGTTTTCTAGTTTTGTGAGTGGGTTGTCTAGATTACATTGAATTTTCTAGTATAGAGTAGCAAGTGTTTCGTTCCCATTGTGGTTCCTAGTATTGCGTAGCAGTTGTTTGCTTTCTGCTTTAATCACTTATATGTACTCACCTATATGTGGTTGCAGGGGTCGAGTCACAGCTCCTGTCCCCGCCTCTTCGCTAGTTGCTAATATAATTGTTAGCAGATATTAGCGTTGTTTCTCTCCTGCTTCTTCTCTTCTACCTTCTTAATTCTTTATTTTCTTCCCGGTCTTCAATATATTTTCTTATTCTTCATCTTGTTGTTGCTTTTCTCATTATTATGATTTCACATTCTTCTTAATTTTGTTTTTCTTTTGTCTATTATTTTTTCCACGATTTTATAATTTTTTTCATGATTGTGTTCTGTTTCTGTGTTTATCATTAATATTATTCTGTTATGCCAAATTATTCACAATTATTACAACTGCCTTTGCAGAAAAAACACCTGAATAATCTCAGTGGATATCAAGTGCGTTTCCAAGGTCTTCTGTCCCCTTCATCAATTTTCATAACCTTGCATTTGTTGGGGTTCTGTGTGAGTGTGCGTGCGTGTGTGTGTGTGTGTGTGTATGTGTGTGTGTGTATGTGTGTGTGTGTGTTTGTGTGTGTGTGTGTGTACTCACTTATTTGTACTCACCCATTTGTGGTTGCAGGGGTCAGTTCGCAGCTCCTTGCCTCGCCTCTACGCTGGTCGTTACAAGGTCCACTCTCTCCTGCACCATGACATTTATCGTACCTCTTTTTAAAACTATGTACGAATCCTGCCTCCATTACATCACTCTCCAGACTGTTCCATTTCCTGACAACTCTATGACTGAAGAAATACTTCCTAACATCCTTGTCAGCCCTTGATGCTGTGTCTCATCTCCGGAACATCCTGTCTCTATTCACCTTTTCAATTCCTCTCAGTATTTTAAATGTTGTTATCATGAGTGTGTGTGTGTGTGTGTGTGTGTGTGTGTGTGTGTGTGTGTGTGTGTGAGTGTGTGTGTGTTTATAATTGGATAATTAACTCAGTCCTCAAGCAGCAAATTCGAACGACATTTTTATTTTCCTGGATAATTTAAATTCCATTCTCGCTTACCACTGTTCTTGCTCGTTTCTTTAACCAGGTTGATTCTTAGAGAGCCATCGTGGAACACTGCAGTGGAACACTACAGTGGAACACTACAGTGGAACACTGCAGTGAAACACTGCAGTAGATCCACAAGCCCATGCCAGGCAGGTCCAACTTGCACCCACTAACACCCACTCATCCCGGAAAAATAAACACGAATGCAGCAAAATGCGATCATTTATTGACAACGTTTCGCCCGCTGAGTGGGGCTTTATCAAGTCACAAACAGATCTACCAGGATAAAGAGTACATGAGTGTACACAGTGTGGAGAGTCAGGGGGAGATATGTTGGGTAGGTTGGAGGTGAGACGAACCTACTTACCTGGGAGACTTCCACTCATCTACAACTCTATTGCCAAAGCAATACTTCCCCATATTCTTACTATTTTCTCTTTATTCTTCTTTATCCATTCTCTTGCTATGTACACCCTTCTCTTATCATCATTCTCTTCCCTGTCTTTCTTCTTTTTTTATTGAATATCCTTCCTCCTCTATCTTCTTCTCTCCTTCCTAAGTACACGTAGATTACCAACCATTGATGCTGCTGTAGATCTCTTCATCCATGGAAGTGGAGCTTCCCTCCCCTTCCCTGGATCAAACCTGATTATCTCCCGTTTCTTAGGCGCTATATGACCCAACGGGCTTACAGCTTCCACATCATTATAATAATAACAATAATAATAATAATAATGCCAATGATAATAATAATAATAATTATTAATAATAATGCTAATAATAATAGTAATAATAATGGCAATAATAATAATAATAATAATAATAATAATAATAATAATAATAATAATAATAATAATAATAATAATAATAATAATAATAATAATAAATAATAATTAATAATAATAATAATAATACCAGTAATAATAATAATCAGCGCCTAATAAAACATTATTTCATATTCTGAACAAAATTTTACTCAATAAACAGTTTTTTGTTTTTTACTAATTTCTTTCAATTTTCTAAATAACCCACACGGGTTTAGCGCTCCCTCCTTTTAATACAATGATCGAAATTATTCAATAAAAATTCTGTTTATTTTCGCATTTTTTTTATTAAGAAAAGCATACAAATTTATATATATAAAAAATTATATAAGGGGGAGGTTCCTTGATGTTGATGAAGGTCTCTTGTTCCACGGAATTGGAGCCGCCCATCGCTTCCTCGGATCAAACGTGATAACTCTTGCGGGTTTAGAGCTTCTCCTGGGTAAGGATGTGCGTAGGAATTAAAATGAATGGAGTGTGGAATATGTGGGATGAGAGTGCACTCTGTCACTCTGAGAGTGACAGAGTGCACTCGAAGGTGCCATTCACCCAGAGATATCATTCACTCTTAGAGTGACACTGTCTGCACTCAGCTATACCATTCCTATATACATTTCAATGTATATGAAATGCTTAACTATACACATAATTTATACAGCTGTATTAAATAACATTAATAATAATAATAATAATAATAATAATAATAATAATAATAATAATAATAATAATAATAGGCCTACTGGCTCATGCTAGGCTTATCCAGTGAGTGTCAGCAAAGGATCCTCTAATCTGTACCCTCGTGCATATTTATGTAGTGCCGAATAGGTAAAACTTGCGATTTTCGCTTAAATAGCAACGCACTTCTTGCCGAATAAGGCAAACGAAAATTTGTGTTTGCAATAATTTCGCAAAAATCATTCTGAACCTAACGAAAAAAATATATTTAATTGTGTTTGTTTATTATTAAATTATTGTAAACTTATCTAAAATATATTTAGTTGGATTAGGCTAAATTAAATTGCGCTTGTTATAATAAGGTTAGGTAAGTTTTCTAAGGTTATTTTGGTACAAAATTATTAATTTTTACATTAACATAAATGAAAAAAATATATCTTTAAACGTATAAGAGAAAATTTTAGAAAGGAGTAATTTTTAAATGAGTTCTTGCTAATTGACCAGTTTTACCTATTCGGCATATATATATATATATATATATATATATATATATATATATATATATATATATATATATATATATATATATATATATATATATATCTTGTCGTTTAACTGACGTTATTAAGTTATTAAGCGAAAACATAATAATGAGGATATTTTATATTTCTCTCTCTCTCTCTCTCTCTCTCTCTCTCTCTCTCTCTCTCTCTCTCTCTCTCTCTCTCTCTCTCTCTCTCTCACACACACACATATACATGCACATATACATATACGTACATAAATATGCATATATTTTGTACTAATTATTTTACCTCACTGTATTTTGCAGTTGACAGTCGCCTATTGTATCACATTTGTCTTATTACGAAATAAAACTGGTTCTAAATAAAATAAAAAGGGCGTTTTTAACATTAATGATTTTTATTCAGGGTTTCGAGTGGCTGGGGGTTTAGGGGGAGGGAAGGGGAAAGGGGAAGGAGGGAAGGGGAGAAAGGCAAGGAGGGGAGACGGGGTGTGTAGTTCAGGCAGTAGGTGGTGCTCCACTCCCTGTGTAATTAAGGTAATTCAATGTAATTTAGAGTCTCATGCTCTCCACCCATTACTTTGTTACCTCTGTGTAATCTTTGCGTCTATCAGGCTCTCTTGTGCTGATCGTAGGGGGGCTGAGCTAAAGCTCCTGGGCTACACTTTTAGTGTGAGGGGTGGTTGAGGTATAACTCCATGGCTCTATTTCTAGTGTAAGGGGAGTTGAGGTACGGCTCCTGGGCTCCCCGTCGTAACTGCTAACCAAGCCTAATACGTCAGGTTGTATTTACATAATATCTACAGAATGTAATTATCTCTCACTACTTATCCCAATTAAGGTAATTACAGATTTGTAATTAAAGGTTTGTGATTACGAGGGATGAGTTACGTTCCTGGTGTTACGTATATATGCATACATATTTCTGTTATATATATATATATATATATATATATATATATATATATATATATATATATATATATATATAAATATGTACATGTTTTACATGAAGTTATATCCTTTAAGGCGGTACCTTGATGCTATTGAGAGGCTCTTGATTCAAGGAACTTGGAGTTAGCCTAACCCTTTCGCTCATGAAACCTGATCATTTCCTATTCTCCTGTAACGGGTTTAGAGCTTTCTCAAAAATAATAATAATAATAACAACAATTAAAATATATTTACTAATAATTAATAATAATAATTACTATTATTATTAATACTGTAATAACAATATTAATAATAATAATAATAATAATAATAATATAAGCGTTTGACCATCCATTTCTTTCATGTAGTAATTTTTTGCTCAAGTCCAGCAATTCAGATTTGATATTCGCGATTTTGCTGACGTGAAGCCAAAATGTTAATCAATCAGCTTGTTTTTGCTCCCCAGGTGTTTTGTCCTGTTCTATTATTTTTTTCCCCCCAGTGATGTGCCTTATGTTTACGTGTGTTAGTTACTGGCTGTCAAAGGCACTTGTCAATTGGCACTTGGATTGTTTTGTTGCATATGACCGTCAGTGTTTTAGGTGTGTGTGTGTGTGTGTGTGTGTGTGTGTGTGTACTCACCTAGTTGTACTCACCTAGTTGTACTCACCTAGTTGTGGTTGCAGGGGTCGAGTCATAGCTATAGCCCCACCTCTTCACTGGCCGCTACTGGGTCACTCTCCCTGCGCCATGAGCTTTATCATGAGTGTGTGTGTGTGTGTGTGTGTGTGTGTGTGTGTGAGTGTGTGTGTGTGTGTGTGTGTGTGTGTGTGTGTGAGTGTGTGTGTGTGTGTGTGTACGTGTGTTTAATACAAGACATACGTATAATAATATGCAAAAAAACACATTAAAAACGGATTCTCACTTACCAAACACCAGTGTGTCAGATCAAGGTTTCGCTGCTTTTGTTGTTACATGGACTTGTATGGATCCTTTTTTTGGCTTTTTATTATTTTTTTGGCTTTTTGTTGATTGCTTTATTTGTACTGTTGAGTTGATCTGTGTTGTGCCTGCCAGACCTCTCTGCAACAAGGAAGGTAGTGACGTATTAGATGAAAAGAGTGAAGATTAGGGAAGGAAGGGAAGAAGGAAGGGAGGGAAGGATGGATGGAGGGAAGGAAGGAGCGAGGGAGGAAGGAGAGAGAGAGAGAGAGAGAGAGAGAGAGAGAGAGAGAGAGAGAGAGAGAGAGAGAGAGAGAGAGAGAGAGAATGGCAGCAAGGGAGGTTAAAAAAGATGGTAGAAGCGTGGAAGAATAAAACAAGATGAAGATAGTGGAACAGATAAATAGAAGAAGATAGTGGAACAGATAAATAGAAGAAGATAGTGGAACAGATAAATAGAAGAAGATAGTGGAACAGATAAATAGAAGAAGATAGTGGAACAGATAAATAGAAGAAGATAGTGGAACAGATAAATAGAAGAAGATAGTGGAACAGATAAATAGAAGAAGATAGTGGAACAGATAAATAGAAGAAGATAGTGGAACAGATAAATAGAAGAAGATAGTGGAACAGATAAATAGAAGAAGATAGTTCCTCTCAGCAGTCATCCTAGGAATAGACTCCCAAGTCATGTGCTATCTGTTCTTTTCAACGTACATCCATATGCATGTACACTCACACGTTCTCTCGCGAATGATAATGTTGAACGTGTCTCACCTCAGCTCTTCGGGGCCAGGAGCTCTTGCTTCCTCTTCTTCAGGACCTGACGAAGGCCCCTGAAGCGCAGCCTTCAGACTTGTGGATGTTGGTGATGGCAGCTGGGAGCACAAACCTGAAGATATATATATATATATATATATATATATATATATATATATATATATATATATATATATATATATATATATATATATATATATATATATATATATATATATACATATTCCACTTGACGATTTATATATGAAAAACATATAGCATCACTTGCACAGCTGCGTTTGTTAACAAAAAATGGATATTTTGGCTTCTGCTTTTAAAATCTCAGAGAAGTTAAAGTTTTGTGAAAGTGTGATGGGAATGTGTCAGTGTCTCTGAAGAGGTTTTTTTTGTTGTTATTTGTTGATGCTTTTTTTATTCTTGTTAGTTGTTGTTGTTGTTTGTTGTAGTGGTCGTTGTTGCTGTTGTTGTTGTTGATGTTGTTGTTGTTGTTGCTGTTTTTGCTGTTTAATTATAATTATTATTATATTCTGAGTTGTATTTTTGAAACTTAGATTGAGTTGTTGAATTGTGGCACTCACAGCGGTATGGAGGTGGGCAGTGCTAGGAGAAGGCTGGCACTGGTGCAGATGTCTAATTGCAGCTATTTCCTGGCACTCCCGGTACTGGTGTGGCAACTGGGACGACGTGGTGTGTACTGGGAAATTTGCTTCCCTCTCATATCCATGGTAGTGGAGTGGGAACTGTGGAGTTGTGGGGACTGGATGTATCACCTCGCTCTCACACGCACGATACTGGTGTGGAAACTGGGGGGTGGTGGGTACTGGAAGCCTTTCCTCCCTTTCACACCCACGATATTGGTGTGGAAACTGGGGGATGGTGGGTACTGGAAGCCTCTCCTCGCTCTCACACTCACGATACTGGTGTGGAAACTGGGGGGTGGTGGGCACTGGAAGCCTTTCCTCCCTCTCACACCCACGATATTGGTGTGGAAACTGGGGGGTGGTGGGTACTGGGAGCTTTATTTCCCTCTGTGGCTCCCAGTACTGGTGAGAGAGTTTGGGTGTTGTGGTTGGTGGCATCACTGCTTCTCGTTCACACCCTCTACAAGACTCCCTCAGAGGTATAACATCAGGCTCCATATCGTTCTCACTCTTCACCTGTAGGAAAGAGAAGATGTGATTAGAAAAATATCTCTGTTCGTGTAGCCAAGCCCTCAACAGCAAATAATAGTACTAGTTCTAGTAGTAATAGTAGCTGAGGTAATAGTGATGGTTGTAGTATTTTGAGCCCAATACTAATCTATATTTAAGTGGTAGTCCACCCATATGTTTTCTTAGTTTCGTTCAGACCCTATTCTTCTTTGCCTCTCTTCCTTCAGTCATTCCTGCAGCAGCAGAATTCGGCGCAGAAGCAATATTATAAACAGTGGGAATAATGGTACAAGCAGCATCAGCAGAAACAGTAGCAGTACTAGCGGCAGTAGAGGAAGAATCATCAGCAGTGAAAGCAGATACAGTAGCATTGCAATGAGAAGCAGAAAAGGGAGCAGCAACAGTAATTGCAGGAGTAACGGTAGTAGGAGCACCAGACACAGCAACGGTATCAACGGCAGCATCAGCAGCAGTAAGAACAGCAGTAGCATCAGTAATAGCAGCAGCAGCTGCTGCAACAGCAGTATTATCAGGGAAAAGGAGATAATCAAATACCAGAAGCAAACAACAGGAGGAAACAAAGAAAGTTTACTTGTGTGTTGAGCAACGGCACCAACGGAAGATTTATAACGGGATTTTATCAAAACAAAACCATTAGTCTTATCCAACTACTTAAATTTCAAATATTTTTCCAGCACATTAATTATTGTGGAAGGCTCTTGCTTTAATAATTCTCACTCACTGCTTTTTGTTATTGTGTGTCAGTATGTGTAATGACTCTATGTCTATGTATATCTCTCTCTCTCTCTCTCTCTCTCTCTCTCTCTCTCTCTCTATGTCTATCTATTTCTTTCTCCACTCACCTGCAAAGCCCTTTCAGAGCATTTAGTATCGTGTTCTTTCACCACTAGCGAAGTCGGAACGACAACGCACACCGACGACTCTCTGGTTCCACACGACCCTTCCAACGTATCATCGTGGCTGTCATCCATTGGGGCTGAGTCGGGGTCTGACGACCTCCTCCTCCTCCTCCTCCTCCTGTAGGTCATAATCCCCAGCAGGAGCAGCAGGAGGATGGTCATCAGGAGGAGCAGGCTGCAGCCCAAGACGAGGAGGAGTAGCGCGGTGGATGGACTTCGAGTCAGCATCTCCAAGAACGATTTGCTTTCAGACTCGAAGTCCTCGGTTCCTTCGGCAGCGTCTCCCGCGCCGATTACCGTTTGTCCTCCGTCGCGGACTTCCGCTTCCAAAGGACCGTCTGAAGAGGAGATGGAACTTAAATGCAGAAGACACACATACACACACACACACACACACACACTCACAATCTGGAGAGTGATGCAGTGGAGGCAGGATCTATACATAGCTTCAAGAAGAGATACGATAAAGCTCATGGAGCAGGAAGAGAGTGAACCTAGAAGCGACCAGCGAAGAGGCGAGGCCAGGAGCTGTGACTCGACCCCTGCAACTACAAACAGGTGAGTAGAGATAGGTGAGTATACACACACACACAAACACACATAATCAAAAAGAACCTCACCCATATGAAGTCATATCAGACACATGATAAAGCCTCACATAGGCGAAACGTCGCACTAATAAAGGTCTCCTTTATTTTGTATGTCTTTTTCTAACTTGTTGGCTACGACATACTTCAACTGCTACATAGTCATATTAGCTTTACTGAAAGATAGCTCACATGACTCACTTTAAAACTGATAGACATAGCTGGCTTTAAACCTTACTGACCTATTTTTTTCTCTTTAAACTAACAGACAGCTATAATAAAAGTCAATAATGATAACTAATTAAAACTAATCGGCGAGACTTTCAGTAAAGCTGTCAGATATTACTATGTAAAACAATGTATGTGACTCTCTTTAAAACTATTGAATATGACTGTTTTTAATAATATGACTATTTTTAATATGACTATTTTTAATTTGACTATTTTTAATTTAACTATTTTTAGTATGGCTGTTTTAATGACTCTTTTTAATACTTCTACCACTGACCATGGAGGTGGTGTCTACTACCACTATCCATGGAGGTGGTGTCTACTACCACTATCCATGGAGGTGGTGTCTACTACCACTATCCATGGAGGTGGTGTCTACTACCACTATCCATGGAGGTGGTGTCTACTACCACTGACCATGGAGGTGGTGTCTACTACCACTATCCATGGAGGTAGTGTCTACTACCACTGACCATGGAGGTAGTGTCTACTACCACTGACCATGGAGGTAGTGTCTACTACCACTGTCCATGGAGGTAGTGTCTACTACCACTGACCATGGAGGTAGTGTCTACTACCACTGACCATGGAGGTAGTGTCTACTACCACTGTCCATGGAGGTGGTGTCTACTACCACTGTCCATGGAGGTGGTGTCTACTACCACTATCCATGGAGGTGGTGTCTACTACCACTATCCATGGAGGTGGTGTCTACTACCACTATCCATGGAGGTGGTGTCTACTACCACTATCCATGGAGGTGGTGTCTACTACCACTATCCATGGAGGTGGTGTCTACTACCACTATCCATGGAGGTGGTGTCTACTACCACTGACCATGGAGGTGGTGTCTACTACCACTATCCATGGAGGTAGTGTCTACTACCACTGACCATGGAGGTAGTGTCTACTACCACTGACCATGGAGGTGGTATCTACTACCACTGTCCATGGAGGTGGTGTCTACTACCACTGACCATGGAGGTGGTGTCTACTACCACTAACCATGGAGGTGGTGTCTACTACCACTGACCATGGAGGTGGTGTCTACTACCACTGATCATGGAGGTGGTGTCTACTACCACTGACCATGGAGGTGGTGTCTACTACCACTGACCATGGAGGTGGTGTCTACTACCACTGACCATGGAGGTGGTGTCTACTACCACTGACCATGGAGGTGGTGTCTACTACCACTGACCATGGAGGTGGTGTCTACTACCACTGACCATGGAGGTGGTGTCTACTACCACTGACCATGGAGGTGGTGTCTACTACCACTGACCATGGAGGTAGTGTCTACTACCACTGACCATGGAGGTAGTGTCTACTACCACTGACCATGGAGGTGGTGCCTACTACCACTGATCATGGAGGTGGTGCCTACTGCCACTAACCGTGAAGCTGGTAGACTGAGCCATTGGTGCCCAGGCTGGAGATGGTGAAACGAGTTTCGCTCCTTAAGCCCCTGTCGTTGACAGCTGTGATCACCACCTGGTACTTCCCCGCTTCCTTCAGTCCTTCCACCTGTGATATATGAAGCGGTAAAACTTGTGAGTGCCTCATCTAGCGCATAGTGAAGGCTCGATCCTCCGTCCGCTAAACGCGAGACAGCCATATTTGAGACTGTGTCATAGCATCGCTACTTCTCTTGTGGTTAGTCTTGTAGGAAAGGTCAGGGTCATGCTAGGCCAGCTTAGAGGAACCCAGGTGAAGTTAGAAGCCAGGTCAGGTTACAGTGGAAGAAACCAGGTCGTGTCAGCTTAGAGGGAAGGCGGTCATGGCATTTTAGATAAGGTTAGGAGACACCAGGTCAGGTCATAATAGGGCAAGAAGATGACTCTCCAGACTCTGCGGCTGAGACAAAGTTTCCGAGGGAAAACTAGATTAATACACTTAATGTTGGGGAAATGATGGAGAAGGAGAAGGAAGAGGGAGAGAGAAGCGTTTGGAAAAGAGAGGAGGAGGAGGAGGAGGAGGAGGGGCAGGGGAAGAGGAATAGGAAGAGGACGACAAAGACGACTGGAAGATAATAATGTGGGGTCATCAGGAAGGCGAAGCCGCCAGGCAGAAGGAAGACGCCAGTAATCCCTAAAGTTGTGTGTGTTAAATGACACAGAAGAGACTTCAATTAAACTTATTAAATCATTGTAACCAATGAAAAAGCAAGGGAAGGGAAGAAGCTTTTTTTTATTTGATTCGTTTTAATTATTATATGAAAAAAAACATAAAAGTTATAGAATAAAAAGTTTTCTAAATCGAGGTAGAATTAAAAAATACATAAATTTTTTTTTTCTTGTTTACTGGTCGGAAAAATCAAGGCCTTAATGTTAGAATGGCTGCCTTCCCCTTCCTCGGATCAAACCTGATTATCTTCCATTCACCAGGGGTTATATGTCGCTTACAGTTTTTTCGCTTCCCCATAATAATAATAATAATAATAATAATAATAATAATAATAATAATAATAATAATAATAATAATAATAATAATAATATTATTATTAATATTATTATTATTATTATTATTATTATTATTATTATTATTATTATTATTATTATTATTATATAAAACACAATTACATCAGGGAAGAAGTAATAAATTGGTAATATTTATAATTACTTAGCACTAAGGACAGGGAAAAATAACTATTACATTTGTGAATCGTTCCATTATTACAGGACAAGGTAAGTTGTGCAGTCTTGGATTATCTTAAGTGAAGACGTTTGTAATTACGTTCAGACACGGAGCTAATAACAGATACAGGAAATTCGTGTTCTCTTGGTCTTACAGGAAGCACTGTAACAAGTGTCGATTACGACGAGAAGTTGGTCTTAGATACAGGTCTTAGAAACAGGTCTTAGTCATAGGTCTAAGAAACAGGTCTTAGTCATAGGTCTAAGAAACAGGTCTTAGATATAAATGTTAGACATAGGTCTTAGAAAGCGATTAGAATTTCACCATTTTTTTTCACTGTGGTTATTTTTGCATATTGTAATTTTATCTTATTGAATCATGGGTCTTAGAAACAGGTCTTAGACACACGTCTTAGAAGTAGGCTTTAGAAAAAGGATAGATATTAATAAAAATAGGGAGGAAATGGGGCGTTTCTCTGGTGGTAAAGATTCATGTGGCGATTATTTTTATTTTTATTTATTTAAAGAAATATATAGTAAAGAAGGTACTTCTCTGCTTTATGTGTCTGAATCATCGTGAGACTGCTTAGGCCTACTGGTGGTTCTTATTAAAATAATAGGCAGTGATATGTATGTACATACCAATATACATGGGAACCTGCGTTGAATATCAACACACACACACACAACACACACACACACACGCACACACACACACACACACGCACACACACACACACACACACAAATTCTTTAATACTTACAGTTAAATAATATACACTGCATAAGTATTACAAAAACGGCAATAAACAACAAAAAAAAGTAATATCACACAAGAAAACAATAATAACCAAAACATAGAAGCTTCATCAAGTCAATTAATTTGCTAAATCTTTCCTGTGAGCGAAACGTTGTCCAGTAGAAGCGATTTGATGCGTTTCCTGATATAGGTAAAACAATCCATAATATGCAGATATATAACAAAATTAATGCTATATTGAGTAGAAATGCATATATTATCATAATTTTAAATCAATATTAATCTCTAAAACTGCATTTCAAGACGATAATTGAGCAAAAATCTTAATTCATCTGCGTATTTTCTCCACTAATGTGGGGGAGCAGATTTTTGTAAATACAAAACAGTTCTACCAGAAAGCTCGGGAGAGAGGAGTCTTGAGCTGTGGCTGTGGTGAGGTTGATGTGATGCTGCTGTGGACCGTCCTGAAGGCTGGCCCACAGCAGGAAGTGCTGCTTCAGGCCACCGCTTACTCCTGCTACACATTTCAGCCTCACCCAGGTCTTCCCTCCTCCCCATGCAGTGCAGTTAGTTGGGGACTCTGGTTTACCTGTGAGGGTGAAACGTGGGATTTGTGTGGGTCACTCAACGCATGGAGAGGGTAAGGCTCGATCTCCTGTCCCCGAATCTCGAAACAGACATAGTGGACAACAGAGAGATAGAGAGAAACAGACACAGGAAAGACCCTTCCCCCACAGACTCTGCCTGAGAAGGACCAGCCAAATCTATTCTGTCCTTCAAGTAGGGAAAGATGTGCCTTGGTGTTGCTGAAGGGTTCTTGATCCAAGTAATTCGAGCTACTCCTTTCTTTCCTCAGATTAAGCCTAATTGCCTCCAATTCCCCCAAAAGCTGTATAGCACCTACGGGTTTAGCCCTTCCCTCACGAATATAATAATAACAATAATGATGAAGACAGTAAAACTAATCATAATAACAATAATGATAATAATAATAATAATAATAAATAATAATAATAATAATATTATTGTAAATAATGATAAGAACATAAGAAAGAAGGAACACTGCAGCAGGCCTACTGGCCCATGCGAGGCAAGTCCAAGTCTCCTACCGGCTTAAGCCAATGCTCCGACCTAGTCGATATCAATAACTACTTAAGTACTGCCTCTAATAATGATTATAATTAAAAATTAAATAATTAATAATATGAAGGATAGAGAATACTGTATAAACAATTGGATTTTGGGGAATATGAATAGTATTTTCCTGAACATGAGTAGTGTTTTAGTGAACATGAGTTGCGATTTAGTGAACAAGAACAGCCGGGGGACTCACCAGCAGGAAGAATATGGAAGACACAGGGGTTCCTCTGGGTACCAATCTGATTGGTGGCCCAGCAGAGAAGCGTGCCGTAGTCCAGGGAGGTCATGGGCGTGTAGGTGATGACGCTGTGTTCACCTGACGAGGTGAACCTGCCGTGAGGGACGTCGATGGTGTCAGCCGTGTTGTTGAACCTCCACTGGAACGACTCATGTGCTGGGTTCGCGTCTACTGAGCACCTTACTTCTGCGTCCTGGTAACGGCTGACTACGTAGGTGCTGGGCTGACCTGCCCTGCACATAGGTGCGTCTGACACCACCACATAGAGGTTATTATTATTATTTAAATCATTATTATTTTAATATTATTATTATTATTATTATTATTATTATTATTATTATTATTATTATTAATTATTATTATTATTATTATTATTATTATTATTATTATTATTATTTTATTTATTATTATTATTGTTCAAAATTTTGAATTTATTAATATTATAAAGGGTACACGGTACAATTACAGTACACCCCAAGGGCACATTGCATAAGCTACAACAGTGCAACACCCCCTCCAGGAACACACATTACACAGGCTACGAAGGCACATGAACAACACCTCCTGGAACTCACATTTAACATCAAGGGAGAGAGTGTTGGATGTTGCGTCACCGACGGTGTTGTGAGCATGACATGCGTAGCTCCCCGTCTGCGTCCTGGCCACCCTCTGTAACACCAGGCTCTGGTTGCTGACGATCACGCCCGCTGTAACGTTGTGGACCAGCCTCACCTCCTGTAACGCACCGGCAAGCACCTTTCTTAGTCGGTGCATTAGCTATGAAATTACAGATTTATTAAATGGGCAGTTAATCCAAAGAGTTGGATCACCTATAATTGGATCAAACTTGATTCCCTCGCGGTTCCAAGGCTCTGTAAGGCCCATATGGATTTTCCGCTCACCCGTAAATATAATACAGATATTAGCTGTCGTAAAAAATAGATATTTCTTCCAGGAAGCAATATAGATAATAGGGTATTACACCAGCCAGCCGTAATAAAGTATTTTTTATCGATGAATTGTGATTGGCCGATTGGAACCCTCTTATTGCTGCCTGAAATCTGCTTATGATAATAATAATAATAATAATAATAATAATAATAATAATAATAATAATAGTGATACTAATACTACTACTACTACTACTACTACTACTAATAATAATAATAATAGTGATAATAATACTAATACTAATAATTATACTACTACTACTACTACTACTACTACTACTACTACTACTACTACTACTACTAATAATAATAATAATAATAATAATAATAACTTACATCATGACTCCAGGAGACACGGGTGCTCCTGGGGTTAGCCTCAATGAAGCACTCGAAGTAGACATCATCTCCTTCCTTGATATTCTCTGAGTCGAGAGACGCTCCGAAGCTGCAGGTGGCCTTAGGTCGATCTGTTGGAGGGCGAGGTAGAGGGTGTTACTGGGTGGTGGTGGTGACTGGGGTGGTGACTGGAGTGGTGACTGGGGTGGTTATGTGCTCATTGTCAGTTACGATTCTATTTTTATAATGTTAATTGAGAGAGAGAGAGAGAGAGAGAGAGAGAGAGAGAGAGAGAGAGAGAGAGAGAGAGAGAGAGAGAGAGAGAGAGAGAGAGAGATAGAGACAGAGACAGAGAGAGACCCTCGTGTATTTAATAACCTCTTCATTGACTCATATCCAGAGACTGCGTGTGCCATGAGGTATAATGCATATCCTGAAACACACTGCGTGGTCCCCCCAAGGCACAGTGCATGTCCTAAGGCATAGTGACTATCCCAAGGCACAGTGCATGTCTTATAAGCAGGTCGACACAGAGGAATGGGTTGACTGCTAATGTCACACAGCTGAGGCTGCGATAACTCACATCTGCGGAGATTAATAACCTGATAACTCACTAGTTAATGTGTGCTTACTCTCTGTGTAGATGTGTGAGGTGGTGGTGGTGGTGGTGGTGGTGGTAGTGGTGGTGGTGGTAGTGGTGGTGGTGGTGGTGGTGGTAGTGGTGGTGGTGGTAGTGGTTGTGGTAGTAGTGGTGGTGGTAGTGGTGGTGGTGGTAGTGGAGGGTGGTAGTGGTGGTGGTGGTAATGGTGGGTGGTAGTGGTGGTGCGTGGTAGTGGTGGTAGTGGTGGTAGTGGTGGTAGTGGTGGTAGTGGTGGTAGTGGTGGTGGTAGTGGTGGTGGTGGTAGTGGAGGGTGGTAGTGGTGGTGGTGGTAATGGTGGGTGGTAGTGGTGGTGCGTGGTAGTGGTGGTGGTGGTAGTGGTGGTGGTGGTAGTGGTGGTGGTAGTGGTGGTGGTGGTAATGGTGGTGGCAGTGGTGGTGGTACTGGTGGTGGTGGTGACAAGGTGATGATTCCTGGTAATAGCAGCAAATATCAATAATATTAATCAACACTACGAAGACTACTCCAGCGTGAGTTGCTACTTCTTGCAGACATGGTCTCTAACAAGCGTGCATATGCAACACTGCACCGCTCGTTACCATGGCGAAGGTGAATCAAACAGAGGACAAGCATGCTGTTTAAATTACAGCCCGGTGCAGCGGGCAATGTTGCTGTAATGGCGTCAATGAAATATGGGGCGCGAATGAGCAGGAGGGAAATGAGGAAGAAGAGGACGTAGAGGAAAAGAACGTGGAGAAGGAGGACGTGGAGAAGTAGGAGGAGGAATAGGAGGAGGAGGAGGAGGAGGCATATGAAAGTACATGGGAATACAGGGGAAAGACAGATAGCAGAGGACTTCAAAGTGCACTCCCAGGCTACCAGGGCTATCTTGTCACCTTTGAGTGAGGTGTAGCCTCAGGGTTTAACACATAAAATTTGCTTCTCTTGCCTGATCTTCCTATTCCCCGGAAGATGTGCGCGTAAGCACATGAAAGCTCTCTGGTTTTATTTCCTATTTTCACTGTGGTATTTTTTTTCTGGTTGTAGGTGGAGAAAATAAGAAGAAGGAATACATGAGTTTAATGAGGGCATTTGCCACATAAAGAAACAAAGAGTAGGTGAAAAGCAAATTATTAATGTTCTTATTTACACGATATGTGACTATACAAGGATCATATATTAGAATGAGCCTTATTATAATAATAATATATCATAATATCTTTATTTACTAGCTGACATCAATGACATACTACTATATAGAAAGCCGCTTGTTATGCTGAGCATTTCGGGCAAATTAGGTCAGTGTCCCAGGATGCGACCCACACCAGTCGACTAACTCCCAGGTACCCATTTACTGATGGGTGAACATAGACAACCGGTGTAAAGAAACACGCCCAATGTTTCTACCCTGGCTGGGAATCGAACCCAGACTCTCGCCGTGTGAAGCGAGAGCTTTAGCCACCAGGCCACTTTAAAAGAAACGAAGGCTACGATAAAACTACAGAAGGCTACGCAAAAGAGTACGAAGCTACGTACAGTGAACAACTAGGGGCCAGGAGTCTTCTAAGATGGTTGGTGATGCGCCCGTCTCAGCGACACAGCGAAGAATGGAGCCATTGTCTTGAGGTCGAGGCGTGAAGACAACACTGCTGGTGCTAATGTTATCCACTCCCGAGCTCTGAGGGAGAGGAGAGGTATTAGTGCTGGAAAAAGAGAAGTCTTACAAAACCATACCACGGGCGGGGTTAGAACCCGCGATCAGAGAGTCATTAAACTCCAGACCGACGCGTTAGCCAAGAGTCAAGAGAAGTCTTCGTTTGAAGTACCTTCTCATGTTAATAATCTCGCTGCGTACATATTTAAACACGTACGTTTTTTTCATTTATGGACACGTACTCAAATATAATTCAACAGGCAGCTGTTACATCGACAAGACAGCCCCTCTGGTGAGGTATTTAGTAATGCACTAAATAATTTTGGGTAGACAGACGCTCTGTGGTCTATTAAAATTTGTAAATATTTAAAAAACGATAAAAATACTCTCTCTCTCTCTCTCTCTCTCTCTCTCTCTCTCTCTCTCTCTCTCTCTCTCTCTCTCTCTCTGTCAACAGCAACCATCACCACCACAAGACAGGCTACCTTCTTTGCCAGCTCGTATTGTTCTGTCGTTGAAATTCAAACAACATTGGTTTTAGGAACACATAAAACCCCCATAATAAATGGACTGGAAACCTCGACCTCCAGCAAGACTTCAACTGGAAGACTGAACCACCAGTAACTGGTCTGGAGATTACCACCAGTAACTGAATGGAAGACGACCACCAGTAACTGGAATGGAAGACTGTACCACCAGTAACTGGAATGGAAGACTGTACCACCAGTAACTGGTCTGGAAGACTGAACCACCAGTAACTGGTCTGGAAGACTGAACCACCAGTAACTGGTCTGGAAGACTGTACCACCAGTAACTGGAATGGAAGACTGTACCACCAGTAACTGGTCTGGAGGACTGTACCACCAGTAACTGGTCTGGAAGACTGTACCATCAGTAACTGGAATGGAAGACTGTACCACCAGTAACTTGTCTGGAAGACTGTACCACCAGTAACTGGTCTGGAAGACTGTACCACCAGTAACTGGTCTGGAAGACTGTACCACCAGTAACTGAACTGGAAGACTGTACCACCAGTAACTGGTCTGGAAGACTGTACCACCAGTAACTGGTCTGGAAGACTGTACCACCAGTAACTGGTCTGGAAGACTGTACCACCAGTAACTGGACTGGAAGACTGTACCACCAGTAACTGGTCTGGAAGACTGTTCCTCCAGTGACTGAACTGGAAGACTGTACCACCAGTAACTGGTCTGGAAGACTGTACCACCAGTAACTGGTCTGGAAGACTGTACCACCAGTAACTGGACTGGAAGACTGTACCACCAGTAACTGGTCTGGAAGACTGTTCCTCCAGTGACTGAACTGGAAGACTGTACCACCAGTAACTGGCTGGAAAACTGATCACCAGTAACCGGACTGGAAGACTGAATCCCAATTATTTTGACTGGAATACTACAACCATTAATATTTTGACTGCAAGATTTAACCACCTGAACATCTTTTCTTCTTCTTCTTCTTCTTCTTCTTCTTCTTCTTCTTCTTCTTCTTCTTCTTCTTCTTCTTCTTCTTCTTCTTCTACTTCTTGTCTAATTACCTTCCATCTTTCCCAGGCATAATAAGACCCTTACAGATTTAAGGCTTCCTCATGAGTATAATAATAATAATATAATAATAATAATAATAATAATAATAATAATAATAATAATAATAATAATAATAATAATAATAATAATAATAATAATATAAATAATAATAATAATAATACTAATAATAATAATAATAATAATAATAATAATAATAATTATTATTATTATTATAATAATAATAAGCACAGGTTTCGTCCGTGAATGTCAACAAATGTAATAAATCATATTATTTTCCATGCCTGTGCTAAGTACAGTACAACGTGCCCATATTCACTTTCTCTATTATGCAATTATTATCCGTACTTGTAAAGCTAACGTCCGTACTGGACATTTTCTTTGTCCTTAGCAATAACAGGTGGTGTCGGAAGCAAAGTACCAACAGTTGCAGTAGCAAATTAACAAGAATTTTAAATACGTTTCGCCCGTTGGAAAGGCTTCTTCAACCCAGTAATGTCGAAACGTCTCAGGAAAGTTGTTCTCTCTCTCTCTCTCTCTCTCTCTCTCTCTCTCTCTCTCTCTCTCTCTCTCTCTCTCTCTCTCTCTCTCTCTCTCTCTCTCTCTCTCTCCCTCTCTCTCTCTCTCTCTACGTCATTTATCCACAAGAACCGGACATGTCCGTAACGAGTACTGACCGCGTCTTGAACCTGGATGAGTCGTTGGTAGCCGTTCCACCACGTGATGGATGGCGGGGGTCGTGCACCAACCACCACACAGGTCACCTCATACGTTTCGCCCTCCCTCAGCGGCTGGTCACCAGGGGGTCGTATCTGGACACTCACTGGAGGTACTGTACACAGAGAGGAAAAAGAAAAACAGCGCTGTGTCATATAATCAATCAGAATATTCTAAATATATATTTAGATTTAGAATATATACTTATATGATGAATATAGATTTAGAATACATACGTATGGTAAATCTAGAATTAGAATATATATAGTGAATGTATAATTAGAACATGCAACCACAGGGTGAATTCAGAATTAGAATCTAGAGTTAGACCATATGTAGGAGAAATCTAGAGTTAGACCATACATAGGGGAAATATAGAAATAGAGTATACATAGGCTGAATTTAGTGTTAAGGGGAGCTACAGACTCTAAAAAAAATCAGCTGGAGATTTGTGTTTTGCAATCTAGAGGAATTTTTTTTGTGTGTGTTTGTGGACCGATCTTTTAGGGTTATATGATTTGATGGGAAATTTATCCTCATTCATCTATAGATTGAACATTGTGTTAGTATTGAACACTGTATTGGTATTCAGCAAAACTTTTTAAATGTTGCAAGTGACTCTTGTTGGTGTTGCTGTTTTTGTTGCTATTGATATTATTGTTGTTGCTATCATTAGTGCTGTTTTTGTTGTTGGTGGTATTGTTGTTAGTTTTTGTTGTTGTTGTTGCTGTTTTTGTTGTTGTAGTTGCCATCGTCACTGTTTTCGTTGGTACAGCAAAATAATCTCACTTGCCTATAGGCAGATTTTTTTTTTGTATTAAACTGTCATCTTTTTCGTTAATTCAAGAATATAAACTTAAGTAAATTACAAGACAATTTTTTTATCAGTCTGGGCATTGATAACTTTTTTGTCTTAACTTGACAATAAAATGTCAATTGTAGTACCCCAGGCGCATCCAGTTTACCTGGAGAGAGTTCCGGGGCTCAACGCCCCCGCGGCCCGGTCTGTGACCAGTCAACAGCGTCATGTCACAGTCATTAAAACAATCAGTAAAACTCCTGTCAGCGACCAGCAGTTATGTTCCACTGTTGACAAAAGATGATGTTTGGCCTGGTGGAAAGTTGGGAAGGTTTTAGTAATTACCGAAGGTGAAGAGGACAATTAAATTCTTGGAAATTTTAGTCCGCACAAAGTGCCATTGACTTGTGTTATCAGATCTATCCGGGAGATTAAGGAAAAGAAGCAATGTGTGAGAGAGAAAAATCTGAGTGGTGTGGGCGAGAAAGATTTCGTTCCAGGAACGTATCGAGGGAAAGAAGTGTTGTGTGTGAGAGAGAGAGAGAGAGAGAGAGAGAGAGAGAGAGAGAGAGAGAGAGAGAGAGAGAGAGAGAGAGAGAAAATGCACGCAAGATCAATAAGATCAACAAGAATCTGTCTGAAATAAAAAAAAATACACTTTTTCAGAAGCAGTCTGAAAATATAGACTACAACGGATCGAATCCTACCCCGTAGATGACATTGAAACTGCTTCTGTCCCATAGATTGGACTCACTACCATCTGCGTTCCCTCCTCCTCGTCCCTCCAAAGATGAAACTGGTATACCAGTGAACTTACACATACGGAACTAGACCCCCTGTGAGTCTATCAACACTAGGAATGAAGGAGGTTCGATCCTCCTTCTAATCGCGTCCCTGTCTCTGCCCGGTGAAGCTGGTGATAATTGAGCCAGGGTAATATGTTGGTATAATGCGATTTTCATTATTACTGATCGTTCTTTTAGCTTCTGGACTTCAAAATATAACATTACAATAATAATAATAATAATAATAATAATAATTATTATTATTATTATTATTACTGATGTTATTGGTGTTGTTAATTATGGAGGTCATCAGGACTGATCTGAGGAAGGGGAGGGAAACTCAGATTCCTTGGATCAAGATCCATTTATCACCATCAAGGCACCCCCACCATTCACTTAAATAAGGGTTGGAAAAGAGTACATGCAAAGAAGGTTCATGTCAAGAAGAGAGTACTGACAGTTCGTGTCAAGAACAGAGTACTGACAGTTCGTGTCAAGAACAGAGTACTGACAGTTCGTGTCAAGAACAGAGTACTGACAGTTCGTGTCAAGAAGAGAGTACTGACAGTTCGTGTCAAGAACAGAGTACTGACAGTTCGTGTCAAGAAGAGAGTACTGACAGTTCGTGTCAAGAACAGAGTACTGACAGTTCGTGTCAAGAACAGAGTACTGACAGTTCGTGTCAAGAACAGAGTACTGACAGTTCGTGTCAAGAACAGAGTACTGACAGTTCGTGTCAAGAACAGAGTACTGACAGTTCGTGTCAATAACAGAGTACTGACAGTTCGTGTCAAGAACAGAGTACTGACAGTTCGTATCAAGAACAGAGTACTGACAGTTCGTGTCAAGAACAGAGTACTGACAGTTCGTGTCAAGAATAAAGGGTGACGGTTTACGTTGTGAGCAAGGAACTCACGGTTCATGTCTAGGGTGACGACTGCTGTAACTGGCTTAGTGAGGTTTGTGTTGGAAGCTTCGCAAGTCAGCTCGATGAGGAGGTGACTGCGGTTGAGGGGCCCCAGTATGAGGGTATTGAACGGGTTCCCTCCGAAGGCCGGTGGTCCCAAAGTGACGGTATTGAAGGTATCTCCTCCAGAAGCCGAAGGAGGAATCGAAAGACCCAGATTATGGGTTCTGTAAGACTGTCTTCTGATTTCCGACATGGGTCTCTGAGGTCCCTGTATAAGCTTGCCGCGTAGTCTTCTTTGTCCTTCTCTCGATGCTGAGTAATCCAGACTGCTGACAGACTCCCTTCCATGGGTAAGAAACATGGGCTCTTCTCTTACATTTGGCAGCGCAGCAAGGGGCAGGGGCCGTAACGGAAGCATTTCGTAAGGATGTTGTCCTCCCATGAGCATCGGAGGCATCGTTGATGGCTTCGGGGATGACGCTGGTTGACTCATCCCATGGGAAACTCCCTCGAAATTTCCTCCAAATTCAGATTCCATGATGTTATCCAGGAGACGAGCGCCCTCGTACCACAACACAGAGGGTCGAGGTTTACCTGCGGAGAGAAAGCATCAGATGCTGTATAACTTAAGATTATGCTCACTAATAATCCCCTTCTGGGATCCTCTTCACATCTGTTGAAGAGGATCCCAGAAGGGTGTCGAAATATACAGATCAATTATTCTCCTGAGTTTCTCTCTTCACGAGGGTTGTTATTGAACACTAACAAGTATTCAATGCACTTTAGTTACAAGTTATATATAAAACAACTAAGTTATAATATGAAATATGTGAACCTTTCCTTCATCGCATCCTGTTTCACGAAATGTGTGGGTCATGCAACGAAAGGATTAACAGAGGTTCGCTCCTCCGTTTAGATTTGATCACTGTCCAAGGTAGGCTGCTTTCCTGTGTAATTGAGATGAAATGCTCTAATTCCCTTTAACAACTGTACAATCCGGCTCATTTTAATGTTCAAAGTTTTATTTGTGTTCTGAAAATGACGAATATTACATGTGACCATGTTATGTGATGGTGATGATGATAATAATAATAATAATAATAATAATAATAATAATAATAATAATAATAATAATAATAATAATAATAATAATAATAATAATAATAATATTATTATTATTATTATTATTATTATTATTATTATTATTATTACGCTAGTGGGAACATTTACACATAAAAAGTAGATTATTGTTTTCTTGACACTGTTAGCTTGACAAAGCTCCTGGAGGGCGAAACGTTGCCACAGTAATGTGTCAAGTTAGTTACATCTGTGTCCATTTACCTAACGTAATATATTTTCATTATCTTGATAAAATTCCTAGAGCTTATTTGCCTTTTTTTTCGCTGAAACTGTGAGATAAATTATTTAACAAAAAATAAATCCTGTCAATCCGAGGTAATTTACGTAATGATGATAAGTGATGAAGATGAGTGATGGTGTGAAGGTGACTGATGGTGTGAAGGTGACTGATGGTGTGAAGGTGACTGATGGTGTGAAGGTGACTGATGGTGTGAAGGTGACTGATGGTGTGAAGGTGACTGATGGTGTGAAGGTGACTGATGGTGTGAAGGTGACTGATGGTGTGAAGGTGACTGATGGTGTGAAGGTGACTGATGGTGTGAAGGTGACTGATGGTGTGTCTTGAGGGTTGTCAACGTTCGGATCAGTTATCCGAATTATATTAGGCTGGATTTTTTTTGGGGGGGCGGGAGAAAAGAGAAATAACTCTGGTGTGGCTTAGAAAATGGCTGTCTCTTGGACTCTACAGAATGACTGTCTCTTGGACTCTACAGAGTGGCTGTCTCTTGGACTCTACAGAGTGGCTGTCTCTTGGACTCTATAGAGTGGCTGTCTCTTGGACTCTACAGAGTGACTGTCTCTTGGACTCTACAGAGTGGCTGTCTCTTGGACTCTACATAGTGGCTGTCTCTTGGACTCTACAGAGTGGCTGTCTCCTGTCATCTACAGAGTGGTTGTCTCCTGGCATCTACAGAGTGGCTGTCTCCTGTCATCTACAGAGTGGCTGTCTCCTGTCATCTACAGAGTGGCTGTCTCCTGGCATCTACAGAGTGGCTGTCTCCTGTCATCTACAGAGTGGCTGTCTCCTGTCATCTACAGAATGGCTGTCTCCTGTCATCTACAGAGTGGCTGTCTCCTGTCATCTACAGAGTGGCTATATCCTGGCATCTACAGAGTGGCTGTCTCCTGGCATCTACTGAGTGGCTATCTCCTGGCATCTACAGAGTGGCTGTCTCCTGGCATCTACAGAGTGGCTGTCACCTGGCATCTACAGAGTGGCTGTCTCCTGGCATCTACAGAGTGGCTGTCTCCTGGCATCTACAGAGTGGCTGTCTCCTGGCATCTACAGAGTGGCTGTGTCCTGGCATCTACAGAGTGGCTATCTCCTATCTCTATTGTCTCTATTTTGTTAGTAAAGTTTATTTTTTTCTCTTTGCAACATTTGGGAGTAATGTTGCACACTAGTAAAGTCAGCAATTTAGGATGTTGCACAAGTCAGTAAAAAGTTTTCTTTTTATCTCTTTTATTCCACTTCTCTCGCTCAATTTACTTCATTTCTCCCCTCCCCATCTATCCCTTTTTTTCTCTCCTCTCTTCCCACTGTATCTATCTATCGCTGTCTTTTCCCTGCCCTCCCGTTCTTCTACCTTTTTCTTGCTCTGTTCTTTATTTTTCTTTTCTTCCTCGTCTGTTTAGTCACTGTTTACTCTTTCTGTCTGTATCACTGTATCACGCACGCACACACACACACACACACACACACACAGACACACACACAGACACACACAGACACACACACACTCACACACACACACACTCACACACACACTCACACACACTGTAACACACTCACTGTTCTAAAGTTCGCACATATCTTCCCACTGAACCTACGATAAAAATCTTTAATTCCGTTGAGAAAAACGTAATATCAAATAGCGAGCAAACTTCTGCGTCATAACTTATCCAAAAAAATGGACATGAAACCAGAAGAAATCTATTTCCGAGAGATGGAGATTTAGAGATTCTAGAACTTATAAAAAAAACATATCTACTTCCTAGATCTCAAAGTTCTAAAAACAGAGATGCGTCATAACGTATCCATTTCCAGGACAGTAAACCTTGAGAAAGATTAAAACGTTAAAAGACGTTTATTTCCTTAAGAGAAAAACTTTGTTATAGCATAAATTTGTTCGTTACTAATGTCCGGGGAAAAATATTAATTCTGGACCGAACACATTGAGAATTCAGAGAGGGAATTTATTTTCATGTGAAGTTAATTGTAATCCCTGGAAGTTATTTTAAATTAATGTTATTTATTTTTACTAAATTATAAGTGGAAAGTGGCGAGAGGATTGTGAGTTTGTGGGTTAGTGGTAGTGCCTCGTGGCTCGTTTGTGAGTTTGTGGGTTAGTGGGAGTGCCTCGTGGCTCGTTTGTGAGTTTGTGGGTTAGTGGGAGTGCCTCGTGGCTCGTTTGTGAGTTTGTGGGTTAGTGGGAGTGCCTCGTGGCTCGTTAGTGGGTTAGTGGGAGTGCCTCGTGGCTCGTTTGGGAGTTTGTGGGTTAGTGGGAGTGCCTCGTGGCTCGTTTGTGAGTTTGTAAGGTAGTAGGTTCGACTTGTAGTTTTCTGGGAACTTATGGGTAAGCAAAATAATACATTAATGACAATACTGATGACCTACAATATTGACTTGCAATACTGACAATTTATTGAATAAGACACAATGTACAGCAGCTTCCTGACAAGTCTCATGTTGCATTCAGCTGCACACTGATCAACACCATGACGCTGGACGCCTCTTAAAGTTGTGGGACTAACTATCTCAAAACTGTTTTTTAAAGGCTGAGGGATTGACCACTTCTAAACTACTTATTCAAGGCTCAGGGGACTGACTACCTCAGAACTGCTTTTTCAAGGTTGAGGGACTAACCACCTCAAAAGTACTGCTTCAAGGCTGAGGGACTGACCACCTTAAAGCTACTTCTTCAAGATTGTGGGACTGACCACCTCAAAACTAGTTCAGGGCTAAGGGACTGATCACCTCAAAACTTCTTTTTCAAGACAGTCACATCATCTGTACCTCTCAGTGCTTCTACTATCTCTATTTTCAGTCACCACTGTATTCGACTGAAGAAGCCTACCGTGTAGGCGAAGCGTTTCAGAAATAAGGACACCAAAGTGTTGCATATGTGTCTTATTCATCAACAGTTTAAACTATTAATATCATCAGGGAAAATAGACAGTAGAAAAGTGGGTGTAGACGGAGTCAGCTGAGCGTGACACAAGTTCCTTTGGGTTATCAACCAAGACTTTGATGCCCAAGAAAGTTTTTAGCTCTGATAGAATTTTGTGACTGCGAAATTCTTTGCAGCCGCGTTAAGCTTCCCAGAATCATTCTTTTTATATACGAATGTCGAGTATATTTCTGTCTGTCTGTCTGTCTGTCTGTCTGTCTGTCTTGTCTGTCTGTCTCTACGTCTGTCTCTTTCTCCCTATTTATTTCTGCCTCTGTTTATTTTTAATTATCCACCATCTTTACGTTCTCTCTCTCTCTCTCTCTCTCTCTCTCTCTCTCTCTCTCTCTCTCTCTCTCTCTCTTTCTCTCTCTCTCTCTCTCTCTCTCTCTCTCTCTCTCTCTCTCTCTCTCTCTCTCTCTCTCTCTCTCTCTCTCTCTCTCTCTCTCTCTCTTTCATTATTAATAATATTAAGGTGGAATAGTAGCTATTAACTAAACCAAAAATACCCTTAAAATAAAACACCACTCATCACTCTTGCTAATTTAAAAAAACAAAACTACTTAATAACTACAACGAAAAACCATAGCAATCAAAAATACCATAAATATACTGAGAGATAAGTTAATAAATTTCGAAATACAAGAGAGTGAATAGGAGTCAAGCAGACATTATAGCGTGCAGAGTGAAAATACAATTTATGGACTGGATTTATATATACACCGAAAAGAGTATATATCTCAGTTTATTTTAAATTTCAATTTTCAGGTATTAAAGTATTCTTGATTGGTGGTTAACAGGTGATAGGCACCCTTAATGAACCCCTCGTGTAGGCCTTAATGAACCCCTCGTGTAGGCCTTAATGAACCTCTCGTGTAAGCCTTAATAAACCCCTCGTGCAGGCTTTAATATATATATATATATATATATATATATATATATATATATATATATATATATATATATATATATATATATATATATATATATATATATATATGTATGTATGTATATATTCATATACAAAACAGAGTATGTCTGTTAGTGTATATAGACTGAGAGTTTCCCTTAATCCATACTGTCATCTTATTTCTAAGCCTCTAGCAGCCGATACATCTTAACCTCTAAGAAACTAGATGACGTTGAGGGTGTCATACCTCCTTGGGAGACACAGGTAAGTCTTACAGTGTCGCCTTCTTGGTAAGGTCCCAGTATACTGCTGGCGGAGGCGCTGCTGAGGTCGTCTTGGAAACCTGCTGGTGCTTCTTCCAGGACTGTGACTCCAGCTGGCGGCACTGTTGACAAGGACTGGATATAATCTCTCAGTAATTACTTGTGTGTCTTACGTTTTTTACCTGATTTTAGGCTTACTCTAGAACTATTTCTATTCATCATTGTAGCTACACAAGTAGAAGTATTTCTATGTCCCGTCTATGTAACTATCATATTGAGAAGGACAGCAGCACACTGCTGATGTATCCAATTTCGCTTAATAGAAAATACAAGTATTGAATCCGTAATATTACTTGTAGTGGCCGTAGCAGTTACGTCCTCTTGTATTCTATGTTAATGCAAAATTGATGGCTTTTTCATCAATATTTGAAGTGGAGCCTTTGTTTGTTATCTGACATTCTCTTGTTTAGTAAATATTTGCTGCGTGTATGTATGTATGTGTGTGTGTGTGTGTGTGTGTGTGTACTCACCTAGTTGTACTCACCTTGTTGTGGTTACAGGGGTCGATTCATAGCTCCTGGGCCCGCCTCTTCACTGGCCGCTACTGGGTCACTCTCCCTGCGCCATGAGCTTTATCATACCTTCTCTTAAAGCTATGTATAGATCCTGCCTCCACTACATCGTATGTGTGTGTGTGTGTGTGTGTGTGTGTGTACTGTAATACATGTACTGTATTATATATACTGTTTATTCCTTTCCTTTCAGATGGAATTCTATTAAAAAAATAAACAATCAACCTTTATCTCTCATTCTTTCTTTGGAATTCTAATTTTTATTTCAGCAAAATACTCACACAAATAAATTTCATTAAATTGTAACCATGAAATTAATTTCATAGCAACTAAATATTAAAATAACAAAGCTTCTAGGTCTACTGGAGAAAAACATGAGGACAAGTGAGTTGAGGAAGATGGTGTTAGTGGGCCACCTTGCCAAAATTGTTTTTCTTAATGTTAGTAACAGAGCTGTGCTCCAGCGTTCCAGGCTTGTGTTCCTGCAGCTCCAGCGTTCCAGGCTTGTGTTCCTGCAGCTCCAGCGTTCCAGGCTTGTGTTCCTGCAGCTCCAGCGTTCCAGGTTTGTGTTCCTGCAGCTCCAGCGTTCCAGGCTTGTGTTCATGCAGCTCCAGCGTTCCAGGCTTGTGTTCATGCAGCTCCAGCGTTCCAGGCTTGTGTTCATGCAGCTCCAGCGTTCCAGGCTTGTGTTCATGCAGCTCCAGCGTTCCAGGCTTGTTTTCCTGCAGCTCCAGCGTTCCAGGCTTGTGTTCCTGCAGCTCCAGCGTTCCAGGCTTGTGTTCCTGCAGCTCCAGCGTTCCAGGCTTGTGTTCCTGCAGCACCAGCGTTCCAGGCTTGTGTTCCTGCAGCTCCAGCGTTCCAGGCTTGTGTTCATGCAGCTCCAGCGTTCCAGGCTTGTGTTCATGCAGCTCCAGCGTTCCAGGCTTGTTTTCCTGCAGCTCCAGCGTTCCAGGCTTGTGTTCCTGCAGCTCCATCGTTCCAGGCTTGTGTTCCTGCAGCTCCATCGTTCCAGTCTTGTGTTCCTGCAGCTCCAGCGTTCCAGGCTTGTGTTCCTGCAGCTCCATCGTTCCAGGCCTGTGTTCCTGCAGCTCCATCGTTCCAGTCTTGTGTTCCTGCAGCTCCTTCGTTCCAGGCTTGTGTTCCTGCAGCTCCAGCGTTCCAGTCTTGTGTTCCTGCAGCTCCATCGTTCCAGGCTTGTGTTCCTGCAGCTCCATCGTTCCAGGCTTGTGTTCCTGCAGCTCCATCGTTCCAGGGTTGTGTTCCTGCAGCTCCCTCGTTCCAGGGTTGTGTTCCTGCAGCTCCAGCGTTCCAGGGTTGTGTTCTTGCAGCTCCCTTGTTCCAGGGTTGTGTTCCTGCAGCTCCCTTGTTCCAGGGTTGTGTTCCTGCAATTCCTTTGCTGAACAACAAAATGCAGCTGCACATGTGGCAGAATTTTCTATAACACTGCCTGCGGCTGGAATTTTAAATTGCTGCTTAATCCATTAAAAAAAAAAAAAACCTTGCTTCTTTTCCTTCACTGGAGCAGGAACCGAATTTATGGCCCTCTTAATGTTGCAATAGCAACGAGCGAAGTTAATTAATATATAACGATGCTGGAGGTTGAGTGTTTTAATTCAATTTCTTGAGTCTGTCTGCCTTATGATACACGCAGATTTCTTCTCTGTTGATGGTGTTACGGTACAAGGACTGGAGTGCAACGTTTCGCCAGAGTGAAATGTTGTTACATTGAAATGTCGCATGAGTTGCACTTGTGTAATTTTTACCTGTCCCGTGGCCTGGTTTGCAGGGCTTTCGCTTCACACTGTGGTTCGATACCCGGCATGGATGGCAACATTGGGCGTGTTTCATCTAGCAAGCAAGTAGGTACCTGGGTATTAGTCGACTGGTGTGGGCGGCATCCCAGGGGACAGTACTGAAGGATCCCAATGGAAATAAGACAGACAGTCCTTGATGACGCACTGGCTTTCTTGGATCATCCTAGGTGGCTAACCTTTGGGGTTAAAAATCCACCCTTAGCTAGCCTGATCAGTCAAGTTGTTGGTGCTAGCAGCACGCAGTTTAAAGTCAGCTCCTGAGCCTAGTTGATCGTAAATTGAATTCTGAAGGAATCTAACATTTCTTTAAAATATAAGAGAATTGGAAAACACGGTTGATGCAGCAGTAGATGTCATGGCCTCTAGGTCTGTCTAGATAGTTGAAGGTTGAATAGAAAAGCAGAAGGCTCTCTCCCCTCCCTCTAATTATTTTATAGGCTTGAGAAATGAGTGAAGATATTTTTTTTGTTTATTGAAATCATACACCGAAGGTTACAAGGGAAATTTATGTGGCTTGCCAGAGAGAGAGAGAGAGAGAGAGAGAGAGAGAGAGAGAGAGAGAGAGAGAGAGACCACTACCACTACATTACCAACAACAGTGAGGTTGACTCTGGTAGTCCTGGTAGGCTGGAGCCTAAAGTCTACCCTGCAGGTGTAGAGAGCCCCGTCCCCTGGAAGGAGGGAGGTGATCCTCAGCATTGCAGACGTTTCGCTCACTTCAAGGGCCACCCTAGACCCCACCGTATCCTCGTCAGACCAGTGGGTCTCCTGGTCAGACCGCTCATCCAACCTGAAAACACAAAGATGTGGTAGATGACAGACATACTCAACTACCGGACTGTAATGAATGGTAGATGACAGACATACTCAACTACCGGACTGTAATGAATGGTAGATGACAGACATACTCAACTACCGGACTGTAATGAATGGTAGATGACAGACATACTCAACTACCGGACAGTAATGAATGGTAGATGACAGGCATACTCAACTACCGGACAGTAATGAATGGTAGATGAATGAGACATACATTCATTTGACAGTAATGAAGAATTGATGAGTAAGACAAGTACATCTACGCTTATTTTCTTATGAATAATCCATACGGGTTTGCCCTCTTATAATAATAATAATAAATAATAATAATAATAATAATAATAATAATAATGAATCATTCAGTAACGACACAAAGAGAACTTGCCATCAGCAGTTTCTAACTCAACTATTTCTCTAAGCAAGAAACACAAAATTAAAAAAAATGGAATTTTTTAAAACTGTCTGCTTAGCCTAATCGAAACCTGACACCAAAAAATAAAATTAACCCCCTTAAAAAAATTAAATTAATTCGGCAAATGCACCAACGTACACTCAACCCCCCAAAAAAAAAAAAAAAACATACACACACTACACATGCGTATCACGCACGTAAATCCCCCAAAGAAAAACTAGCGCAAACAAATGCTAGGGAAGGGGAGGGGGGTAAGGGAATTAGATAGGAACCGCATTTAGAAACTAGGAAATTTCATTCTCATCTACTGACAGCCTCTCCTCGTCTATATGTTAAACAGCCGAGGCAGCTTATTCTCTGTGTTAGTGTACGCACCGGAGCGTAGGCCCCCGGAGACAACGACGCAAGGGCGATGGGGACCCCACGCATGATTTCGTTGAGCTAGTTTCCATTTTTTTTGTGTTGAAAATAGTATGTTGCGTATGTGCGTTACTCATCATTATCTTTTTGTGTTGATTTTAGCTTGGAACTGTGGTGCCGACGCATGGGTGCATAGGAACGACGCATGGGTCTATAAGAACGACGCCTGGGTGTATAGGAACGACGCATGAGTGCATAGGAACGACGCATGGGTGTGTAGGAACGATGCGTATGCGTGTATTAAGCGATATATGGGTGTGTATGTGGTAGGATAGGATCGGTGAGTGTTTGCGCACGACCGACGCATGGATATTAGGGCCTAGATATGGATCTGTAGGAACGACGTATGAGTGTGTAGGACCAACGCATGGATGTTAGGGCCTACGCATGGATGTTAGGGCCTACGCACGGATATGTAGGAACGACGCATGGGTGTGTGGGACCGACGCATAGCATATGTCGGTCTGGGACGACGACGTATGGCTGTAAAAAAGCTGACGCCTGTACGTGTTGCTTCCAACGCATGGATATGTTCGATTTAACTCATGAGTGTATGGGATCCAACGCATGGATTCGTAGTGGGCTCACGCAGGAATATTGGAATCAACGCATTCGGAAAAAATCGACGCATAGCTGTCGGAACTGACGCATAAATATAGGGTCAGACACACAGGTATAGAAACAGACGCAAGTTGATAATGACAGGGAGTGGTAGTGGCTCTCTTTGCACTACAAATCATTGTAGACCCTCACTGTAAACTACCTATGTATATATACTTCCTACAATATGTCAACCACATTGTAAACTTTGCAAGGAAATAAAAAATCTGAATCTAACTGACGCAAGTCCGGTTTTCTCTGAATTAGCGTAGGAACCGACGCATGGATGCCGTTTTCTGTGGACCCCAAAGCCATATTCTTTCATGGGTGTCTTTGTTAAAGTAAAACAAGCCAGGCAACCTTCATCTGATTTAATAAAATGAATAATAATAATAATAATAATAATAATAATAATAATAATAATAATAATAATAATAATAATAATAATAAATATTAATAAGAACGATAATAATAATAATAATAATAATAATAATAATAATAATAATAATAATAATAATAATAATAATAATAATAATAATAATAATAATAATAATAATAATAATAATAATAATAATAATAATCACTGAGAGGCATTACCATCTTAAGTAGTTAGACTGTTGGGTTTAGTCCTGACTCTTTCTCTTCTACTTCAGCTCTTCCTCTCACCGGCTATTCTTCTTCTGTCCCCACTTCCCCCTCGCCCCTAGTGGGTCCTTACCTGAGAGTCTGAACTAACTAACTAATTCACTGAGAGGTTCCTTTAATCCCTTATTTTAGGTATTAAAGTACTCTCTCCTCTGGTGGTGAAGAGCTTAGGTGTAACCTGAATGATCCTAGTGTAGTCGATAGGCTTTAAACCCCCCATTAGTCTAATCCGGCTTTCGCTAGCAAAGTAGAAAGTTTCGGCCAATGGTTTAAATTTTGGAATTGATGGCAGAGGGGAACGAGTATTTCAATGGCTTAGTTGGTTAATGGGGTTTGAAGCCTATCGACTGTACACTAGGGTATGAAGGCAGATATACTTTGATACCCAAAATAGGGTGTATAAACCTTATTATATTTGTATTAATATATATATATATATATATATATATATATATATATATATATATATATATATATATATATATATATATATGTCGTGCCGAATAAGTAAAACTGGTCAATTAGTAAGAATTAATTGCATGTACATATTTTCGTTTGCCTTATTCGGCAAGAAGAGCGTTGCTATTTAAGCCAAAATTGCAAGTTTTTACCTATTCTGCACGACATATATACGTATACGTTTCTTTTTCTCGACCTTCCCTGAAGCTGCGCTCCTATGGTGACCGAGGTTTAAGAGCAGATTTACGTCTTTTCAAAGCACCAAGACCCTCACTTAGCAAGGGGTAAATTCGTGACGACGTTTCGGTCCGTCCTGGATCACATGAGGTACCTCTCCTGACTTTTTTTTTCGGGGGGGGGGATATTTGTGCAGCCACGCTATTGTGGCTTTTTTGCTCTTAATTTCTGTTCAAAGTCAGAACAATGATAGCCTGAAAGATGATTGTTTTTGATGCCCTGAAAGCCGCTTATTAAAGGGAAAAAAATGTATTTCCCTCACCAAATTTTAACAAATTTCCGTTTTAAAATTGTTAAAATATCCAACTCAAATTTAACTTCTTTATGTCACATATGAGAGGAAAATATTTTAGCGTTAAAATATTATTTGTTATAAAAAAAATTATTACGGGATTTATTATGAAGCGAACTACATACACTCAGTGGCTATGTTGGTACAGAATGAATTCTTGGTGGGGTGATTCATCGTGGTGCTGGAGACATTACGTAGAGATTCTGGCCAATGTTGACATAACATCACACAGCTGCTGCTGATTTGTCGGCTGCACATTCATGCTGTGTATCTCCTGTTTCATCATATCCCAAAAGTTTATGCCAAATTCTGACCTTACCATCTGCATGTCGCAGCAGAAATCGCGATTCGTCAAACCAGGCGACGTTTTCCCAGTTTTCAATTGTCCAGTTTTGGTAAGCTAGTGACCACTGTAGCCTCAGTTTCCTGTTCTTAGCTGTCACGAGCGGAAGCCGGTGTGGTCTTCTCCTCCCGCAGCCCATAAACTTCAAGGCTCGACGTGTGGTGCGTTCAGAGTTGCTCTTCGGCATACCACTGTTGTAACGCGTGGTTGAAGCAGTCTGGTCATTCTCCTCTGTCCTCCCTCATTACAAAGGCGCTTTCGCCAGCAGAATTTGATGGTCTGTGCTTTTCACACCGTTCTCTGTAAACTCTAGAAACTGTTGTGCGTGAAAATCCCAGGAGATCAGCAGTTTTTGAAATACTCAGACCACCTCGTCTGTCTGGCACCAACAAATCAATTCTCCGTCAAAATCCCTTAGATCAAATTTGTTCCCCATTCTGATGTTTAGTTCGAACAACTACTGAACCTCTTGACCATGTCTGCGTGCTGTTAGGCACTGAGGTGCTGCCATGTTATTGGGGCTCATTTGTTATTTGTATTAACGAGCACGTGTACTGGTGTACCTAATAAAGTGACCACTGAGTGCAATTGGGTTTAAAAATAGAGAGGACAACAATAACCTATGTCAATTAATTTAATGTGAAGAAGAAGGACCAGGAGCTAGCGCCTGATCCCCGCAACCACACCTCCATGAGTACTTACAATTCTACAGTGCAACAATTACTCACGAAGGTACGGTGATATCGACACTGTTGACAAACAACCACTTGCATACCAATCAGGACATTTTTTTTTTAAGGACTGATGAAGCCACTCGTGGCGAAACGTTCCCTGTAATAAATATCCTGAATTATACACAAGTGTCCGTTTCCAGAGTTACTCACTAAATCCACTCACTGAAAAAATAATAATCCTATCCACAGTACCACATAACCACCCAAAACGACTGCATATTGCTGGCGTTAAGCTCGTAAATGAGTCCCAAGCGTGAATCCTAAGGCGATTTTCACCTTAGCTGCGGACAATCCTTCCTGGGACAAAAGCCCGGCAGCACTAAGACTCTCCCAGCACCTCCTGGGGATGGAATGATCTTCAATGGATGCCAAAAACGTCTGGAGAAAAAAAAAAGTATAAAGGAATTTGCTTCTGCTGGGAGTGTCTGTAGCCTGGGTGGAGAGAGAGAGAGAGAGAGAGAGAGAGAGAGAGAGAGAGAGAGAGAGAGAGAGAGAGAGAGAGAGAAGGGGATGATGGGACAGAGGAGGGAGGGAAGGGGAACAGACGAGGACTGAGAAGTGAAGGAGGAGGATTAGTTTTATATAGTAAGTGTATTTAGGTTCAGTTACACATAAATACAGTTACACAAATTATCATACATAGTAACATATGTGTAAATTACTTAAGCTAACAGCCCCCCTCCCCCGAAAAAATAGGCAGTCAAAGTGACTTATTTGCACTGGGATCCCTGCGTCTGTTTCTGAGGTGGGTAGATACATTGCTACGTGTTCTTGTCTCTCATATATTTCTAACGCTTTGATGATTCTAAACCAGCTAAGTTATATTTAGGCTAGAGTACGTTAGGTTAGGTTACATTTGATTAGTTTATGTTAGAGAACTTCATGGCAGGTTAGGTTAGCCCTAGATTTAGGTGGCGCTAATAGTTCCTGCATGTATTTTACAAGTTAACATCTGTTATTCCAAATGTATATGTCAGGGTATATGTGGAGGCACAGGCTGAAAGTATATCAGGGTTAAAATATACTAAAAAGTATATAAATAAAAAGCAATGTGTGGTTTATTGCATCTAAAGACGTTTCGTCTACCAGGGACGGAACGTCTTCTCAATAATTGCCTTAAATCGAATTGCGTGTCTTGTTCAGGTATAGGACGGAGTCGGAATCATCTGAAGGCTGTAACTTTCATTAGATCAGTTATTGAGAATGAAGGTGGTGATGGATTCCCGTCATGTGGTATAATAGATGTCCTCTGTCCTCCACTGAGGCTGCGTCACGTGAGGGACCTTGATAACCTCCGAACTTTAATTAGCACATCTCTCTGCTGCTGAAGACTGCTGGGATGATTGTCAAACAAGGCCGAGTCAGGGCACGAGATGAGGCGCCATGTCCAAATTGAAATGAGGGGAGGGTCATCCAAGAACGTTCCATATATTAAAAGTGAGAATAAACATGTTCTTCTTCTAGATTTTTTTCTGCCAAAGGTGTCTAGCAATTACAACATGCTCCTTAATGCAAGAATTTTCTTGGCTACCTTGCCGTAAAGGCTCAGCAAATGGTTCGTTATATTTATTATAAAGTCGAATTTCCTCCATGGTTCAATCATTATGACTGCAGGTCCACTGGTAGCATCATGCTCTCCGGGGACTCTCATCCATCACAATCTGCATTTTCTCAAAAGCAAATATGATCTGGGCTCGCTTGCCCCAAGCATATACGTATATCCAAAACTTGGTTATTCATGTACTTGGGAGACGCAAAGTGAGCATTTTCTCATTTGTATAAAACGAATGTTAGAGTGCATTCATTAGTATTGGAATTTGGAAACAGAGAGAAATAGGTTGTTGGAGTAAGCGTTGCTTGGCAAGGGATCAAGTACGCTCACTTGTGGCACTCTCTGGCACCTTCATAGGAATATACCAGAGATTCCTAGTGTTTGATTTTGTGTCACGAAGCCTCGGTATTACATCCTGCCACAGGCACTTGCTCATACCTCAGTGGTAGCGCCTCGGTTCACAATTGAAGGTCACGGTTCAATTCTGGCCGGGTGGAGACTTTGAGCAAATCTCCTTATCTCTCCATTGCTCCTGTTCGCCTACCATTAAATAGGCACTTGGGTGGTAGTCGACTCTTATGGTTGACATCCTGGGGGATGATAGTATACCTTAGACTGGGCTTTGATATAAACTGAGGTACGATAACGACTCTTACTCTCTACATTCATTGATGAAAAGAAAAAAAAAATCCCAGCGTTTTACAACTGATTTTCTTCATTTAGAGACTGGAGATCAGGTGAACAAAGACTGGAGATCAGGTGAACAAAGACTGGAGATCAGGTGAACAAAGACTGGAGATCAGGTGAACAAAGACTGGAGATCAGGTGAAAAAAGACTGGAGATCAGGTGAACAAAGACTGGAGATCAGGTGAACATAGACTGGAGATCAGGTGAACAAAGACTGGATATCAGGTGAACAAAGACTGGAGATCAGGTGAACAAAGACAGCTTCAACGACCCTTTTAACAAGAGATGGTCAAAAAAATGTTCTCATTTGGTATAAGATAATTAAAAAACCTTGGCCCATTATCAGCAGTATTTACACTTGTTTGAAATTGTTAGCCAGAAGTTTTTTTTTTCCCTCTGAATTTTAACGTCACATTATTTCTTCCGGAAAAAATAGCCATTTGCCTCTTGATACAGTTGGTAGCAGGAATACGTGTTTGTTGCTACATATCTGAGTTTGCAGAGGCTGAGCTCCAGCTCTTGGTCATGTTACTTAACTCACTAGAAAATAACGTCAAATAGCCTTTTTTTTTTGGGGGGGGGGAACCAGTGTATGGAGTACACTGCGAGGTGATGCCAGCTGGTCGACACAGACTGTACCAGTGTATGATACACCTAGTGGTGGTGCCAGCTGGTCGACACAGGCTGTACCAGTGCATGATCCACCTAGTGGTGGTGCCAGCTGGTCGACACAGACTGTACCAGTGTATGATCCACCTAGTGGTGGTGCCAGCTGGTCGACACAGGCTGTACCAGTGTATGATCCACCTAGTGGTGGTGCCAGCTGGTCGACACAGGCTGTACCAGTGTTGATCCACCTAGTGGTGGTGCCAGCTGGTCGATACAGGCTGTACCAGTGTATGATCCACCTAGTGGTGGTGCCAGCTGGTCGACACAGGCTGTACCAGTGTATGATCCACCTAGTGGTGGTGCCAGCTGGTCGACACAGGCTGTACCAGTGCATGATCCACCTAGTGGTGGTGCCAGCTGGTCGACACAGGCTGTACCAGTGTATGATTCACCTAGTGGTGGTGCCAGCCTGTCGACACAGGCTGTACCAGTGTATGATCCACCTAGTGGTGGTGCCAGCTGGTCGACACAGGCTGTACCAGTGCATGATCCACCTAGTGGTGGTGCCAGCTGGTCGACACAGGCTGTACCAGTGCATGATCCACCTAGTGGTGGTGCCAGCTGGTCGACACAGGCTGTACCAGTGTATGATCCACCTAGTGGTGGTGCCAGCTGGTCGACACAGGCTGTACCAGTGTATGATTCACCTAGTGGTGGTGCCAGCTGGTCGACACAGGCTGTACCAGTGTATGATTCACCTAGTGGTGGTGCCAGCTGGTCGACACAGGCTGTACCAGTGTATGATCCACCTAGTGGTGGTGCCAGCTGGTCGACACAGGCTGTACCAGTGATGATTCCACCTAGTGGTGGTGCCAGCTGGTTGACACAGGCTGTACCAGTGCATGATCCACCTAGTGGTGGTGCCAGCTGGTCGACACAGGCTGTACCAGTGCATGATCCACCTAGTGGTGGTGCCAGCTGGTCGACACAGGCTGTACCAGTGCATGATCCACCTAGTGGTGGTGCCAGCTGGTCGACACAGGCTGTACCAGTGCATGATCCACCTAGTGGTGGTGCCAGCTGGTCGACACAGGCTGTACCAGTGCATGATCCACCTAGTGGTGGTGCCAGCTGGTCGACACAGGCTGTACCAGTGCATGATCCACCTAGTGGTGGTGCCAGCTGGTCGACACAGGCTGTACCAGTGCATGATCCACCTAGTGGTGGTGCCAGCTGGTCGACACAGGCTGTACCAGTGTATGGAATTCATTGAGAGGCGGACACAAGAATTTTACATTCACCCGCTGCATCAGAGTGAAGATCAATACCTACCCCAGAGGCACTGAGGCACACACAAACAAGACAATATGAATCAGGCACCCACTCCACGATACTGTGGCACCAGGAAAGGTAAACAACCCCAGTGCAGTGGTATACAATAACTATACAATGGAAACAAGTACAAAAGCACTGTAATAAGATCCTCTACTGACAAGAAGAATCTCATTACACTGCATTTGCGTTCCTGCTCACAACCCAGGATCGTCATGCATCGTTTTTCACCAGTGACGAACGTAGGATCGAGCCTGCAAACACCCTTTTTTACAAAACGTGGATTTTGCCACCAAAACATCCAGTTTACCGATCATCTCACATCCATCATGTGGACGGAAGCTACAAAGTCCGCACGGGTATATCCGATCCACGATTCTGACCACTCAGGTAGTTTGAAGGTAAGAGAACCCTTCCTCCTCCGGGCAGCGATCAGGGGACGGAGGTTCAAGCCTTCATCCAGCCACCAGCCTCAATTAACCCCGAAGATAAATCATATAAAAACTTAGACCTTGAAAATAAATGCCCTCAACGAGGCGCTTAAAAACTGTAAGAAATCTTACAAATGAGACTTGGAAAGCTTAATGAGGCTGTTATAACGAAGCTGTGATGATGATGATAATGGTGAAGATTATGATGACGAACGTGGTTCTTACCTGTAGATGGGATGGTTCTTACCTGTAGATGGGGTGGTTCTTACTTGTAGATGGGATGGTTCTTACCTGTAGATGGGATGGTTCTTACCTGTAGATGGGATGGTTCTTACCTGTAGATGGGATGTACTTACCTGTAGATGGGAAGGTTTTTACCTGTAGATGGGATGGTTTTTACCTGTAGATGGGATGGTTCTTACCTGTAGATGGGCGTGGTGAGAGGTTCTCTGAACCACAGCAGGAGGAAGATGGCATCATCTTGAGGGTGTGCCACTTCACAGGGCAGTGCCGCCGCCCCTCCCACCACCCCTGTCACTGCCACCACAGGTACTGTCCAGGAGACAAGATACTGTCAGGGTGACGCAAGGGAAGTGCCACTGTTACAGTGTAATATAGTAAACAAATCATTCCTACTTTCTAGACGCCTCGTGAGGCGAGCACTATAGTCATATATAACCCTAATTTTTAAAGGGGTGGAGGGGTAAGCCAGCGGAAGGCCTAGGTCAGATGACCAAAAGCTCCAGCTGTGGGTCATCATATGACTAAGACCCGCGTCAGGTAACACTTGTCCAGTTTCCTGACGAAGCTTACCTAACCTAACTATAGCCGTATGGGGTTACACAGAGTCTTAGGAATGGGGGAGGAGACAGGTTCGAGGCACCAGGAGCCCTTCACTGCCTTCAAGGCCCCTTCCTATGATGGGGAAGAGTAAGACACATGTACAATAGTTGTGTATCTTGTGACTGAAACGTTTCGTCTACACAGTAGGATTCTTCAGTCAAATCTTGGAGGAATAGTTTTCGAGGTGGTCAGTCCTTCAGGCTGAGGGACTGACCACCTTAGAAACTATTTACCCAAAGTTGATGAACTGATTACATCATCTTCAATCCCTATTATACCTGCTGCCTCTGTATTTGACTGAAGAAGTCTACAGTGTAGGCGAAACGTTTCAGTCAACAATAAGGATCCCAGTGTCTTGCGTTTAAACTCGGGTATTTATTTATATAATTTTCAACATTCATATGAAGGCTCTACATCCTATAATGTGAAATATTACTTCCGGGTCAAGTTCCATCTCACGATTTAGGACGGAAGATCAAGCCTCCACCATTCGTTGTGCAGAATGACCCACACGGATTTAGCGCTGCACATCCATATACGAGGGCAGATAAAAAAAAACAATGCATTTTTAATAGACCAAAAAAATAAAATAAAACATTTTAGCAATTTGATCGTTTTTCTCAAGTTTCGTTCTCAACATAATTCTCAAACATATTGCGTGTTACCCGAAGGGGTTCGTGTTTTACGCACAGAATTCTGTCGGCTGATTAGGTAACCATGGACGCTAAGACTTTACGATGTACCTCGTAATAATAATAATAACCTGAGTGAGAAATACCAGTGAAGGTGCAAAACAAACTGAGCCAACGCTCATGGTGTCATAAATACAATTAGAGACCTTTGTCGATGCCAGAGGTCCAAAACTTATGGAACGGGCCAGAACATTTTTAAGAAATATTGTTGGAATGGTTTCTGAGAGAGAGCTCAGGAAGGAGGTGTCGAAGACGCATGGCAACTCTTACAGACTTTTACTTGCATTCGATATGCAAGTATCGATACCATTATACACCGACAAGTTTGTCAATAAACCTTAAAATGAGGTTAATGTTATTTGATTCAAAAGACGTTTCGTCAGCCGGGAACTTAATCAATACTCACCGAAAGAATTGATGAAGTTCCTGGCGGGTCGAAACGTCTCCTCAGTAAGATTCATTGTCTCTTGTTAACATATATTTACTCCCCTGCGATTCCTAAGTTACTTTTTCCGTATCCTTCATGTAGTAGTAGTAGAAATAATAGTAGTAGTAGCTGTAGTAGAATAGTAGCAGGAATAGTGTAGCTGTAGTAGTAGTAGCTGTAGTAGAATAGTAGCAGGAATAGTGTAGCTGTAGTAGTAGTAGCTGTAGTAGAATAGTAGCAGGAATAGTGTAGTTGTAGTAGTAGTAGCTGTAGTAGAATAATAGTGGTAGCAGCAATAATAGTAGTAGTAATAGTAATACTACTACTATTATTACAGTAGATATAGTTGTATTTCATGTCTTCCATCCACTTTTACTTTCCCTTATTAACTATCCATAGTCTGTTTAGGGAATAAGGTTACGGTGGGACCCTGTATACAGGAAGCCTCAGTGTGGAGTACAAAGTCTTCAACACTCCACCTCTCCCATATACGATCTAAGGAACATCTAACAGATAACATCATCAAGAAACAGCTTAGAGATAACCTTGTCAAGAATCTATCTAATAGATAACTTTATCAATGTGCTCACAAACACACTTTTTACCATTTCTGTAAAATATTGAGGCTGTTCACAGTAAGGTCCTCTCCCACAACACGAACCTTACTACCCACACCTCACTACTCACACCTTCTCACTACTCACACCTTCTCACTACTCACACCTCCTCACTACCCACGTTTACCCACACACTACTATCATCACCTGCTGACTCAGCAGGTGGGTGAGTGATGATGGCGATAGCTCCTGCAGAAGATATGTGATGAGTGATGATTCTAGTGATTTATACTTGTGATCGAAGGTTGATGGTGCAGCCAAGATGAGCATTAAATGTTTAGGGAGAGAAATATGAAGAGAAATGAAAGAGAGAGGAGAATTAAGTGAGATAGAGAGCTGGATAATGATGAAGAGACGGTATGGCTGGAGGGTGTAAGGATGAATGGAAGGAAGAAGAGGAGAAGAAACAGGGGTAAACAAAAAGAGGAGTGTGTGCGTGTGTGTGTGTGAAATCTCCTATTTGTACTCACCTATTTGTGGTTACAGGGGTCGATTCACAGCTCTTGGCCTAGCCTCTTCGCTAGTCGCTACTATGTCCACTGTCTCCCTGCTCCATGTGTGAGTTCGCGTTTATGTGTGTGTGTGTGTGTGTGTGTGTAGCCCAGAGAAAATATTCACCAGAGGCCACAGTTCCAGCCGTAAATCAGGAGAATGGGACTGTCTCTTCCAGCAATCAAGAAAAGGCTGACCCACTGGCAGCCCATTTCACAGCCAAGACAAAAGTCTTTGATCTAGGAACAATGTCTCAGATCTAGGAAAAAAGTCTCTGGTATAGGAACGCGTCAATAAAGCAGGTTAAATAAGTGGACTCAGGAAACGCCCCAAGAGGCCAGACTCCTGCTACTAAGTGGTAAAAATTTTGGTTCCAGAGGAGAATAAATACAGTGACAGGAACAATTCACAAAAATCTATCACTTAGAGAGGAAGTTAAATACGACGTGTCTGTCTATTCTGGTCAATTATCTACTTAAACCTTACCCAACATTTACTCTACAACTAGTAAAACTAACCCAATGATTAGTATTACTACTACTACTACCACCACTATTACTGCCACCACTACTACTACTACTACTACAACTACTATTACTACAACTACTATTACTACAACTACTACCACCACTATTACTGCCACTACTACTACTAGTAGAAGTACTACAACTAGTAGTAGTATTGCTACTAGTACTACTACTACTAAATTATCCCCCAGATTAATCTCCTAGTCTTCTTAGTACTTTCACAAGAATATGTGACTTAAAGACGACGAAGGAAGGACCGAAACGTCGTATCCAGTATTCTCTCTCAATACGCATTATTTAGGCGCTCTTAAGTGTACTTCCAGTTGAATCTCTGCATTGGACTGTGGTAATAGGTAAGTAAAGCTACGTGTCGTGTCTGTTGCTTGATTAATTGATGAAGAATTGAGCCTTTCCCAGTCGATCCGCTACGTGACAGTATTCGCTGCATCAGGTCCCGATCAGCTGCACTGTTGCTTATTGATATTGTTCATGAATTCAAGTTGACATTGTTTTTTCCAAGAGGACAAGAGAGTGCCATTAGCCTTCATTCTAACGGAGGAAGGAGTTCTGATACTATTTCCTTCAAGGGAAGGAAGGGGTGGTATTACTCTTCCCTTCAAGGAAAGGAAGGGGTGGTATTAACGTTCCCTTCAAGGGAAGGAAAGGGTGGTATTACTCTTCCCTTCAATGAAAGGAAGGGGTGGTATTACCGTTCCCTTCAAGGGAAGGAAAGGGTGGTATTACTCTTCCCTTCAAGGAAAGGAAGGGGTGGTATTACTCTTCCCTTCAAGGAAAGGAATGGGTGGTATTACCGTTCCCTTCAAGGTAAGGAAGGGGTGGTATTACCGTTCCCTTCAAAGTAAGGAAATGGTGGTATTACCGTTCCCTTCAAGGAAAGGAAGAGGTGATATTACCGTTCCCTTCAAGGTAAGGAAGGGGTGGTATTACCGTTCCCTTCTAGGTAAGGAAGGGGTGGTATTACCGTCCCCTTAAAGGGAAGGAAGAGGCGTTATTACCGTTCCCTTCAAGGTAAGGAAGGGGTGGTATTACCGTTCCCTTCAAGGTAAGGAAGGGGTGGTATTACCGTTCCCTTCAAGGGAAGGAAGAGGTGCCGTGATGCTGGAGAAGAACATCTCAGGCCTCAACCAGACTTGTAAACAAGAATCATCACAATATTAGTAAACAGTACCGATAAACACTTGGGAAACATCGGGGCACTTTAAAGGGAAGACATTTAGACAACCAGTGATTTCTTCAGTTCAGTACAATGATGGTGAACGAAGACTGTGGTAGATAAGATAATCAGACCCTCAGCCTCGCAGAACGATAACGACAGGGGAAGATAAGGACTACAGTCCCTCAGTTTTAAAAAGTCACTGTTTACTGATACGTCTTCCATTAAAACTACGCAGCTGTTGCTTAAGTGTCTGAGTCATCATGCAAACACGAGTGTGCAGTTGCAAATTCTTCAGAGCAAAAAAACAACAACAAATGTTTATAATCATAACGATAATTTTTAAAGGGGGGTGGATGGTCCTCGGTCAGAAGACCAAAAGTTCTGGTGGCGGGTCATGATATGACTAAGACGCACGTCAGGAAACACTTGTCCTGTGCCCTGACAAACCTTACCTAACCTGACCTAATTAACCTTCAGAAGAAGAGCCGCGCCTCCTGGACACATGGACTCCCACTGACAGAGGTTGAATATATAAGTTCCATTCTTGTTATTGCTTTTTATCTAACATTGTCGACAGGACTCCACATGGTCTTGTGGTAAGACCCCAAGAAAAATATATCAAATTCCGAAAAAGGTGAAGCATTTCTACACTTCACACTTTTCATCTCTTCGTCTACCTGTCTATTTTTCTCTGTCTATCATTCTCTTAAAAAGTGTATTTCTGCGTCTCTGTCCATCATTCTTGATGGTATTAACCTTGGTAATAAATACCGACAGATTGATTTAGAAAAGAAATATGTAAGCAAACACTATACCTGGAGTATACCTAGAGGGGGTTTCGGGGGTCAACGCCCCTGCGGCCCGGTCTGTGACCATGTCTCACGGTGGGTCAGGGCCTGATCAACCTGGCTGTTACTGCTCGCTGCACGTAAACCGACGTACGAACCACAGCCCGGCTGGTCAGTTACTGACTTTAGGTGTCTGTCCAGCGCCTTCTTGAAGACAGCCAGGGGTCTATTGGTAATCCCCCTTATGTATGCTGGAAGGCAGTTGAACAGTCTTGGGCCTCTGACACTTACTGTGTCGTCTCTTAGCGCCTCTGCTTTTCACTTCAGAAGTGATCAAGGTCCCAGGACCGAAACGTTTTCTAATAAATATCTCCCAGTGTTTCCTTAAATGTCTTTGTAAAGCAACCATTATCTATAAAATCTGATCTATCTATCCTTGGCTATCATTCACTAGAAAAAATACATTCTTATCATTCTCTCGAGAAACCTTCAATTATGCTAGAACCACCCGTCACAAAGCACGTAAGAACTACCATCGATTACGCAGCACCACTGTAGAGCCAGTAGCTTGCTAAGCAAAACGTAAAATAGGAAAAAATACAAAAATTTGCCCGTAGCAGAAGTTTGAAGTGGGGAAGGATAAAAAAAAATGTGTGGACAATTAACACACCAGACTTCGTATCACTGGAAGAGCGTATAGTAAACGGAGATATAACCACGACATTGAAAATTGTCTGTCACATAGACAAAAGTGGACAAAACAAAGGGACACATATGTGAGGGGGACACCAGCACACGAGGGGACACTCAAATGATTGATACACAAACTCAATAAACAAACAAGTACCCGGAGTCTGCCAATCATTTTAAATTTGACAGTGACAGATTACGTCCACCTACAGAAAAGCACGAGGAGGGCCCAAGAGCTGTATCCCAACACTCGTTAACTAGGTAAATACACACACACACACACACACACACACACACACACACACCAACACATACACACACACACACACACAAACATAAATATTCCTTGGATACCCACTCAACAAACACACAGACATTCCTTACATACCCACACAACAAACACACAGACATTCCTTACATACCCACTCAACAAACACACAGACATTCCTTACATACCCACACAACAAACACACAGACATTCCTTACATACCCACACAACAAACACACAGACATTCCTTACATACCCACACAACAAACACACAGACATTCCTTACATACCCACACAACAAACACACATACATTCCTTGCACACCCACTCAACAAACACAAACAAACACCTCTGATAAGCAAGCAACAAAAATCGCACACCAATAAGGTGTTCGCTGAAGCAAGTTGTTTATGGAAAACTTGACGTAATTGCAAGCAAAGTTCTGATTAACTGAGATCCAGCACAGCCCTTCTTCCCTTCCCCTTCCCTTACCCCTTCCCCTTTCACCTTAAAGGTGGAAGGGGATGGGGTAGGGGAAGGGGTGAGACGTACGGGAAAGTCTTTCTCTCTCTCAGTTGCAGCCATTGTTCACCACACATTGAAGAGGAACCAGGGTGTCAGTCGACTTTTGTGGGTGGCATCCTGGGGTAAAGTTTAAATAACAATAATAATAGTAATGTTACTAATACTAATAATAATAATAATAATAATAATAATAATAATAATAATAATAATAATAATAATAATAATAATAATAATAATAATAATAATAATAATAATAATAAAAGAAGAAGAAGAAGAAGAAGAAGAAGAAGAAGAAGAAGAAGAAGAAGAAGAAGAAGAAGAAGAAGAAACAATAAAATAACTTTTTAATCATTATTTCAGTTGTTATTACCATCATCATCATCTTCCCTCTTCCCTCTCCCTCTCCTCCATCTCCTCTTTCCTCTCCCTCTCTCGTCTCGCACTCTCCTCTCCCTCTCCCCTCTCACTCTCCCCTCTTCTCTCCCTCTCCCCTCTCCCTCTTGGGAAATCACTTGTCTATTAATCTCTACCTCAACAATAGGCAGAGTGTTGGCCATAGCTCTTCTTAAGAGGAGATTGTATGATGTATGAGCAGCCTTAATGGATGGACGATAGACAAATACATCGATAGATGGAGCCAGGTGTAAAGGATAGCTTATGAGAGGGTGTGGTAGACAGACGAAGGTAGAGGGTATGTGAAGGAATTATGAGTGGGTGTGGTAGATAGATGGAGCCAGGGGAGATGGGATGGCTTTATTAGTGGGTGTGGTAGATAGATGGAGCCAGGGGCGTGGGTGGGTGACTTACTGCTGGGTTTACAAACTGTTTCTTGACTCTAGGGAACTGTCCCTGTCCACTCTGACTCCTGTTAGTGAACTCTCTTCAACCGTTGAAAAGTAATATTTGGGATTCAGTGTAATCACCTATTTGTGTTTGTAGTTGTTGAGTCATAGCTCCTGGCCCCGCCTCTTCGCTGGTCGATACTAGGTCCACTCTCTCTCTCTACTTCATGAGCTTTATCATACCTCTTCTTAAAGCTTTGTATGGATCCTCTGTATGTGTATATGTGTGTGTGTGTATGTGTGTGTATACATGAAATATCATTTATTATACTAATCACAATTAGGCGCAAAACCCGTATAAAAAAATAGGAGGTATTCAAGTTTGATCCGAGGACGCGTCAGGTGGCCTCTCATCCTTGGATCAAGAGCCCTTCACCAGCATTCTAAAGCGAACTAAAAAAAATCACCAGAACGCTGAACAGTTATGACACGAGTCGATTCTTAAAGGAATTTCTCATTTATTTCGTTCGGTATAAATTGGAAAATAAATTCGATAATTACCTTCTTTGAAGTTTGTGTTTCCATCTCCTGTGGGAGTGGTGGGGCTCTTGATCCGAGGAAGTGGAGCTTGATGCTGAGGCGACAGACACTCTAACATTCCGTACTCACACACACACAGACTCACACATACACGCACATACATGCACACACACACACACATATACACACAAATGCACACACACACACACACACACACACACACACACACACACACACACACACACACACACACACACACACACACACACACACACACACACACACACACACACCACCACCACACAAACAATACAAACACTTCGAAACACCATAACACACTCACAAACACACACAACCACACACAAACACCCATCAAGACAGTCTTCAAAGCGTGACAATCACTCCACACACACGCAACACATGTGTCAATACCAGACAGGAATATCAGTGCCACTCAGACCACTGCAGTTCAGCCTGGCACTAATATCAGTGCCACTCAGACCAAAGCAGTTCACTCATGATAATTATCCAAACAGAGGCGTGCGTCATGAGTCCTGCTTGACTGCTCATGATGACAGTGGGAAGCAGGGGATGAGGCAGTGGGTGAGGCAGTGGGTGAGGCAGTGGGAAGCAGGGAATGAGGCAGTGGGTGAGGCAGGGAGAAGCAGTGGATGAGACAGTAGCAATCCGTCCAACCCTCCTCAATAAACACCCGGAGACAAGTTTCACTGTCAGTCACGCGTCATTATGCGTCATTTTCACTACTGTGCGTTATTATGCATTATTTGTGAGGGCGAAATATGCGTTCCCCAGTTAACAAAAAAAATGACGAGGAAAATGGGAGGGGGTAATTAGTAGTGCATCACTGACACTCTTTAATGACCCTCGTATAAAGGAGCTCCAACAACTGGTTAATTACTTCTCTTGTTCCTGTGTCCTTGATATTCCACGACATACACACACACACACACACACACACAGCAGACGGAGACGCAGACGGAGACGCAGACGGAGTACAGCCTAGGGGCCAGAGACTGCAAACCTCAATCAAGGAAAAGATCTTGGGGTGAGTATAACACCAGACACATCTCCTGAGGCGCACATCAACCAAATAACTGCTGCAGCATATGGGCGCCTAGCAAACCTAAGAACAGCATTCCGACATCTTAATAAAGAATCGTTCAGGACCCTGTACACTGTGTACGTTAGGCCCATATTGGAGTATGCAGCACCAGTTTGGAACCCACACCTAGCCAAGCATGTGAAGAAGCTCGAGAAAGTGCAAAGGTTTGCAACAAGACTAGTCCCGGAGCTAAGGGGTATGTCCTACGAGGGAGGTTAAGGGAAATGGACCTGACGACACTGGAGGACAGAGAGATAGGGAGACATGATAACAACATATAAGATACTGAGAGGAATTGACAAAGTGGACAGAGACAGAATGTTCCAGAGATGGGACACAACAACAAGGGACACAGATGGAAGTTGAAGACTCAGATGAATCACAGAGATGTTAGGAAGTATTTCTTCAGTCACAGAGTTGTCGGGAAGTGGAATAGTTTAGGAAGCGATGTAGTGGAGGCAGGCTCTATACATAGCTTTAAGCAGAGGTATGATAAAGCTTATGGCGCAGGGAGAGTGACCCAGTAGCGGCCAGTGAAGAGGCGGGGCCAGGAGCTTTGACTCGACCCCTGCAACCACAACTAGGTGAGTACAACTAGGTGAGTACACACACACACACACACACACACACACGACCCCTGCAACCACAAATAGGTAAGAACATACAAACATTATCTCTCGGTCCACAGCAGGATTCCAACCTACACACTGCGTCAAAGCGTCAAAGTACGCAGTACTTACGCCACTCGGCCAGAGTGGCCGAATAGTCATATCATCATCAGATCAAATACAGACCTTTAAAAACCTGGCATATTAATTAGGCAAATACTTGGCCCTGGGTTTTAATATGAAGTTTGGTGGGAAGATAAGCTCTTAGCTTGTAAAATACGTGGAAGGAAGGAACTCCCTTAATATATATATATATATATACCGTGAGATGTATGTCTCTGAGTACATACGCTGAGATTATACTTTAATCCTTTTTTGGGTATTAAAGTATTTTTGACCGGTGGTGTACTGGTGATGATAGGCAGCCTTAATGATCCTCGTGCAGACGATAGATTTTAAACCATCGTTACCCAAAATGAGAATTGGGGAAGAAAGAAAGAGAATAATTAATGAGGAAAAGAGACGAGAAAAGTTTTTTTTCAAGACCCAAAAAATAAAAATTGGAAATTTTTTGACAATAATACGGAAAATGGATGAATAATAGGCTCAAATATCTTTTAGGGCAGAAGAAAGGAATTTATAGGCGCATAAATAGAGGTGAGGGTCATCTTATAAATCAGTATACTGACATTAAGAGGGAATTAAAAAGGGTATAAGAAAAGCTAAACGAAGCAGTTCTGCCATCTTTAATGGTTCTTTAAGCAAAACATTTCCAACACCTTATGTATACAAACTTGCAAATCCTCTTCACAATCTCATTTCATACACTAATTTCTTTAATCCCTCTCTACGCAGCGAATTATCACGAAGCGAATTTCATAACCACGAACGTTTCAGATTGTTAGAAAATGATATATTACTGGCATGAAACACTGATCCTTCAGCAGCAATTTGTTAAATCCGGCCTCAATCCTCCCATCATGGAGTACCCTAAATCCCCGTTCTCAGAATCCTCCTCAGACCACAACAACTCGTGTGTAATTGTTGCTTTGGCTCGGCCTTCGTCTTGCATTTGCAAGCACGAACGCCAAGAAACGAACACAAAAGAAGGAATTTGTGTCTTGCTTTAATTTTAGTAACATCAGTAGCATCACTAGTGGATACTAGACGCTTAAGGGATGCTGCTTCGGTGTTCGATGTGAAATGCTCAACACTATGTTCCAGGGAACAGGAGGAAGGAGTTTAGTCGACAGGTGTTGCTCTCATCTCAAGAACATTGTGCGGGCGCTCGCCTGGCTTCATTATGCAAGCTCATAATACTACTTCATTATACATCTGAGAGGTTTGCACTAGCTGAACTGTTAGATATAATGATACAACAGTTTCAATAGAAATTATAATTATGGACAATTTCGATTCCTCTTTTACTTCAAGTTGCTCCCACCGTTCAGTAGACTTCATTATTTCCAACGGATAATTAATTTATTGGGCATCTAGCTCACTTATCTGAGAGGGACAGCCGTAAAGTACCTCCCAATAGACAGCTAATTTGTTAGGTTTATAGATAATCGATTAACTGTGGGCCATTAAGGTTGCTACTCACCTGCACATTGCACCATGAATATTTTAATCCCTTAAACTATAATTGCAGTAGAAAAATTGGTCCAGAGAACCGAAAAGTTGATAAATCAGACACATGCAATACCTGGGTAACTTTACTGTAGAAACGTTTCACCACAAGGTGGCTTCATCAGTCCAATGCAAAGGAGAATGGTTGAAGCTCAGAAGGATTTTGAGGTAATTAGTCCCTCAGTTTGCAGTCTTAATTATATTTTGTAATATTCAGATAGGGATGGCAGCTGGGGAAGAGGTGAGTTTCACTTGCAGAGTGTTGTGGTTTTAAGCACACTATGTTACATTTGTTTTTGTACCTTGGTTGTTCAAGTATTGGTAATAGCTTTCATGTTTTAATTTCCTAGAGTTTTTGTTAAGTTTTGGTGTTTAAGATGTCAATGTAATGTTCAGTTGTTATAGAGTAGGTTTATCAGTTCTTCTTACGTTGGTTTTGTTTATGTTTTTCCGTTTTATATACCTGATTGTTATACGGTGTTACTTTTCTTTATACTTGTATGTGAATAATATGTTTTTAATAAAATAAAAAAAATAAAAAAATTAGTCCCTCAGCTTAGAGCCGATGTAATTAGTACATGAATCTTAGAAAGACTGATGTACTGATTACCTCAAACTCCTTCTTATCTTCAACCTTCTTTGTATTGGACTGATGAAGCCACAATATGGCGAAACGTTTCGACAATAAAGATACCCAAGTGTCGCACATGTGTTTAATCTATGATTACTGTAAACTCTCAGTGTATATTAGCGAGCCTTCTGCTCCTCTGAGTATAAATACCCTGTGACAGCTGGTTGGTTAGCGAGTTGAATTTAAGAGGCACTTAAGTATCCCAGTCTTCTAATAACATGTTCATCTTTTCACTATAATCTATTTTGCCCATAAATACTATCGCATTTGCATTAAAGCAAATGCGATAGTAATTATTGACAAGGTAGATTAAAGCCAATCGGCTACACATGGGCTATTAAAACTATCTTCAAGAATATTTTAATTCCCACGCCAGGGAATTAAAATATTATTGTATATACTACCAAAACGATATTACTGTGAAAGTATACGCTGGAGTATAGATATTAAACAATATTTTATTCCAGATAATGGAGTAATATCGTATAGTGAATCTCCACGCCGCTCACGGGAACAGTTCTCCCGTAAGCGGCGTCTCGTAAAGGAAAAATGGAGAAAACAGATCCTTGAGGAACTATTGTTCTTTGTCCGTAGAACACCGAGGTGAACATTACACTGCAGCTGCTGCCAGTACCGATCGTAAACGCAGCCGTAAGATTTGCGATTAGCGAATGTAAGATCGAGCCTTTAGCACTACTTGAACTGAATGACCCAGGTGGGGTAAATCAGTGCACTAATAATAATAATAATAGTAGAAATAAAAATAATAACAACAACAGTAGTAGTAGTAGTAGTAGTAGTAGTACTAATAGTATAAATAATAATAATAATAATAATAATAATAATAATAATAATAATAATAAAAATAACAACAATAATAAAATAGTAATAATAATTGAAATAATAATAATAAAAATAATGATAATAAAATAGTAATAATAATAATAATAATAATAATTATAATAATAATAATATTAATAATAGGAATAATAATAATAATAATAATAATAATAATAATAATAATAATAATAATAATAATAATAATAATAATAATAATAATAATAATAATAATAATAATAATAATAATAACAACAGTATAAATAATAATAATAATAATAATAGCAACAACAACAGCAACGACAGCAACAACAAACAAACCACCCCCATCACTACTACAAACATGAACTCAACTCTACTAACAACAGAGATAAAATTATGGACAATAACATTCATAACCTTAACAACACCCAATAACAATCAAAGCAAAAGACATAAAAAAGGGCGATAAATGAAGACCCTTTTTATGGAGTTCGGGCACGTGTTCGTCACATTAAAAAATCAATATTTTTTTCCGCTGTATGTGCTGGGTACATCAGGCAGCGGGGCTCCGTTCACGGCCAGGTGGGCGGAAAAAAATAATCACACTGTTTTGCCCCATTTCAATGACGTGGATGTCGTGGCCAAGTCAGAGCGAAACTGCGCACTGAATGTTGAATCGCAGACGTAAAAGGCTCATTGCACTGATGTTTATTCTTATTTGATGTTTTGAAAGAGCGTGGGGCGGGGGGCGGGGGTGGGGGGAATATGTTTTTGTGTGTGCGAAAGTTGAAAATTAGAGATTTTGGTAATGGGTTTTGCTGATGGATAAGTTGTCCTGCTCGTTGGCAACCGGTGTTGCAATTAGATAGCCCTGCAACAATGCCTATTGACAACCAATATTGCAACCAGATATCTCCGTAACACTGCATCTTGTCAACCGGTGTTGCAACCAGAAAACTCTGCAATAATGTCAATTGACAACCAATATTGCAACCATATAGCTCCATAACACTGCTCGCTGGGTTTGCAAGCAGCAGATGTACCTCTGACGAGGACCTCTTTCAGAGGTCAGAATAACAATCACTGTGATATCTGCACGCTTTTGGCAAGACAACTATTTAACGAATGATGGTGAATGTTTTCCTCTCTTTTTTTTTTTTTTTTTTTTTTGAGGGTCACTCTGCCTTCGTAGGAGACGGCCGGAGACCCTATTTTTTTCCATTTTGTCAACTAGTGGATGCCTGTCTATCATCCACAGGTGGATTCTGCCTTTCATCCACAGGTGGCTGCCTTCATCTCATCCAAAAGTGGCTGCCTGCCTCTCATCCACAAGTGGCTGCCTGCCTCTCATCCACAAGTGGCTGCCTGCCTCTCATCCACAAGTGGCTGCCTGCCTCTCATCCACAAGTGGCTGCCTGCCTCTCATCCACAAGTGGCTGCCTGCCTCTCATCCACAAGTGGCTGCCTGCCTCTCATCCTCTAATCCTCAACTGGTCATTACACTTCTTTTACAACATTAACATCTTCATTTACAAAAATTCTTACCACTAGGATTCACTTTTACACAAAAATCCAAAATAGGTTTGACTGTATCTTTTTTAAAAGTGTAAATAAACTCGATTACTTCGAATACATTGTCTATAAAAATATCAACAGCGTTGATTATATTTCGAATGAAATTTTTAAAAGGTTCGATTACATTTTGTATTAAAAAATCAGTGGATTCGATTACATTTTGTGTGAAAATGTAACTAGGATCGACTCTCTTTATGGAGAGTTTACTCTGAAGATTTATTTTTCTTACAAAAAAATGTAAAAAAAAAAAAATTCTATTTCTTTTTGTAAATCAATTAGTGAAAAAAAAAACATTGACAGATATCGAAATTCCTGTCATTTTTGTGAGATATTAACTTATAAAGAATTTAGACGATGTTTCGCTCCTTCCTGGAACATTATCAGGTCACAAGCTATGCCATGATAATGGTCCAGGAAGGACCGAAACAGCCCTTGAAATTTCCCATGTAAAGGCGTGGGTTACCTGTGAGTTGTGTCAGCCACAGTATTGTGACTCTGCAAATTTAACACAGCATAACTTGTTAGCAAATACACAATAACATTTACAGAGCAAATCCTTATTTACAGTTGTTTTGCTTCTACTGGAACACTATTTAAATATAATAATTGTAAATATAATAATTTATCTTTCTTTACGTACGAAATTACACCATTTAGAGACACATCAATCATAGGGATAAAAAAAAATTGAGGAATTCAAATATCTCTCTGTGATAGTTGCAATTTATATTTATCATTTATGTAGTTTGTGGAGAAATATTTAGGGTGTTTTTATTGTTGATTTATTAGGTTTGAAGTCCATCTACTACACGAAGGTCATTAAGGCTACATGCAACTTGATCGCAATCAGTCAAGAATACTTCGATGTCAAGCGAAAGGATGAAAGCAAACTCGGATTGTATATATGGTGAGTTATATGCCCTGTTTTGTGTATATACTGCTACTCTCAGATGATTATACTCCTCAGAATATATACAAAGGTGTATCGACTTATGTTGTAGTGTAAATAACGACTGGAGAAGTTAGCAGTGTAACTGGAGTCTGAAGGAGGTAGCAGTGTAACTAATACCTGAAGAAGTTAGCAGTGTAACTAACACTTGGAGAATCTAGCAGTGTAACTAGCGACTTGAGGAGTTAACAGATGATTATACTCCTCAGAATATATACAAAGGTGTATCGACTTATGTTGTAGTGTAAATAACGACTGGAGAAGTTAGCAGTGTAACTGGAGTCTGAAGGAGGTAGCAGTGTAACTAATACCTGAAGAAGTTAGCATTGTAACTAACACTTGGAGAATCTAGCAGTGTAACTAGCGACTTGAGGAGTTAACAGTGTAACTAACGCCTAGAGAAGTTAACAGTGTAACTAACGCGTTGAGAAGCGACCAGAATAACAAACATCTCTCGGAGCTAAGAACTATGTCGACATTTTGTGATGCAAATTCCTTGCTACGACCTCTGGCATATCGTTGACTTTTGTTAGCTTTAATATCGTCAGCCAGACGTTGCTTTGTGCAACTGGAATCGTTAGTAATGGCCATTGTAAGGCCATTCTTCTCTTATGCTCGCATATTTTACAAACTTTTTCATCCATTTTTCATATTTGTTGCTGAAGTGCAATTACATTATATGTATATATATATATATATATATATATATATATATATATATATATATATATATATATATATATATAATTTTGTGTGTGTGTGTGTGTGTGTATGTTTGTGCGTGTGCATAACATACAGACAGACAGACAAACAGCCAGACAGACAAACAGACAAACAGCCAGACAGATAGACAGATAGAAAGCCAGACAGACAGCAGCAGAACCTAATTCAAAGATACTAAATATAATGCAGTGACCTTCCAATACATCCTTCCTCATGAAGTGGTATAGAAACCACTTGAAGCGCGCCCTCACCACTTACCCGCAAATACCTATCCACTTGCTTCATCCAGATCCTCACCCAGTCTCTATTCACTCGTTGAGTTGTTCATCCATTTTCTCATCCAGTTTCTCATCCAGTTCCTCATCCACCTCCACATTCATTCTTTCAACCGGTTCCTCCTTCAGTTTTTCATTCAGTCTAACATCCAGGTCCTCATCCACTTCCTCATCCAGCCCCCATCCACCTCCTTGATGCCCACTGAATCTTTAAATCGTTGACGTTGTTGACTGATCAAGTGAATCTCTAAGTCAACTAAGTGACTAGCTGGAAGTTTTAACAGCTAAATAATTAAGTGGCTGAATAGTTGAGTGGCTGAATGGCTGAGTGGCTGAATGGCTGAGTGGCTGAGAATTTCGGTGACTTAATGAGTGGTTAGATGACTGAGTGGCTGGATGGCTGAGTGGCTGGCTTTTCTTTCATCTAGGCTGAATGCCTAAATGGTAGATTTATGGCTTATTGGCTTATAATTTGGTGAATTTATGGCTTAGTGGCTTAAGAACTGCCCAAGCTTTTCAACTGACTTACATGTCAATTTGCATGACTGAATTGCATCACTATTTTAAGTTTTTATATATATATATATATATATATATATATATATATATATATATATATATATATATATATATATATATATATATATATATATATATATATATATATGCAACAAATGGCTATCTTAACTGTGGAGACGTTTCGCCCACATATTCAACCAAGGGTGAGGGACTGATCCCCCAAACCACTTCCTCATGTATTCCACCGTTTCCATAAAGCCGCAGGTGGGCGAAACGTCTCCACAATAAACACACCCATGTGTTGGTCTTATTAACCAATAGATAAAAAAAATTACTTTCTAAAGTTTATATTTACTTGAGAACTAATAAAGATGATTAAGTTAGTTATGTTTTGCCAGTATATCTCTGTAAGGGTAAAGAGAGAAAAAGAGAGATAGATAGATAGATAGATAGATAGATAGAAGATAGAAGAAGAAGAGAGAGAGAGAGAGAGAGAGAGAGAGAGAGAGAGAGAGAGAGAGAGAGAGAGAGAGAGAGAGAGAAAAAGAGAGAGAGGGGAATATGAGGACTGAAAAAATGCCATAAACTCTCACACTCAATTTGCTCCTTGAAATATGCAGCGTTGGGATATTTGTATCTTCAATCAGCACGGAATGCCCAAATAAAAGTGGGTCGTAATTCTGAGCTCCACATGCTAGCTGTGAAGTGTAGCAACAGCAACAGGCAACAGGCAACAGGCAACAGGCAACAGGCAACAGGCAAGCTGTTAGAGATTTCAACAGCAGCTAGAGTTAATTTTATTATTATTGTTATTATTATTATTATTAATTTTATTATTATAATTCAACATTAAGAGCAGTTAGTATTGTTCTTGCTGTAATGATGATGATGATAATAAAAAATAATAATAATTATAATTATTATTATAACTAATAATGCTATTTTCGGGAAGGAGAGAGAGTGCTCCACTTCCACGGATTAAGATGCCCTCTTCATGCTCAAATGGATCTTGATCCGTGGATTTGCAGCTACAGCCTCCCTCTACCTTGGATCAACCCTGGTAAACCCACTAATTTTAATATCAAAATAAATTTCAATGGTGCTGGGCCATTATTAAATAGCTAGGCCAGACCTTCGTGCCTTTTTATTCCTTACTGACTGTCTTTATTCCCCTTTTTTATGCTTCTTTTCTTTCCTGCGTTTCTTCTTTCTCATTCATTATCATTTTATTGTCTCTTGTTGCCTTTTCTTTGCCACAAACCCATTGGGTTGATTTAGATTTTCTTATCTACACTTTCAAAGTAACTTTGAAAGTAATTTTGAAAGAAACTCTGAAAGTAATTTTGAAAGTAACTTTCAAAGTAATGTTGAAAGTAACTTTCAAAGTAATTTTGAAAGTAACTTTCAAAGTAATTTTGAAAGTAACTTTGAAATCAATTTTGAAAGTAAAATTGAAAGTAACTTTGAAAGTAATTTTGAAAGTAATTTTGAAACCACAGATAACCTGGAGATGGAGTCAGTTTCGCTGAGATTAGCGACAACGTTTCGCCCCCTATGTGAGCGAAGAGTCGCCGTAAATAGAGGTAATCAACTACACCTCTTATCAGTTCCAACACCTTTAAAGCTGAGGGACTGATTACCTCCAACTGTGTCCAGTTTCAGCACCTTTAAGGCTGAAGGGACTGATTACCTTATCTCCAATCGTCTCCGGTTATCTCTATTATACTGACTGTTACTGTGTACCTCGAGTGCTGGGCCACTGTTAATTAATAATTCAACACCTCTGGTACGCAGGTGATCAGAGTTAAGAGCTGAGACTGCTTCCAACAACTCTGGTTAATTGAGTTTGAAGCCTATTAACCACACGAGGGTCATTAAGACTGTACGTCGCCTCTACATCACCAGTCAAGAATACTTTAATACCTAAAATTGTGATTAAATTACCAGTGTATATACACTGAGAGACATATACGTCTCGGTGTATATACACTGAGAAACATACACCTCTCGGTGAATATAACCAGTTGTGAATATAAACTGTGACCCACACTTATAACAATATGCTTAAATAATAAGGCAAAACTGACAACAATTCCCAACAAACCCACAATACATTCCCAACAAACCCACAATACATTCCCAACAAACCTACAATACATTCCCAACAAACCCATAATACATTCCCAGCAAACCCACAATACATTCCCAGCAAACCCATAATACATTCCCAGCAAACCCACAATACATTCCCAGCAAACCCACAATACATTCCCAACAAACCCACAATACATTCCTAGCAAACCTACAATTAGCAGGACAAAGTTCTGACGAGGTTTTGACCCTTCCTGGACCAGTGTATTCTAAATAACCCGAGTTCAAACAGTTGAATATTAAATAACTACGAATGAAAATACACGTAAATAAAATACATTAATCTCCACTCTTCAATAACAGTGATAGTACTATATTAAAAAAATCTTTCCTAAGCCGAAATTTAATGGGATACAAGGCAATTAATCTTCAGAATTAGAAAGCCTAATTTTTGTGGATTCGGAATCTGACGTTCTGTCGACTGCATTAAGGATTTTGAAGAGCTGATCTGCGTGCCTAAGTGGGCGAATAGGTTAGGGAACTCCCTCTCTCTCTCTCTCTCTCTCTCTCTCTCTCTCTCTCTCTCTCTCTCTCTCTCTCTCTCTCTCTCTCTCTCTCTCTCTCTCTCTCTCTCTCTCTCTCTCTCTCTCTCTCTCTCTCTCTCTCTCTCTCTCTCTCTCTCTCTCTCTCTCTCTCTCTCTCTCTCTCTCTCTCTCTCTCTCTCTCTCTCTCTCTCTCTCTCTCTCTCTCCCATAAGAACATAAGAACATAAGAAAGGAGGAACACTGCAGCAGGCCTGTTGGCCCATACTAGGCAGGTCCTTCACAATCCGTCCCACTAACAGAATGTTTGCTCAACACAATCTTCAATGCTACCCAAGAAATAAGCTTTGATAATTCTATTTACTCATGTCGAGTCCCACTCAAATCCAACCCTCTCACTCATGAATTTATCCAACCTAAATTTGAAACTACCCAAGGTCCTAGCTTCAATAACCCTACTAGGCAGACTGTTCCACTCATCAACTACCCTATTTCCAAACCAATACTTTCCTATATCCTTTCTAAATCTAAACTTATCTAACTTGAATCCATTATTGCGGGTTCTCTCTTGGAGAGATATCCTCAAGACCTTATTTATATCCCCTTTGTTAATACCCATTTTCCACTTGTATACCTCGATCATGTCTGCCCTCATTCTACGTCTTACAAGTGAATGTAATTTTAGGGTCTTCAATCTTTCTTCGTAAGGAAGATTTCTAATGCTATGTATTAATTTAGTCATTCTACGCTGAATGTTTTCTAACGAATTTATGTCCATTCTGTAATATGGAGACCAGAACTGAGCTGCGTAATCTAGGTGAGGCCTTACTAATGATGTATAAAGCTGTAATATAACCTCTGGACTTCTGTTGTTAACACTTCTTGATATAAATCCCAGTAATCTATTTGCCTTATTACGTACGCTTAGGCATTGCTGTCTTGGTTTAAGGTTGCTGCTTACCATCACCCCCAAGTCCTTCTCCCTCTCTCTCTCTCTCTCTCTGCAGAATATCCCATATCCCACAATGCACTAATGGACTTAAACTTCTAAATGCTTAATCTTTACACACACTCATAGAGAAACTATATTTTAAACCACAAATTCCGGGTAATTCCACATTATTCCTTAAGAGCTTTTATAATGAATCAAAGTGCTTTGCAAAATCCAATTAAATCCCATTTATGACACGAACTGAATGACCATAAGGCAAAGTCTGGTCGCCAACTCAAAAATTATCGCTAAAAATATGGAAAAAAATACGAACAGGAGCTATGAATCGACCCCTGCAACCACAAATAGGTGAGTACACACACACACACACTCACACACACACACACACACACACACACACACACAGAGTAAGCAAAGATCACAACATCAACTAAAGTAGTAAGGAAACTTTTAATCTGGTCTGCGTCTATACCAACTGAGGTCTCGCTTGTATATTAAATTACGGTCCAGAGTTGCTGAAGTCGGCTCAGTTTGTCACGAGAGTGTGTGTGTGGCCGCACTCAGGAGTGTGTGTGAGTGGTCACACTCAGGAGTGTGTGTGTGTGGCCGCACTCAGGAGTGTGTGTGTGTGGCCGCACTCAGGAGTGTGTGTGAGTGGTCACACTCAGGAGTGTGTGTGTGTGGCCGCACTCAGGAGTGTGTGTGAGTGGCCACACTCAGGAGTGTGTGTGAGTGGTCACACTCAGGAGTGTGTGAGTGGTCACACTCAGGAGTGTGTGAGTGGTCACACTCAGGAGTGTGTGAGTGGCCACTCTCAAATGAATTAATGCCTAGTCTTATTAATTATTCGAATTCAAAATAAAACTTTTTGATAAATTAGATTAGATGATATTTAAAATTTTCTTCAAGAAGATTTTATAATTATTATTATTTACATAATTATAATTGTTATCACTATTCTTCTTCTTCTTCTTCTTCTTCTTCTTCTTCTTCTTCTTCTTCTTCTTCTTCTTCTTCTTCTTCTTCTTCTTCTTCTTCTTCTTCTTCTTCTTCTTCTTCTTCTTCTTCTTCTTCTTCTTATTATTATTATTGTTGTTAGCAGTAGTAGTAGCAGTAGTAGTACTATTATTATTATTATTAATATTATTATTAGTATTATAATTATTAGTAGTAATACTATAAGTAGTAGTAGCAGTAACTGAAGTAATAATAGTAATGTAAGTAGCAATAATAGTAGTCGTAGTAGCATCAGTAGTAGCATTAGTAGTAGTACCGCTAGTAATAGTAGTAGTAACAATAGTTTAGAAGTAGTAGTAGTAGTAATGGTAGTAGTAGTAGAAATATGTAGTTGTTGTAGTAGTAATTGTACAATTACGTTTACTATAACTTTCGTGTTTCCAAGTAACTATCAATTTATGATAATACAACGTTTTCCAAGATAATATTTCCCCCAGATATTATTTCCCTCAGGTAATATTTCCTCCAGTTAATATTTTCCCCAGGTAATATTTCCCCCAGGTAATATTTCCCCCAGGTAATATTTCCCCCAGGTAATATTTCCTCCAGGTAATATTTCCCCAGGTAATATTTTCCCCAGGTAATATTTCCCCCAGGTAATATTTCCCCTCAGGCCAGTCTTGAGCTTCGTTTCCTTGCAAGATATTCCAGCATTCCTCAAGACATAAGTCTGGCAAGCAACATTATATTTGCATTATAGTTGTTGTGTGTCTGGTGTATGGTGCTAATGCCCGTCTTCCTCTCAGTTGTCATCACCATAACTCCAGAGAAATCCTCACTCTCATCACCACCACCACCACCACCACCTACCATCACTACAACCACCAGCATCACCATCAACGACCACAGACAACACCAGCTCCCTCCATCAACACCACCAGCACCTCCACTACCACAATATCCTCAAGTTCCATCTCCCTGCACCACCACCTACCACTAACACCTACCACCACCACCACCTACCACCACCACCCACTACCACCACCACCCACTACCACCACCAATTCTCAGGCTTTAGAAAACCTTTCCATTCAGTCAATTACCTTAATTCTTTTCCTTGACCAAACTGTCCACAACAAAAAGAATTGTTACTCTGACCTCCCTCTTTTATATTAAATTCATCGGAAGGAGCTAAAACCGCAGGGCCATACAGCCCTAATAAATGAGAATTAATAAAATTAGATCCGAGGAATATAAGAGCAGGTTTTGATTCCTTGGATCAAGAGACCTTAGCTAGAAAAACGCACCTCCCTTTCTTGAAGAGGAAAAATCAGAATCTTGAATCTCTAGATATAGTTTTTCATGACGGAGTTTTAAAGAATCCTTTCAAAGAAGACAAATGCAATTTTTTAAAGAGTCAAAGAAGAAAAACATGTGAAAACCTAATAGGAAAAATAAATTAACGTGAAAATGTTTGGCAGGATATTTTTTTAAGAGTTTTGGGCAACCCAGGAGACGCGAGTCTTTAATGTCTAAGAGGATCAAGCACGATGAGAGGTTACGAGAATTCAATGATGGGTCGACCTAACCCAGACGAATAAGAAGCTGAGAGGAAAATTGATCAAAGAAAGGAGAAAGTCACGAGTAAAGTTACTTAAATTGGTCTTGTCTGAGGCTAAGAGAGCCACTAAGGCTTTTATATATATATATATATATATATATATATATATATATATATATATATATATATATATATATATATATATATATATATATATAACACATGGACATATACAGTATAATACATGTGAAAATGTCTTAAGGGAAACAGCAGAGACATTTTTTTTTCTGATGTGCTGATGGAGGAATTTTGAAGGTGTGAGGGAGGGAAGATGGAGGTGTGATGGACGGAAGATGGAGGTGTGAGGGACGGAAGATGGAGGTGGGATGGACGGAAGATGGAGGTGTGATGGACGGAAGATGGAGGTGTGATGGACGGAAGATGGGCTCGTGATGGAGGAATGCTGTAAGCGGGATGGAGACTCGTTGAAGGCAGCGAGACCTGTTAACTAGCATCAGCGAGGGAATGAAATAGAGGAAAAAGTAAGGGAAAGAGGAAAAAGAAGTGGGAAAGAGGAGGATGAAGGAGTGAAGGAGAGGATGAAGAATGCAGGAGAACAGGTGGAAGAAAGGAACATTTTTTAATTAAGGCTGAGGTGGGAGGAGACAGGTGTGAGACTTTGTTTCACTTTCTATCACGAAGGCCCAGCCTCATGTCGCACTTTTAATAGTGGGCGTTGTGGTGTGTTAGTTAGTTACCATTTTGTCCTAGGCACATGTCAATTAGACACTAGGCCTGTTGTATGTATGTGTGTGTGTGTGTGTGTGAAGGAAACACTTCGAAATGTTTCTGCCCCACCGGGAACTGAACCCGGGCCCTCCGTGCGTGAAGCAAGAGCTTTACCCACTAGGCCACCGGGGTGTGTGTGTGTGTGTGTGTGTGTGTGTGTGTGTGTGTGTAGTGGGTGGTGGTCGTCAAGGATTGGTGGATGTGGTGAGTGATCATAATGGGTGGGTGGGCAGACCTTGTGGGTACGTGAAGGTGGTGACTTGTGAGTGGATGAGTGTATGGATGTGGTGGTGGTGGGTGAAAGAGGAGGTGAGTTTGATGGGTATGTGAATCAAGAGGAGGTTTGTATCAGTATATTATAAACAGGGATAGAGAAGACTGGTTTGCCAAGAGTGGATTGGGAAGACTGGCTTGTGAAGACATGGCTTGGCAAGAAGACTGTCTTGGGAAGACTAAACTGAGAATACTCCCTTGGAAAGACTGGCTTGTGAATGTTAACTTGCGAAGACTGGATTGGGAAAACGGGATTGGGAAAACTACCTGACGAAAACAGGACTGTAAAAACTAACATGGCAAGACTTTCTTGGGAAAACTGGCTTGGTAAAAGGAAATTACGGCTTCCCAAAACTTTAAATACAATCACATCCTTTTTTTTTGCAGCTGCCTTGGGTTCAGCCTGGCGTGAGCTTGCCCTCAAGCGGAGCACCTTCACCTCTCTCAAGTATCATGGAACAGCTCTCCTGAAAGATGTGCCCACAATTCTGGTAAAACTCTGGCAGGTTCTTGCATTACAGCGACTCATTACAGAAATGAATTTGAGGTATGAAAACAATAACTGGAAAGCTTCTATGTCATATTGTCCATTACTGAGAGGACGTTTCGCTCTCTGTAGAGCTTTATCATTTCTTGATAAAGTTCTACACAGTGCGAAACGTCCAGCCTTTTCTTTACCTATGTCTATTGTTCGCCATTTAGACCCATTCTCTCGAGTACCTATCTATAAATTGCAATCTTCCTTCTTAAATTGGTACAGAAGTGCATTTCTAACAAAGTATTTAGTATATAGTGATCATATCTCCTCGGTGTTCTCCAATCATCCAACTTCACTTACTTCTTTCAGTCTTTCTTTGATGCTTCTAATTTTTTTTCTCAACTCTGGTAGCTACTCTTTGTAAAAGGATTATTTAGACGTGGGCTCCACACAGGTGCCGGGAATCCGAGGGTTAATTTTTGACGCGTTCTACATTGCCCAGATTTCCAATATGTTCATTTTTATGGAATATGTGACAGTCTGGTGGACACTGGTTGCTGTTAATCAACTTACGGGTGTTACTAGGGACGGCTGGGTGCGGGTTTCACTCCCAGGCTGGGAGAGGGTTTCACTCCCAGGCTGGGAGAGGGTTTCACTCCCAGGCTGGGAGAGGGTTTAACTCCCAGGCTGGGAGAGGGTTTCACTCTCAGGCTGGGAGAGGGTTTCATTCCCAGGCTGGGAGAGGGTTTCACTCTCAGGCTGGGAGAGGGTTTCACTCCCAGACTGGGAGAGGGTTTCACTCCCAGGCTGGGAGAGGGCTTCACTCCCATGTGATGCGTCTCCTTCACTCATCTCTTGTCTCCTCTTTTCATAATAATAATAATAATCGAATTATTATTATTTTTTATTATTATGAGCATTATTATTTATAATAATAATAATAATAATAATAATAATAATAATAATAATAATAATAATAATAATAATAATAATATTATTATTATTATTATTATTATTATTATTATTATTATTATTATTATTGTTGTTGTTATTATTATTATTAATAATAATATTGGTATTCTACATAATATTGTTTCCCGGATTCTTTTTGTGAAAATTTAAAAAAAATATTGTGATTTTTGCTCACTGAATTTCGCGTCCCAGTTGCACTGAAGTTGATTCATAGAGCCTAGGGACTACACTCCCTTGATGCCTCTGAAGGGCTCTTGATTCAAGGAATCAAGAGCCCTTCAATCCCAACGAAAGTGGTTATCTCTCATTCTCCAGGAGCTGTATGACCCTGACGGTGTTTAGAGACTCATAATATACTTTGGAGATTAATAGAAACATACTGCAGGAGTGTCCCTTGGGTTATATATATATATATATATATATATATATATATATATATATATATATATATATATACATATATATATATATATATATAAATATTAAATATATATAATATATAAAGTTTTTCTTGTGTAGGCCACCCTCCTTGGAGGAATCGATGGAGTGTTAATATATATATATATATATTCTTTTTGGGCCACCCTGCCTTGTGAATCGGCCGATGTGTTAAATATATATATATATATAAATGCTTTATTAATAGACAGAATACATTTATAAAACACACAAACATGAACATGAACAATGGTACAATATGTCAAAGATTTGATCTCCTCCAGCTCCTCGAAGCCGGACGAGCCGAGTATGCAGCATGCGTTTCCCCTCTGGATGGCCACGCTGAGACGCTGGAACATGAACGTGTGTGTGTGTGTTTGTGTGTAAGTGTACTCACCTATTTGTGGTTGCAGGGGTCGAGACTCACCTCCGGCAGGACTATTTCACTTTCTGACAACTCTATGACTGAAGAAATACTTCCTAACATCCCTGTGATTCATCTGAGTCTTCAACTTCCAACTGTGACCCCTTGTTGCTGTGTCCCATCACTGGAACATTCTGTCTCTGTCAACCTTGTCGATTCCTCTCAGTATTTTATATGTCGTTATCATGTCCCCCCTATCTCTCCTGTCCTCCAGTGTCGTCAGGTCGATTTCCCTTAACCTCTCCTCGTAGGACATACCCCTTAGCTCCGGTACTAGTCTTGTTGCAAATCTTTGCACTTTCTCTAGCTTCTTTACGTGCTTGGATAAATGTGGGTTCCAAACTGGTGCTGCATACTCCAGTATAGGCCTAACGTACACAGTGTACAGGGTCCTGAACGATTCTTTAT